>CP092090.1:33731067-33781067 GCA_029203775.1 Neoneuromus ignobilis
CCTTTACTAATAACAAATGAGAAAATATAACTGAAAGTATGTTTAATGAATGTGAAACATTAAACAAGAGATGCGACATTTTTATACAAATTTGTAAATATTTTTATTTTATTTTTTTGATAAATCTGTACAATAACATTCTTAGAAAGAAGTTTCAATAAAATGAAGTTTATTAAAAAATATTTAAGATCATTAAATATTATCGTTGTTCGATAATTGATCAAAAGAAATAATCAAATATACGGTAATGCTATCAAAGAAAAACGAAATAAACAGAAAAGTTATTAATAAAATTATTTTTATGAGTATATTGAAAATACTAATATTTTTTTTTATTAAAAGAAAGAATATTATAATAAATTATGTTTCAGGTATAAATTTAATACAGCTTTTTTAATTTTTTTAATATATTCTCAACTAATTTATTTTTTTAATAAAATAAACTATACATTTTTTTAAAAAAATACAAAATTACACAACATAAAAACATGTATATATGGATACACATAATTTTTTGTTTTAGGTTAAAATATAACTCAGTACTAAATGCACAAAATTTTCACACAGTGTGAAAACGAATTCTGCACAGTTTCAAAACAAATAATACATAATATTTTCATTATAGAAATATACAAAGTTTATTTATTTTTCATCTTTTGATCTTTCTACAACAACAATTCTATCATATTTAGTCACAATAGAAAAAAATGCATAATTTTTATATAAGTCTACAATTAAACTCTGGGAGTGATAGCATAATTATCGAAATACATTCAAAGAATTAAGATAATAAACAGTCATTCAATATTTTGATAAAAATTAATTAAGGTACTCGATCGTTTGTTGAATTGTATTATATTTTAATAATAAACTAATACATAAAATTTTACTACAATCTTAGAATTTATACAAATTTAAAATATTTTTTATAAAAGAATTTAACGTATAAACAAGTCAATTTTTTTATTTAAATTATATTATATAATAACTTGCATAATTCATTATTTCATATTATTTCTGAATATGTATATAAATAAAAAAAATAAATTAAAATATTTAATAAAGGAACAGAGACATTTGTCTATTTTGAAAGGCTATTATAAAATATTTTATAGAACAGAAATCATAAATTATAGACATATAAATAATACATAACATTATTTTTCACTATTTAATTTGTTATTGTGGTAAATTCATTTTAACACAAATTATCATCCTAACACCACAATATAATATAAAAATGTTCATTAACTGTTGTTCATTTTATTCGTTCATATGTGTAAATTGATGAGCATTCAGATTTTACAATACTTTAAATATAAATCAGTTTATACAAATGGCCAAATATTCAATATCTTATGGTGTTGGAGTGATAATTAATTTGTATTAAAATTATTTTTTTTGAAAAGTACATCATTTTTAACTACTAATAACGAGTACATAAATTTACAAACATAAAAGAATTTTATTAAATCCATTATTTCAGAAAAAAATAAACTATTATATGAATTAAAATTACTTTTTTATTTCATTATGATTTTTTTAAAAAAATGGTATTTATAAAAAATCAACTATATTAAATGTTTTATTAGATACATACATTGTATATACAATGTAAAATTACATTACAAAAATGAGTTTAATTTTTTAATTACATTAAGTGTAGCATTAAGTCATATTTTGAAAACAAATTAAATAATACAATTCAATAGAATGATTAATTTATTAATGTAATAAATGTCAATAATTAATATTAAATATCACTTTAAATTGTAATTTCAAATGAACATTATTTCACAAAATAATGCAAATGATTTATTTAAAAAAGGATTACTTATGACTTTAGTGACTGACGCGGTAATCCAAATTCAATTGCATAAAATTCAATTGAAATTGCAATTGGTGAAGTCATATTATTAAGTAATTTTTTTAATAAATGACAACATTTCCAGTATACACACATACACGTGTATGTGTGGTGTGTGTGTGTGAGTATATGTGTATGTGTATGTGTATGTGTGTGTGTGTGTGTTTGTATGTATGTATGAGGTTGATTACTATTGGTTAGCGATATCACGAGTCATTTCATAATCTATGTACTTCGAACTGAAAAATCAGTTATTTTTATGAATCTATTTTTGAACGTCAAGGACAAGGTCAACGCTATTACAAATTCTGGTGAAAAAACAAATAGTGTTATTTGCTTAGTCATAGACGTCTGCGTGTTGGGGGTATTGATTAAAATATAGACCAAACTTTTTTTGCATATTTATTTAAACATTAAACCTTTTTGATAATATATAAATTGTCTATAAAATTTAAAATGTTTTATTTTAATCATTGCTTCGTGTGTTGTTTTCAATTTAATTCCATTTAGAAGTATACCCATATTTGATATTTCATTTTCGGAGAAACAATAGTAATAAACTTGTTTGTTAAATTTATTTAACGCACAACTATTAACCTGTATGTGGCTTGTAATCATTTAGTATTATATATATATACATATGTACATACTTTTAATTAAGTATTTAGGATACAAAAATAATTTCCTTTTATACTTACTAATAACATGTGGGATATGCTTTGCTAATGCTCATAAATAAATAAATATAATAGATGACAATTTTTTTATTTTCTATCAATAAATATTCTTATATTTTAATAATGAAAAACAAATTTGCGCCTCATTCTTCTTAACATTTACAATGTTTAAATGTTACAAAAAAATGTATTATACTAAAGAGAATATTTGATATGCTTTATTCTTATATTTAATAAAAAAAAAACATAAAAGCGCATTACATAATTTGTGAGCCATATAGAATGAATTACAATGTATCTATTAGTACCTATAAATTTTAATTTATAAGATTTCTAAGTAATAAATTTTATACGAAAGTTACAAAATATCATGGATAAAAAACATTCGAAGATGAACTTGCAAGCGTTAATGGATGAACGTTTAATTCAATCAACTACTTATTTTATAAAAGCACTAAGAGTTAATTAATTTACTATTTTTCGAAATTTTCACACCATGGGAAATATCCACAAAAAAGGAAAATGGACATCACATGAATTGGCAGAAGAGAATATACTGAGCTATTTTAATATCTACATTTCATTGCTTTTTAAACAAATAAAGAAGAGTTTTTTGTATCAATTCGTGATCAGTGATGAAAAATGCATATATTTTTACAATCTTATCCGTAAAAAAAGTAGTTAGCCTAATCAATCATCCGCATCAACTCCAAAACGAAACATACACGATCTGAACACTTTTCTGAGTATCTGGTAAGGTTAAAAAATGTTTTCTATTATATCCTGTTGCCACCGAATAAAATGGGTACAGCTGATAAATTCAGTTAACAATTAGAATGAAACAGTCATTGGACGAAAAATTATTATTAGTAGCCAGTAAACGACGCAAAATCATCCGGTTCTATAATAACAAATTGTTAAGGCAACCAATGACATATTGTTAACGTTGAAATGAAAATTCCTTTGTCATCCCACGTAATCTCCAAACATCTTGATTTCTGAATACAATCAATTCAGGTAAAAATAACATAGTTTAAACAATACACACTTTTTAACTTTCAGAGAAGTACAAAAATAGATAGATAATTTGATTGTGTCAAAACACAAGCCGTTTTTCAATGTAAAATTCACATTTCATTAGAAATATGTCAAAAATTATTTCTGCAACAAAACATTATGTATAACAAAAATAGATTTAAACAATAGCCAGAAATGATATATGAATAATAAATGAATTTAACATAGCTCTAAAGCAAATCTTAAACCATTGTATAAAATCAATAATTCAAAAATCTAAATATATAATTATCCGATATAGACATAGATATGTATTATTATTTTGTAAACGAATAAATAATTTTAATAAAATCAAATTATGTATCAAAAATTATCTATTAAATAATCGAAAAAAAACGATTTATTTCTATAAAAATATTTTACTTAACAAATCACGCACTATTGTAATATTAAAAAAAATTATCAATAAAAAATTAGTGAATCTGTCTTATTTAACTGATTTTTACGAATAGATTACCAAATTTTTCATCCAATAATGTAATTTTATCGAAATAAAATATTTTTTTAAAGATATATTTTCAACTTAAACCAATCAGTAACAAGACTATATTTTCGTGTAATTCATAAACTTGAAACAGTGCATGTTTATTAAAACTTACGTTTCTATTTATTATTCCGTTATAAGAAGTAACTGAATATAATTAAACAAATTTTAACACAACAGTTTGAGACGACAAATCAAGAAAAATAATTCCAAAAGTGCCAATGATTTATTTAGAATACTAAAAAAGAATGAAAAACATCTTAGTTAATTTTATAAGATAAATTTATGAAAAACTACCAAAAATAATTATTTCTGTTGCAAATAGCAAATTCAAAGAAAATTTAAAAAGAAGACTAACAAAATATTAACATTTGCTCTGGTGTTTATTGACATTTTTAATTCGTTTTGGCGCAATTGTCTATTAATAGTACACTAAAAAATATGTTTATATTTTTTTCTTTTAAATGCAAATTATTTTTTAAAAATATTGAGGTGACAGGACTTTAACGTACATATGTATGTATATATAATTAAATAGATACGAATACATACATATATCAATTTCATTTTATTACTCATGTTTTAAGTATACTAGATATATAGATATGATTCCTATTTACAATATTTTCCACTCTTAATTTTTCACACACCGTGCAATCATGAACACGTACAAAATACATAGACACCGTATAATAGATATGTGCATGTGTTCTAACATCATACATTCATTCATACATACATATCTATACACATATGTGTTAATCAGAATGTATGCACTTCGTTCAAGGTTTTGACCATGAAATTCCAAATGAAATATTATTTGTGACGCCTTCCTTTACATTATTAACAAACTGAACGATTTTCTCAGAAAAACATAATGATAACGATATCGTCTTTATCTTATTTATATAATTTCAATGTCGTGCAAAAACTGAATCATTTTTTTCTATTTAAACACATAAGTATTCTTGTTTTATCTTAATTCTACATTGTAAATAAATTTTATTATTGTTTAATTACATTGCTTTTAAGTAATGTTACTATTTACATGTGTGTTTGTATGAATATATATAGTTACTCACAAAATTGAACGTACACTTATAAATTCTAATTGTTTATTCATATATTAACAGAATTAAATATATTTTTAAACAAAAAGTGCATATTTGTAATAAATGCTTATTGTCACTTATAATTTCATTAAAAAGACATAAAAATATCATCGTATTCACTCTATATTCAGTAAAGTTATAAAAAAGTTCCAAATTAATTCACACAAAATTGAACGTACAATAGCGATAATTATGAACATTTCTTTACGATACATAAAATTAATATTTTGTAGCATAGTCATTAGCATCTATGACTGCTTGCAGATGCCGTGCATTGATTTGACTATTTTTTTTTTGTTCCATAACTAGGTATATTTTGCCATATTTCTGTCAATTTTTGTACGCATCGTTTTTGTTAGATGGGTTGTAAATTCTCATACAGTTCTTCAATTGTGTTCACAATTTTTTAATTGGGCTGATACCTGGTGATTGGGGTGTGGTTTTTACCGATTTCGGTGTATTATATAACAGCCATTCTCTAATTATATACGAAGTATATTTCGAGTCATTATCTTGTTGAAAATGATAAGTTGGCAACGTTACTAATTTGCGGGCAGATTGCTTTAAATAATTTTTCAAAATTTCAAAGTACTTCATTTTATCCATGATAGATTCAATATAACATAAATTTCCATTACCACTGGCTCTCATACAGCGCTATAACATTACAAATTCTACTCGGTGTTTTACTGTTGAACACATGTTATTTTTTTTGTTTGGTTTTCTCCAAATAATTTGCCTACCATCCGATCCAAACAAATTAATTTTGGTTTCGTCCGAGAATATCACATTGTTCCAAAAATCTACATTATACTTAATATACTTTTTAGCAAGTTTTAGACGTTTTTCTCGGTTTACTTTAGAAATAAATGATTTTTTACGTGCAATTCGTCTATAACACCCATTGTTATGTAGTACTCAACGCGATATTTCGGTGGAAATTTTTTTGTTAATTCTCGAGAATACCCCCACTTGTAATTTTAGTAAACTTTGTTTCGGGTTTATCTTCTGATTGATCTGATGATAAACCGTTCATCACTAGGAGTCAGAATTTTTTTCCTGCCCCGACAATTGTTATTGTAGAGCGTATCTTCATATTTATATTTATTCATTATTTTTTTGAACAGTGGACTGTGACCTATGCACTATTGCTCTAATGTCGAGTAATGATTTTCCTTTACAACATAACGTTATAATAGGTTGTGCGTAGTTATATGAGTTTGCTTCCTTTTACTCTCCATTTTATAATAAATACGACAGTTTTTCAAGAAATAACGAAAAAAGTGAAGAACTAATAAATGTTTATTATTGTTTTCGCTATACATAAGACCCCTACCTAATTATATTTTGAAATGCGTATAAAATCACATCCTACTGTACATACTTTCAAAGTGTACGCTCAATTTTGTGTGAATAAATTTGGAACTTTCTTATAACTTTACTGAATATAGAGTGAATACGATGATATTTTTATGTCTTTTTAATGAAATTATAAGTGACAATGAGCATTTATTACAAATTTGCACTTTTTGATTAAAAAATATATTTAATTTTGTTAATATATGAATAAACGATTAGAATTTATAAGTGTACGCTCAATTTTGTGACTTACTGTATATACACAAATGCACATAAGTCATAGCACACATAGGTAACAAACAATTTATTACATAACTAAAATTCAATGAAGTCGTTAAATTAAAAAAAATATATTTAATTGAAAATAAATATAATAAATATTATATAATGAATAAATTTAATGAATATTATATTTATTTTCAATTAAATAATTATTTTTTTTAATTTAACGATTTCATTGAATTTTATCAATAAATTGCTTGTTACCCATGTGTGCCATGACTTGTATGCATAGTGTATATATATATATATATATATGATAAAGTAGTCTTACTTCCATAAATTATTATCATATCGTGTCATTAAACTGACCTTGCACTATTATCAAAGTATCAGAAAAATCTAAATTATTTTTACTAAAGTGAATAAAAACAAATTAACATAAATTATAATTTTCCGCACAGTCGTACATAAAAGATACAATATGGTTCAATTGGTGTCCTTGGCTTATAATTACGCTGAAATTTATTTTCAGTGTAAGTGCTATTCATCAATACGTTTTCCTATTATTCCAATTGAACTGAACAAACGTATGTTTACGTATTTTATATAGATAATTTTAGATCTGTTATCGTCTTTGTAACAAAATGATCATGAAGGTTAAGTCGACATTTAAAAAAAAAACACTCTTCCTTGTTTGTGACACGTGTCGTTCATTCAATCAACACAATTTATATGAGATTTAATCAATGAGCAGTTGAAAAGAATTGTATTTAGATGATTTATTTAGTTTTTCTATGGTTTATATTTTGGTCATATTTTTCGATGGAAAATAAATGATAAAAACAAATTGTATACATGAATAATTACAATGAAAATTTAATCCAATACTGCAATTCCTATTTGAAAATTACTATTATATTTAAAATTTTTACAATATAAAAAATTTAAATTAATCTAATGGTATTATTATCAAAAAAATCGCTATTTAAAATCTTATCCAATATATAAAAATGTCCCTAAAAATTTTTATATACATACGTACAATAAATTATAATATTATCAAGTCTGATTAATATACTTTAAGTATTTATATTTTTTATTTGTAAATTATAATGATATTAATTGAAATACAGGTCATCCAAATGTGATGCCTAGATTTGTGTTTTATTAAAAAGAGTTATGTGTATAGGGAAATATGTGTAGTATCTTTTGATTCTTTTTTTTAATAAAACACAAATATAGGTGTCACATTTAGATGACCCTATATATTATCACAATTTAAATTAGATATAATATGTACATACGGTTTCATTTTCGTTGTTATTAAATAAAATGACTTTTTATAAGGAAAGTTAAAGAATAAATAACTTTTTATCATGTTGCTAGGAAATAATAGATTTCTGTCATAAAATTGGTTAGAGAACGTTTTCTGTCAAAATTAAAGAATATTAATAATGGATAAATCAGGTGTACTGAATGAAAATTTATTAAATGAAAATTTTGAATATAACTCAGTATTGGCTCGATCTCTTATACCACTTATAGAGGTAATGATATTTTATTAAATTTATTTCTTTGATATATTTAATAAGATTTGTTTAATTGATTAATTTAATGATACAAATTGAGATATCTGGAAAGTTCGTACTGATACTGAATAAATAAATATAAAATATGTCTTAATGTATCAAAATTACTAAAAGAACCCAATTTCAAAGAAGCACATTTCAACACTAATAGTTGTTTTTATTGGAAAATAAAAAACAATAAAACAATCTTATGTAAATTTTCTAAATAAGGTAATTATATTATTGTCATAATAATTTAAAACCAGAATAATATAAACCAGGTTTTATATTATTATTGTCATAATAATATAAAACCACTTTACTTGGTTCACTCATCGATCCCCGAACTTGCTTCTGTTTAACAATGTAAATAAGTTATAAAAAAAAAACGTTTAAAAAGTTATTTTAATGCTTCTACATATGTAGACGATGTTTATTATAGATTGATGGTCTGATGTGCATTCAAATATAACGTTAATAAAATTAAAATTTGTTTTTTCGAAAATTTTGTCCGAAAAGTCTACACACACACACACACATACACAAACACACACACACACATATATATATATATGTATATATATATATATATATATATGTGTGTGTGTGTGTGTGTGTGTGGAGAGAGAGAGAGAATGAAAAATAATCAGTATGAATACGTAAGCTATAATTTATGATTGTGTAAAGATATGGAAACTAAAAAAATGACTAAAATATCTCTTTATATTTCCTTATACAATATAACACTAAAAAAGCATATAAAATAAAATAATTATTACTTTTATATTCGTAATTAAATTATGCAATAAAATAAAAGGTAAAAAAAAATATTTAAGGATTAAAGTAATATAATATCTACACTTACATAGCGCAATAATTACGAATAATAATAAATTCTTCATATAATTTCATATGTATGTTCTAAAGGAACTTAAAAAAATATTTTTAATTTAATACATATAAATATGTCCGTAAATAAAATGTTAATATAAATTATTATTTAACATTTAGCAAGTTATAAACTCATTTCTAAAATAATAATATACACACACAAATATATATATATATATCTATATATATATATATATATATATATATATATATATATATATATATATATATATATATATATATAAAGATATATATATATATATATATATATATATATATATATATATATATATATATATATATATATATATATATATACTAATGTAAAGATTATTTAAATATAGAAAATAAATTTTCATCTGACAATTCTTCATTTTTTGTTTAGTTTCATTTTCTTTTTCCTACTGAATATTTTTATAACATAAAATACGATTGTTCGGTTGGATCGTTCGTATAAAAAATTTAATTTATTCCCATTTCAACTCATTCAATTGAAAGTAATACATATCCACGATGTATATTTTGATCCGTTCTTATCCATATACATGAAAAAGTAATCACACAAATTTCTCAGACAATGTGAAAAGTACATACATCTACAAGTATATTTTTATATTTCTTATAGTCAAATGAACGGCAACATATACGTGAATGGATGGATATTCTTCAAAAAAATAATAAAACACAGAACGATATGAACACACGCAATGAATACATGTGGTTTTTGTTACTTGTTTTACAAAGAGGTCGTTCGTGCAAGCCATTCAATGAATCACCTCCAAAGGTTAGCGATCTAAAGTTTATTAAATGTATATACATATGTATGTACATATAAAGTAAAACATATTTCAATAAGAAAAAATGTATAAAATATTTCTAAATAAAACTTGTCTTATTACATTTCAATTCTAATAGCACAATTAATTAAATAACTTTTTTCTACGAATACTATAACTATCTTTAAAATGTGGATACAAGTTTGACTAGCATTTTAAAAATTGAAACAATTATACTAAATTTTAATTTAGTACTTCATAATCATATATACAAACTTATATTATAATATATATATATATATATATATATATATATATATATATATATATTTATATATATATATACATCCGTCCCTCAATTTATGCGGAGTATCCGTTCCACGTGGATTTGTTTTACGCGAATGAATATCGCGTAAATTGAGTCTGTCATTACAGTAGACAAAAAATATTGGTAATAAAACCTAGTAAAGTTGTAGAAACACATATTTATTTCACATAGCCTAACAAAAAATTAATGACGTTTTAGAAAACAAAAGTAGATAAATTTTATTCGGTGTCACTATCGCTACTGTAATTCAAAACAATCAACCTTTTATACATTTATATCGTGCTTTTATACATTCAAGTAAGAATTTACGTCACTCTGATATATAATAAATTCCATGGAAAATTATATAAAATGAAATCTATCTGACCGCGCATAAAAAGTGCCGCGTAAATCAATACAGTGTAAAAAAAGTCCTGCGTAAAATAAGAGACGAGTGTGTGTGTATGGTTGTGTGTGTGTGTATGCATACATATATATATATATATATATATATATATATATATATGTATATGTATATATATATATATATATATATATATATATATATATATATATATATATATATATAGTCATCCAAATGTGACGCCCAGATTTGTGTTTTATTAAAAGGAATCATATATATAGGAAGGTGTATAAGGAAACATGTATAAGTTTCTTTTTAAAATAAATTAATTAAATCAAATTTTAATTAATAGAAAACAAATTTCAATTATTTTAAAGTAAAATCTATTTTATAAACGTTTTTAAATAATAAATGGTAAAAAAGCACTTTTCTATATTTCTTATAATTTTTTACATTTGTAGTAGAAAAAATATCTGATTTGATTTTATTAACACTAAACCTACCGATACTTCATGTATACCTATTCCTACCACAGCGGGGTCAAATGACCCCTCTTTAAAATGTTATATATATTACTATGTATAGCGAAAAATATATCATTTAGCACAATTTGGTACATGAATAAAACAATTTTTTTTCAAATAACGATTTAAAATTGTTTATTTATTTATTTATAAAACCTATTTGGCACCTTTTTCGCATTTGCACACGAGAATCCGAACTTGAATTTGTTGACGTTTTCTGTATAATTTCTTTTTCTTCCTGTTGCTCATGTTGAAAATCTTCGGCAAGTTCTTCAACTAATTGGAATAAAAATTATTGTCTAGAAATTTTTTCGCCAGTTGTTTCTCTGTATAAAACCCACGAGTTGATTCCAGCCAGGTCAAGAATATTGAAGAAAATCTGCGCAGGCCATCTTTGCGATTTCGATTTCACGGAGTATTTTCTTTCCATTTGATCCGTCATATCTACACCGTATTTAGTATTATTGTAGAATCTAATCGTTTCAGGTATACGCTTACCGTTTTTTTCGATGCTTATAGATTTATGCTTTGAGCTTAGTAGAAGCATTTTTTTGTTTGGCTAACGAATTCCCCAAGCGGAGATGAAGCTCCTCTGTTTTCATCCTTTCCCAAATATGGAAATCCATTTATAATGTATTTGGTGCTGACGTCAGATGCTAGCCAGAATTTGATACCAAACTTATCCGGTTTGTTCGGCATATATTGCGTAAACCTACACCTCTCTTTGGTTGGGAAAAGCTGTTCATCGATAGTTGCATGTTCCCCAGGCTTGTAACAATTTTGGCTATTCTCGATGAATTTGTACCATACTTCAGAGATTAAATCCAATTAATCTGTTTGTAAACGCTGGCTTCGTTGACTTTTTTATCGCTCGCTTGGAGTAGAGTGAAATTCGCTATTCATTCGTCAGCCAACAACAAATATAACGCAATACAGCAAAATATATGATGGAATAGCAAAAATGTATAATACAATGGTTTTGTATCACAACCACACATACAAATCTTCATGATATCATATGAATCTTTGCAGGGGTCAAATGACCCGTTGCGGTAGTTAAGGCATATTACATATATATCTCGGTAAAAAAAATAACAAGAGAGGAGTAAATATTGAAAAATGCATTATATGTAAATTATATTAAAAGTCATAAAGTCAACTAGCGATGTGATAACGCTTTATGTGAGAAATTTTGAAAAAAAGTTTAAAAAGGGTCATTTGACCCCTCGTGGTAGGTTTAGTGTTAAATATAGTTATATATATATATATATATATATATATATATATATATATATTTATATTTTATATAAAAATATATATATATATATATATATATATATAGTATATAAATATATCTATATATATATTAGGTGTTTTTTAAGCATGATATAAATTTCAATTGATTTCAATGTAAATTTCTCTCAACCTTAAAAACATTCTCTCTCTCTCTCTCTCTCTCTCTCTCTATATATATATATATATATATATATATATATATATATATATATTTATTCTATATATATTTACTCTAACACAAATGAATCACTAATTTCCAACATCATAATATTTTATATAACGATCCAATAATAAATTATTGTTCACTTAATTTTCTTAAAAAGTAATAAACATTCGATGGCCTTGTCATCATCATCAAAGCACTGCTTATGCAATCTAATCTAACCTTTGATTGTGAATTACTCATATTTTTTTATCTTTATTCAGTGCATCTCCATTTAATGGTCGTCATTTCTTTTTTTATTTGAAGATAAGATTTTCATTTATGTAAAATAAATTGTTTGTGTGAAATAAACGTTTAATTGTTGTTCATTTTTATTACAAAAGAATTAAAAAAGTTATTTCGAGTATACTAATAAATCGTTTTTACTTAAATATAAAAATTCTTATGAGAGTTTTGTAACATTTCCATATGTTTATTAAAATACTAACATAACTAGCTAAATTATTAACTGTTTTATATTTTTGTTATTATCTTCATAAATTAAATAATTTATACAATTAAAAGAAGTCGTATTTATTATTATTATCAGAATAATTTATATGAAACTTTTTTAATTAAATAGTTAGTTGTTACCTATTTATAACCGTAATAAAACATAACTTTAATACAAAACGATTAAATGTATACAATTCGTTTAAAATGTAATTTCTGAAATCGTTTAAAATATAAAATAAAAAATAAATTGGCTTAAAAAGTGATATATTACTAATTATCAACTAATATTAAAAAAGGATTTAAAAATTATTCTGTTAACACGTTGACGCTTATTTTGACATCGGTAATGGGAGACAAAAACAATTTTTTTTTGTTAATTAGTTGATTCTTGGGGAGTTCGATCAAGATTTCATACTTAAAGAATAAAATTATTATATTTTCTAACAAATTTTCCTTAAAAATGGTGGACGTCTATAGCCGTCATTCGTTTTTAATAGCTCATTTCTCTGATACACAAAAGACAGCTATAGAAGTTTTGGTAGCTGTATAGACTATAACGATATTTTTTGAGAATAATTTAGTAAAAAGGAAAAAATATATTTTTATAAACATATAAATAGATTTTTCTTTAATACGAAATTAAAAAAATCAAGAACAAAAATTTATAATAGCATAACAAAAATTCAAAAATCCATTTAGAGATACAAAATTCAATTTTGAAAAACATTTGTAACGAAAAAATGCAGAATAGCAAATTTTATAAAAAATTTCCATTAATAATTTCAAACAAAATTTTTAAAGCTTCCAAAATCACACTTGAAAAGAGACCGAGACAAAATATATAAAATGTTTGCGGCTATGCACGTCGTTAAATTCTATGAGAAAACTTATCGCAACCAGTTTCCAATTCTGTGAATAATTGAAATAAAAATGACTGTAGTTAATGAGAAATATTTCATCATTCATACTTGGAGGAAGATTGAAGAATTTAGAAGAAAATGGATTTAACACTGATATACATTTTAATCATTTATTTATAATACTAAGCATATAGGACGGCCATTGCCGTTAATTGTTTTAGCATTGGACGACTATAGACGTCATTTACGTCAACGTGTTAAGAGATTTTTTCTCAAAAATATTATTTTGAATAATATCTTATCAAATTCTAATTAAATTTTGTAATAATACATACAAATCATTTATTCATAAATATCTTTAACAGTGTTATGTTACAGGATATGTAGTAACATTATTATATTATAATTATGATAAAATTTATTCTAATTCAAAACAACAATATTTTTGATAATACAGCAATATTACCAATATTATGTTATATATTTAAGTAAATATTACTTTGTATTTACATTTTATATATATATATATATATATATATATATATATATATATATATATATAAAATTATTGAAATGTTTATCAAGTTTTATTCATTCGTAACAAATAAATTTTCTGTTTATTAACTAAAGATACAATTATTTACGGTAACATTAATAAAATATTTGATCATAAATATAAAATGAATAAATATATAAAATTCAATTTACATTCTCCATGAAAACTAATACACGTAAAGTCCTTACTTCTTATTTTTGCGTGTCATTTTTTTTTCTGTTAATATAATTTCTATATTTCGCTTTTAATATAGACCCCACTAAAGCCTCTCAAAGATGCTGTTCCCAGTGCCGTTTATAACGAAGTTATTTCAACAACTGATGATAACTTCGCGTGGGTGGACCAAATAGGAACGGAAGATATTGCTGGTGCGCAGCAAGACGATGAAACAAAGGTTCGAATGCCACCATCGCGTTTCCTTGATAGACAGCCTCGTCCCAATGATGGCGTGTTTTGTTATATGGGAGTGTTCGGGGATCAAAGTTAATTATCAAGTACAGTACATATATATATATATATATATATATATATATATATATATATATATATATATATATATATATATATATATATATATGAGAAAGTAAATTGTCAGTGACGTACATTATTCTATGTCAAACTTTGGATTTTATATTAAAAAAGTGTATTTTTAAAACATTAATGTTTTTTTTTTGTTTTTATAACGGAAGTGTTAATTAAAATTATATCAAATATATTTTAAAATAATTACCTGCCAAAATTTCAACGTAAATATATCTCGATTTATGTTTTTCCAAAATTGAAATATATATGTACATAAATACACACATACGTGTATGTATGTATGTATATATACATATATATATATATATATATATATATATATATATATATATATATATATATATATATATATATATATATATATATATATATATATATATATATATATATATATATATATATATATATATATATATATATATATATATATATATATATATATATATATATATATATATATATATATATATATATATATATATATATATATATATATATATATATATATATATATATATATATATATATATATATATATATACATACCGAATTTGTGGTATTTACATGTACGTATGTTTATGTATGTGTGTAATTAGTCATATAAAAATTACACATAATGTCTCAAGAATCCTTGCCAACTCATGTCTACATAAATACGAAAAACCATATTCTAATTTAGTGAACACATTTGACTTCTTCACACTATCATCATCAATCAGAGGACTATTTAGTCTTTCGCAACGTAACAAAAATAAATTGTCTGTGGCAAACGTCAAGGACATGGTGACACTTATTCACATTCACCCCCGCTATGAATAACAGTGTAAATATAATGCAAGTAAGTATATTGTACATCTGCAAAAAGTTCTCGGTCTTCTGTTTGTTGTTTCAATAAATCATTTCACATTGTGTTCAAGTTGACAAGTATAGTATAAACGGAATGAAAATATTTTTGAATCTATCTGGTTTACAGTTATTTCAATTGATGTCTTACCTTTTTATAATGTTTTATATAAACATGTAAATGATTTTTTTTGTATAATTATTAAAGAATTATTTTTTATAGAACAATACGAAAGCATAATAGCTTCATATCAGAATAAATTAATTTATATATACATATATATATATACGTATATATATATATATATATATATATATATATATATATATATATATATATATATATATATATATATATATATTATAAAACAATACTTAAAATCAATCAACAATTTCACTAAACAAATGTAAATATTTTTTAAAAATTAATAAAGTACAAACTATCCTGAAACTCACAATTTAACATTTTATGTTTTATACAATTTTATTACAATATTTTTCATATTTTATTTTTTAAATATCTATAAAAATAATAAATATCTCATTTTACACAAATGAATTTTTAGTAAATATCTAGTAAATATCTCAATAGATATAAAAAAAATATAACACATAAAATATGATTTAGCCACTAAATTTGAATTTTACTTTTTTAATATCGTTATTTTTTATTGTTATTGTATCAATGTTTGTTATATACAATGACTAAATATTTAGTCATTTTTTGATGTGTTAATGACGTTATTTTTTTCTGATAAACTCAGCTCCAGATAAACTCAAAAAAAGAATTGAAGAATTAGACAAAGTAAGTGAAAACAATATAAGGCAAGAATAATGTGTAATGACATTGAAGATATGGAAAAAAATGAATAAAAAGAAATAAAAATTAAATAAAATAATAATGATGTACATGTATTTATATTAGTATATAACAGAAGAATTTATGAACGAAATTGGATAAGAGAATAAAAATAGGATGGTATAAATTTGAAATAAATGCTCATATTAAAATTCTATTATCTTTATATATAAAGTCCAATTTATCTTTATATATAAAGAATAAAATTTTGGATCAATATACAATATATATTTTTACTTGTGATCTTAAATACCTGAATAATTTAGTAATTCAAGACAACGTAGAGAAGCAAGTAAAGATATTTATTAGAAATAGCACGTAGAAATAAGAAGAGATTTAGTGGATCTGAAAAATAATAAAAATATTGTCACGGACATTTGAACAAAAATAAGAAAATAGAAATGAATGGTCATTTAATAAAAGGAAAACGCAATTATTGAACAACAAAAATCATTGACTAAGAACATAAAAAATATACAAAGACTTAAGAAAATATCCATGGATGAATAAAACAGACATGAGAAAATTTTCCAATAGGGAATGGAAAAGAAAGGCATTGGATCGCTGGAAACAGACAGTTTTAAGAGAGGACTTTATCCACCATTGTGTAGAAAGAAGATATTGATAACAATAATACAATATATATATATATATATATATATATATATATATATATATACAATAGACAGTACATGATTATTAACTATTTATATAAAAAATAAAATTTTAAAAACGTTTTAAAAGAAATTTGTTAAAAATCGAACCTCATCCCAAATTGTAGGTATTTGTGTCAATTTATCGTTACTAAAGTAATAGTATCAAGTCTTTGTGAATACATGAATTTTTTTAAAAATATATTATCAATTTTAGAGAAATATTTAAATTACCAAAAAAATAATAATTGAATTACAATTATAAAAAGCTCTGGGAGAAAATGATTATTCCTTGTTTTTATCATAAATCAATCATAAAATCAAATATAAGTAATAGCTAATTGACTTTTTAATAAATGATAACATGCCCATTAAAATGCGCATTATCAAAAAGTGAATAATAGTTGTGAAGATTTTTATATGGAATCTAATAATATTAAGGAATAATTTCTTTTCTAAACAATATATTTTTAATTGAATATATATATATATATATATATATATATATATATATGTATATATGTATGTATGTATGTACTTATGTATGTATAAATTTAGCATAATATATTATTTTATATATTGTAATAATTTAAAAGGGGTCAAAAGTAATTTAATTTATATCAACACATGCGAGTACAATCACAATAAACTTACATTACAGTAATTCAACTGTTAAGTAAATTTTATGATCAATAATTAATATTGTCACTTTTCTAACTGTTATCAATTAACAATGGAAAATAAACTTCTGAGAACTTTTTGTATTAATTCATAGGAATATACGAAATCTCGTGACTATGAGAAATTGTCACAGTTGTTGTTAAAGTCTGTTGGCGCTAGCCAATGTTGTTGCGGCTCGCCACCTCTTGTTTGTAATTGAGTTTGAAAACATCGACCCACGCACTGACAATACGCCTCTTCAAGCTCCTCTGCTTCTGATCAGACGACAGAGGTACTGCCACGCGGAGGCGCGACAAATTACGCGTGCGGGGTGGCCGTGACCATGCCAGAGAAAGTGACCGTCGAAATTCGTGACTTGGTATAATGAACAGATAAATATTCAAATTTATATTATTGTTATTTCGAAATTATATACTAGTATGCATCCCATTTCGTGTTTTAATTCGCCGACAAATATCAAAAACTAACATGATCTGCCAAAATGCATTTTTGACCTTTAAGTCATGTACTTATATTTCATGAACACACACATATATACATATATATATATATATATATATATATATATATATATATATATATATATATATATATATATGTATGTGTGTGTATGTATGTATACACACACATACATTAGTGAAAACATTTCATTCAATATTTGCAAATAAACGTTAGAATATATTTTATCTTAATTTAATATTAATTTCCAATATTTGTTTTGAATTTGTAACGAATAAATGAACTATCATCTCAATAACATAAGATATTGAAAATGTTTAATGATTATTTATTGTTCGCGTTATTTATGTTTAAGCTGATATACATTTCGATAATAATACCATCAACTTATAAATAAAAAAAGAAAACAAATAATTAGTGAATTTTTTAATATCTTATGATATTTGGGTGATAGTTCATTTATTTCAAATTAATTTCTAATATTTTTATGCAGTATAAGGTAAAAAATAAATATTAGTTTTCCAAATAAACAAGAAATTTAATTAAAAAAGCAAGATAACAGTATTTGAAGAATAAAAAATATGTACAAGACCGTAAATGAAAAAAATAGAATAATTAGTGGAAGATTTCGAGAATTGCAGATTGATAATAAAGTAAAGTAAGGAGATAGTCTTAATCTCTTATTATTTACCATTCTTATGGACCAGAGTTGAAAACAATGTGAAAGAAGAACTATAAAATATAAAATCTGAAGAAATATGAGTTTAATATTATATATGTATATACTGATGATATTGGTTTAGTGGATAAATGTAAAAAATAATTATGAAGGGTTGTGTTCGAATGGATAAGTGCAATAGAAGATATAGGGATAACAGTCAATAATGATAAAAGTAAAGTAATGCTGATAACGAAGAAAATGAAGCTAGAAATTATGATTATCACTTGGCCAGTAAAATAAAAATGTAACAGATGAACTAAATCAAATATCTGAATACTATATTATAAACGGATAGAAGGATAGATGAGGAAATTAGGAACAAAGTAAAAAAAACCTAATTAAGTCTATTATCAGCTCAGTCATACAATCACAGACAAGTATTATTTGCTACAAAAATACACGGGTCTTTAAAACCATATACATTCCTACACTTAAATATGAAGTAGAAAGTCTAACACTACGACAAAAACAGAAAAGTAGAATACAACTCGCAGAGATGAGACACTTGAGACAAACGGCAAAAGAAACTCGAAGGAATCTTATTAGAAACATGGTTAAAAGAGACTAGTTTCAGCAAAATTCTTTTCTTGAAACTATTAAGAAAAGAGCACTTCAGTGATTTAGTTAAATAATAAAAGAGGAAGACAACCGAAAACTAAAGAAGTTTTCGAAGTTAATTAAAAAGGGAGAAGGATAGAGGAAAAGCACGAGGTGAGTAGAAAAAGTATCTGACAAAAATTGGTAGGAAAAGAGAAAACACAATATCGGAGAATAGGAATCTTGCTAGAGATAAAAATGTTTGTAAATGTGAATGAAAGAGCTCAACATTTAGCGGTAGGAAGAACA
Source organism: Neoneuromus ignobilis (assembly GCA_029203775.1). Classification (NCBI taxonomy): domain Eukaryota; kingdom Metazoa; phylum Arthropoda; class Insecta; order Megaloptera; family Corydalidae; genus Neoneuromus; species Neoneuromus ignobilis. The sequence goes on from CP092090.1 coordinate 33,751,271, forward strand.
GGAATAAAAGGAGAAAAAGAAAACTGCACGAACTTTTAATTGTTTATGATTATAATATGGAATACTATTAGATACAATAAAAAGTTGAAATCAAAGGAAATGAAAAAAAAATAAATATCCGCCACAAAAACAATAAGGAATAAAGATAGAATTGATAGCACAAATAAATGATACTAATCCAGCTCTAACTTCCAATTAAATTAAATAGAAAATAAAAACAATATAGTGGTAACTCATCGATCAGGATAATACACCGATGTTTAAATGAACGTTTACTTCAAGAATATGTTATAGTTAAAAAAAATACTTATTTATTTTTTTTAGAAAAATAATGTTTATCTTCTATAAAGTTTCACCTTAACAAACCCCTTACCACCCTATTAATCGTTAAATCCATGTTATATATTAAAAACCTTTAAGCTTCATAGTGATAATATTTTTAAGGAGAAGAACATATCCTGATATAGCATTGACTCAACTACAAGAATACATGGTTAATTGGAACAATACTATTATTAAAATATCTAGAAAATTTCATATAACCTTATACAGATAAAATTTACATATTACGTATAAATTTAAGCTAGATAATGATCTGAAACATTTTTCTTGTTTATTAAAAAAGTAGTTTCATAATCACTACATTGATGTTTTAGACTGGCAGACAAAAAAGTCCGACTTAAATCCATACCAAAATTTGTGAAAAGATATTAAAATCGCAATAGGAAACAAGTACCTTTCAAATTTATATAAACTATAGACAGATATAGAAAATATTCAAAACATTCATCGATATGTGTTTCGTTTAATTAAGATTATCGTAGTAATCATAATGAGGTTTTAAAAACTAAAAATTATCCTACAAAATATTAGATATTTAAAGTATTATATTATTTTTCAATAATTATAAAAAATGTGTAAGCCTTATTTCTATAACTACTATCATATTTATAGCTATGTAAAAAACTGAATTATATTCTATGAATATATAATTTCATAAAAATATTTTCCTTATTTTATTGGACTTTTCATTAAAAAGAAAATATGGTATTTGTTGGTTGATATTAAAGTTTCAATGTAGATAAAATATTTTTTTAATATTACTGAAAGTAATATTAAAAAAAAAATATTAAATATATATATATATATATATATATATATAACAGATGAGATATACGTAAATATCTTAAATTTAACTATAGTTTCATATTGTAACTATTTGTTAAAAAAGTGTTCAATATTAATCAGTTTAAAAACAGATGTATTAAAAATATCAGTTTATTTTAATGCTCAAAACATGTTTTACAAAAAAAAATAACGAGACGAATCTTTAAATGAGTCGGTCGTTTCAAAACACTTGCAGAAATAAAAAAAAAATGAATTGTTAAAACAGTCAGCAAGTACTATATGGAGTATAGCTGTTTGAAGAAAATTTCTTTCAACCATGATGACATTGCTTTAATAAAGAAAATAAATAAAAATGGAGTATATGTTCAAGTCTGGAACTAAAGGATATGATGAGTAATATCAAGACGAAAAAAATCTCAAAGAATAATGAAACACTAACTGATATTATATGATATCAGAAAAAAGGCATTTAAAAAAGAAATAGCAGTCAATTAACTAGATAAAAAGTATAAAGAAAAGTATACTTGTTTATCTGAGAATAAATGTAAGAAAGAGTAAATGTAATCAAGACATATTAAACAAATTAATTTGAAAAATTGTTTTAGAACTGATAAAATTATGTATGAATTTATTTCGTTATATGAATACCATATAACTTCAAAATGAAGATCTATTTTTTGTAAAAATATTAATAATTATATAATGTTCAATAAATAGATATTTATTTATTCTATACAGAAAATAAAACTCAAATAATTGAAGAATACGAGGGTGGTCCCAGAAGTACCCGACCTAACAAAGAAAACACAATAATTTTGGAAAAATATATATTTATTTTTCAACATAATCTCCTTTCAGCTCTATACACTTTTCCCAGCGATGTTCAATAAGTTCGATACCCTTTTTATAATAAGAACTGTCTTGCTCCTCAAAATACCCATTAACTGCCGACATCACTTCTTCATCGTTGGAAAAGCTTTGACACTGAGCAATTTTTTCAAGTTTGGGAACAGAAAATAATCCGACGGGGCTATATCTGGCGAATAGGGTGCATGAGGTAGCAATTCAAACTTTAATTCATTAATTTTCGCCATTGCAATAACGGATTTGTGAGCTGGTGCATTGTCTTGATGAAACAATACTTTCTTCTTAGCCAAATGCGGCCGTTTTTGCTTGATTTCTTCGCTCAAACGTTGCAATAAGTTCGCATAATACTCGCCGTTGATAGTTTTTCCTTTTTCAAGATAGTCGATGAAAATTATCCCAAGCGCATCCCAAAAAACCGACGCCATGACCTTGCCTGCAGATGAAACGGTCTTCGCCTTCTTTGGAGCCGGTTCTCCCTTTTCAGTCCATTGTTTTGATTGTTATTTTATCTCGGGTGTGAAGTGATGAACCAATGTTCATTGTTATGAAACGGCGCAAAAATTCTGCTTTATTGCTGTGAAACTTCGCTAAACACTCAATTGAAACATCTTCACGACACTGTTTTTGCTCGAGTGTGAGCAAACGCGGCACCCATCTTGCACACAGCTTTCTCATGTCCAAATTTTCAGATAATATGCGATGTACTGCACTTTTTGAAATGCCTACTATGTCTGCTAGCTCGCGCACTTTCAGTCGACGATCATCCAGTACCGCTTTGTGGATTTTCTTCGCCATTTCTGGAGTCGTCACCTCATTTGGTCGACCACAGCGATGGTCGTCTTGGCAGCTCGTACGGCCTCGTTTAAACTTTGCTACCCAATATTTCACTGTTGTAAACGAAGGAGCAGACTCATCCAGAGTAGAATCCAGTTCAGCTTTTATATTGGTTGGGGTCAGGCCTTTCAAATAAAAGTATTGTATCACGTAACGATGACCAATTTTCTCCATTTTCACAAATTCACTGAAAACGTTCACTATTGATAGCTGCCAAACAACGTGGCGTCCTCAAACTTGAAACATATGATTTATAGATTGTGTAATTTCTAATACAGTGATATTTTTCAAACAACTACCGCCATTTCTAGGTCAGGCCGGGTACTTATGGGACTACCCTCGTATATCAAATTCCATTAAAAAACCATTCATATAATTTATCAAAATATTATAATAACTATTTATCTATCAAAAGTTACTGAACTTCTTACTTTAAAACAGTTATTTACAACAAAATAGTTATATCAAACATACTGAATTGTTAGGAAAAAATTCTAATATTTAGATTTTTATTCTTTTTTATTTTTATAGTAATAACCGACACGCTCTTGTGATTTAGAGATTTTGTTGATATTTATAAAATAAAATATGATTTAATATTGTGAAACTAACAAGTACACTTACTTTATACACTAACTGTATAAATTATAAATTTCAAGCAGATAAAAAGCACTCACACGTGATGAAGTTAATAAATTGCAAAAAAATGTTTATATTAACCTTATCGTTAAAGGATAAAAATAATATAAAAACAAGTATATTGTTTTCTGTAGAGTAAATAATTATTTATAATTATAAAGTAAAACAACGTAAAAATTATTTAACGCTTTATTAATAAACTGTTTAAACAGTTTGACAATGAAATAAATTTCTAAACAAATGTATATTTGCAGTATTCGTAAATATCATATACTTAAAATATATGTATACATCATTTTCTTTGTAACCTTCAAAATTTTGTAAATAATTTTAATTAGCAATGCTGTCATTAAAACGAAACCAATTTAAGGTTGGAACAAGCAAGGATGAAAAGTTAATTATTAGTAAACTTAAATAATTCACGGTTTATTACATCAGCAATATATAGACTTATTTTCAAAAAATAATTAGTAAAACTAAACATGGTGCTTCATTCACGATTACTAAAAATGTAAGTATGTAATAATTAGCAATTATTTAAAAATACAATATCGACGTATATTATGTTTTTAAATAATTTTAATTGCGAATATATTATATACATTTATGAAATGAAATACATTTTTTACAAAAAAAGATTTTGTTATGTACATATATTAAAATTACATTTATTTAACTTTATTTTTTAAAATAAAATTAATTTAAATTTAATTTTCAGTAGTTTCATAAAGATGAAATATTTTTAATATTAAATTATATATTTTTATTGTCTAACATTTGTGTAAAATTACATAGAAAGTTATACATTTTTTTAAAAAAATATTTGTATTTATTTATCTTAAATTGTTAATTTGCATTCATTTATTATTGAATGTATGAAAACAAAATTTAATTGAAAATATAAAACAATTTTGTATTCAATCATAAAATTCCAAATTTATAATTAATGATAAATTTATTTAACTGAGGAATTAATAAAGTGAACAATTTAATCTAATTTCATATATATAATACGATTTTTCATGATTTTAACGTATTTAATACATAATTTTTTTATTCATGATTGATATATATATATATACATATATATATATATATATATATATATATATATATATATACATATGCATATATATATATATATATATATATATATATACATATATATATATATATATATGTATGTATGTACATATGAAATATATGTATACATGTAAAGTATTATACATAATAGAATATCTTCAACGCACAATCTTTCTATCAATGTCGGTTATTCTTAATTTAGAGCCACGTGTCGTCTTTAGTAGAATGAAAATATGAAGTCTGAATAAACAACGGTTTAACAAACAACCCTATAGATTTTATACAATATGTAAGTCAGAGAATAGATTACTTAACGATAAATATGACGTACATATACACCAGCTATTCTTAGAATTCATCATAACTTACTCAATTTAAATTGGTAAACGGAAACAGTTTTCCTATGATATACTTTTTGGTAATTTAATTAACATAATGTTATTGAGATAATCAATGAAACGATGATTATGCTTTGTTTTATGGTAGAGTAATATCGATATAAATTGCTTTTTTATTTTCAATTTTATATATATATATATATATATATACATATATATATTTATATATATACAAATAACCCCCGTATAACACGGTATTCCTACAACACGGTTTCTCTCTAACACGATCGGAGAATTGAGGGAAATCCTCATATAATACGGTATTCGTACAACACAATTTAAGAATTTTAATGATATGAGTCCTGAAGATATTCAAGAATTACTGGTGAAAGAAGAGGTAGATGAAGCAAATTTGGTGGAAGTGGTATCTGAGATAAACCAAATTAATTCAAAGAACGATAACGTAGATAGAAACAAAGAAGGTTAAATGTTATCCTAAAAAGTATAAAGAAAGTCCTAAACTTAAACGAACAATTGGAGTTTTATTTTTTAGATATAGATCTTTCCATTAAAAGAAGTAGAAAATTTAAGAGAGAATTTCACAATGCTTAGCTCCACACAACGAAATTTATAAAGATTTTTTACAAAAAGTGGAACATAGAAATCAAGATGCTATAAAAGAAAGATCATAAGATGAGGGTATTTTGCTATAAAAAACACCCTTGTTTAATGGTGCTTAGCATTGATAAAGAAAAAAACATTATGTCATATTAATATGTAACAGTTTTATATCAATTAATGTTCTAATAAACATGTATCTCTTAGTTAAAAAAAATAGTATATTTTTTAATTTTTGGAACTTAACCTTGTTTTTATACTAGTTCATTGTTTCGTATAACACGACATTTTTTAGGAACCTAACGACTGTGTTATCGAATAAAGAAAAAAACATTATGTCATATTGTATGATGTTTTATAGGTATGTTCTATATACCTATATATATATATATATATATATATATATGGAATAACCTTGTTTTTATGTATGTATGTTTCGTATATATATATATATATATATATATATATATATATATATATATATGTATGTATATATGTATATATATATATATATATATATATATATATATATATATGTATGTATGTATGTATGTATGTATATATATATATATGTATATATGTATATATATATACCCGTCCCTTAATTTACGTGGGACTTTTTTACGCGGTCAGATAGATGTTATTTTATATAATTTTTCATGGAATTTATTATATGTCAGACTGACGCAAATTCTTACTTGAACGTATAAGGGCACAATAATTGTAATTCAAAATAAAAATTGTAATTCAAAATAAATGGTTGATTGTTTTGAATTACAATAGCGATAATGACACTGAATAAAATTTATCTACGTTTGTTTTCTAAAACGTCATTATTTTTTGTTAAGCTACGTGAAATAAATATGTGTTTCTACAACTTTACTAGCTTTTATTTTCAATATTTTTTCTATTGTACTGACAGACTCAATTAACGGGATTTTCATTCGCGTAAAACAAATCCATGTGAAATGGATACTCCGCGTAAACTGAAGGACGGGTGTGTATTTAAAATATCCATTAAATATCACTTTGTGATTTTCGAAGTTATTTACTTGTATTATTTTTTTAAAAGAAATTAAGATCAAAAATGGATTAACGCGAAATTAATGGCAAGATGAATTTTAAATTTGATTCAAACATCTATTTTTTCAAAAAATATAACGTTTCATATTTTCAGTGTAATCGATTTGAAATTTTAAATTAATATGCTAAATATATCCCTATGATATTTTAATTCCCCAATAAATTAAAGAAAGTCGCGAATTTTTGTAAAAATGTCCTCATTAAATATTTCATTGAACTAAAGTTAAGAATAAAAAAATATGACTAACAGACATGTGGAAAAGAACATTTTTTTTAAAAAAAACGTATATTATATTTTAAACAGAAATATTTTGGTGGAAAATGTAATAATAAATAAAATTATATATAACTTCCGTTTGAGAATATTAAAATTTATATTTCATTATAATAATACTAAAATAACATTTTATGTATGATATCTACTTATACACACAGCTATATAAATTATAATCAAATTAGATAGTAATCAATTATAATTATATATTCAAAACAAGGCATTATATAGTGCAATAATAATTATTCTAATTACAATGCAACATATATGTATGTAAGTAAATTTCACGCAACATTATTTTGTGATAAAATAAATGAACTTGGATTTCTACTATTTACCAGGAATAATAAAAATTTGATAACAAGGTAAGATATTTTATTTAATATGAAATAAAATAAGTTACCTTGCTATCCAATTTTTGTTATTACTAATAAAACCAATACAAAAGTTAAATAAAATAATTTAATTACTACTTAAAGTTTTATTAGCTGATATAAGTAAAATAAAAATAACAAAAACGCAAAATTTGATAAAAGTTTTCATTAGGTATCTTATTTATTGTTTACTTTATTCACTGATATTTATTTCGAAAGCTTAACATCATCTTCAAATTATAAAATATAAATTTTATAATACAACCTTATAGTAATGATAACATTGCTATTAAAATGGGCATCAATGAAAAGAGTCTTTATTAAACGGTTTTATAAAATACTTGTGGTATAAAAATTAGTAATTAATTTGTACAAAGTGAATTAGTTTTAACTTTAACTAAATAATGATAAATAAAAACGAATTTAACTAAATAATGATAAATAAATAATACATAAAAACGAATTCAAGAGAACAGATCATAAAATAAATTTTGATAACGAATAAATTCAACAAAAGATATGAATAAAAAATGTATTAAACTTCATCTTAATGTGAATCTGATTTGAAAAGAATTAGGTTCTAAAAAATATTTTTTTACATAAAAAAATTCAATATAAAGTCAATAACGTAGATTATTTATATCATAAATAATGATACTGAATTTGGAATTCATATAACTATATGCAAAGAGACAAAGCATCATTAATATTATGGTCAGTTTGAAACATTCAAAAAAATAAATATCTCCGACACGACATTCTTTGTGCAGTTATTTTTTTGCAGTAAAAAATATCTCAGTAGTTAATTACAAATATTTAAAAGTGAAGAGTAAATTTGATAAATGAATAAGAATAAAAATACGCTTTTGGAAATATACATATATATATATATATATATATATATATATATATATATTATATAAAATAGAGATTTCCCTTAAAAATCACAAGAACTTTGTTTGATTTTTTTTAAAACAAACAATTAATATTTATAGAAATTAATTAAAGTATCAAATTTTTAAATAAAATTAATATGATCTAATAATCTTATTATGATATTACTGTGAATTTTTTTATAATTTTTTTTTTATTATTTATATATAATATTAAAGCAATTGCATATAAATTTTTGTTATTATTTATATATAATATTAAAGCAATTACATATACATTTTTCTAATTTTGAAAGATGTCTGCATTTATCAAAAGTTAATTGTTTCAACATTTAATAAAAGTCACGTAGAATCAATCTAAAAATAATAATTAAAAAAAGAACTTTACCAATACTTCTACGTGACTTCAGTATGTGTTTACAACATTAAAATGTGTAGGCACCACTATTAATAGATAAATATGTGACACTGAAAATTATATGACGAAAATTCAATGTCAAATATTTGGTAAAAAAAAATTCTTACACGAAAAATCGTTGTAGTAATTATTCAAATATTATATACAATGAAGTCAAATTTATAATCAATCATAAAACGAATCAGGATTATTTTCAAATTTCAGTCAAATTCACATACATTCACACATGTTTTTCAAATTGAAAGTATGTAATTGGATACTTAAAATAATATATGTACATATATACACTAACAAAATGTGTGAACTTGTCGTGATATCCTCATATTAGTCAATAGTAACAAAAGGAAACCAAACTTTAATTGGCACATTTAACAACTTACATGTTAACAGGTGGCAAATAAATCAAAGAATGATTTCTCGACCTATTTCTACAAAGAAAATGTTAACTTATTTTTGAAAATAAATCTCGGAATTATGTAGTTATTTCATATTTATTTTTTCTTCCCCTCTCCCTCTCTCTCTCTCTCTCTCTCTCTCTATATATATATATATATATATATATATATATATATATATATATATATATAATTAAAATGCGATAATTTAATAAAGGCATTATTTTTCAATTAAATATATTCCACGTATTTACATAAATTTTATTGTATTTTTATTTTTTAAAATAATATATATTAATTACAAGTTAGAGTTTTTTTATATACATTTGTTTTTTTTAAGTTTTCAAAAAGAGTTTAAAGGTTTAAATTTATAAACTTAGACATTTAATTGCAACTTTCAACTACTAAATAATATATTTAATACTTTGTGGGTGTAACTGTTTTACTACTAATTAACTATAGAAATTTTTAAACTTATTACAGTAAAAACAATTAGCTACATAAAATTAATAAATTAGTTAGTATTAATAAAATATTTCATGTTAAGCGTAGGCAATACATACCCATAATTATAAAGTACTAAAAAAAAAAACAATCACCCGTGATATATAAATATATATAATATATTGCAATGATTGTACTCAAGTCTCTGTTAGGCTGAATGCAATGACAGAACAAAGTAACAAAGTGACTTATGAAGTTTGAGATAAAAAAACATCTAAAAGATATTACTACGACATGTAGAGTGTTAACGACCTATGTGATAATTACACTATATATCAATAGATGCTTTTATAAAATATTTTATGATAATATTACATTTAGTATCAAAAATATATAAAGGTCTAAACGAAAAGTTCGGAATATACGACCCACGTGGCAAGAAACGCATTAATAATGGAAGTAATGAAAACATATTAAACAAAAAACTTTTAAATATAAATTTAGTTACAGAAAATTGTATGAAGATATTAAGGATGAAAAAAATACTATAATTTTAAATATTCGAAGTTGAAATAGATTTATATATGTATAAATATTATTAAAATGGAATGATTAAAGTCAACATAACATGCAATAATTTTCTAAACAGATTTTTTAATATAATTTATTATTAAATAATAATATCAGAAAACAATATTTAAAATATTTAAAAAAAAATTCTATTTATTTTGGTACTGTGGTAAACTTAGACAAAAATAAATCACCCACTCTACCCTAACACCATAAGATTTTATAAAAGACAATTTTATAAATTTTTATAATATTATGATAAAGACTCATTTGTGTTAAATTGAATTTACTATAGTATCAAAACATACAGTATTTTATAAACGTATTCAATAATCATTTTTTGTTCACTTTGTTAAAACATATTTCCATGGCTGTATAATTGTCGTCAAAGGGTTCCATTATTTAACATAAAGCTCTGCGGATGATTGTACAACCATCGAAATCAGTATTAGCGGACAAAGTGAAAAAGAAATTATTATCAAACACTTTTATAAAATATTATGATAATAAATAATTCATTTGTGCTAAATACAAGTTGCCATAATAATAGCACAAGTAACAAAAATATTCTAAGTTAGTTTAAAAACAGTTGTTATTAGACAAGAAATAGACTTTTTGAAAAATATAAAGAACCAAAAATGTGAAGTTGTATGCATAACAGGATATGTACATATGTAAATATAATAAATATTCATACACCCACATATGCATATCTGATATAATATACAATAATATATATATGTGTGTGTGTGTGTGTGTGTGTGTATGTATGTATGTACGCATGCATACAAGCAGGGATATGTCTGTGCATATAAATAATACCAAATATAAACTTTAATACATTTTAAATATATGAAATATTACATATTTGAATATTGATATTTTTTCTTACAAAATAATTTATTTTTATTGTCAATTTATTTAATATATTATTCTAACTTGAAACGATAAAGAGAAATATTTAAATGTTACCAATAATCAATCTTTTAAAACTATAAAATTATGATAAATGTCATATTTACGAATATTGCATACTTGGATATAATACAAAGTTTTACAAAGAAAAATATTTTTTTATCTTTTATTAATACCAATGAAATCGCATAGAAAAACATATATAATCAAGTTATACTTATTCGTGTCGAATGATTTTTAAAGTTTAATATATTAAACTATAAACTTCTAAAAACGAATAGTAAAAACATAAATGTAGTTATAAATTATACTCCTAAACATCACGCGTGAATTTATAACTTGGATCCTGAAAAGAACAAACAGGAAATTAAAATTATATCATCTGACATGAATTCCAGTTTGATTATTTACTAGGGTTATTAAAATAACAGTTATAGAAAACAAAAACAGCACACGTGTAATGTCATAAATTACTGCGTTTGCAAATCCAGCAAATGATAAAATGGATGTATTCGTTCTTTATTATTCTCTTTTTCCCAGTGCATCAGGTGTCTAGATATTTCAACACCCACACGTACGCTTGAATAAACAAGGTCAAATGGGACATAGGGGCTCACACAATGATACATTTCTGGGATATAATAGAATGTTCGTCAATTAAGTTTTCCTAGAACTATTGTGTATACATATGTATTCCATTATAGATATGTAGTTCCGCTTAGTTATACTGTCCATATTTCTTAATAATTTAAAAAAAAATCCGCTTGTTATTTTAATAGAAAATATTACAAGTACAGTTGCACGAAGGAAATATTTCTTTAGAAAAATAGAAAATTATGATCAAAGACATAATTTGTCTTATTAAAATAGAATAAATAATTTAATCTCTCTCTCTCTCTCTCTCTCTCTATATATATATATATATATATATATATATATATATATATATATATATATATATATATAAACAAATAACTAATGATACTAGGAATTTAATTCTATATTTAAATTAAAATGTTAAATATTGTATTTTTCAAAGAAAGTTTTAAATCATTTTTTTCATTAAAACACTGAGTTGACATAGCATTAAAAATGAGTTCCAAAATACTAAATATTTCATTTAGTCGCCAACATTTAGAGATCATCCAATGCTTTTTTTATTTCATTTCACTTTGATAATTTTTTTATATTTCTGTCTCATCTATACATGAGTTACTTTTTGGACTTTTTATATCACTAGATTTCCAGCCAATAATTTCTTTTATCTCGAGATCTTTTTATATGACCGATTAATTTTCATTTTAAACTAATAATTCTTATTATAACATTCACATTTTTTTAATCTGCTTATTTATATTTCTATTTCTACGTGTTATGTCTAACATACATCTTTCTATGCTTCTGTATGTTATCTAGAGCCACTGAATTATTATGTACACACATATATGTATGTAAAAGTTATTCGTGAATTTTTTTCAATTTGAAACTGAATAGTGTGAGAATAACTACGATTAAGGGATGTAAAATGAATGTGAACGATTATTATACTAATATCTGTTCAGATTTTTTAATAGCATTGAAGTGTTAGTTAAGAGCACATCATACGTTTTCCATTGAGGCATTTTTCAAGGGCAACGATCCATTCATCCGCACAAGACGACAATTTAGTACGCATTTAATATACATTGATTAAGTGACGCACCAAATACTCAATTGATATAATTGTGAATCATAAGAGTCTGTGCGACATATCATCTTTAACGTACTCATCAAGTGTTATAAACTTCTTAGGAAACACTGATTGTATCAGAGGAATCCACGCTAATCGGATCAGCAAACATAAAACAGCGTTAGAGATTCGCAGATCAAATATATAAAGAATTATGAAAATGATAAAACTTCAACCACACCAAATTCAAACCATTCTATATTTGTCTACTACTGATTACGAACAATCTAACATTTTCTGTCAATCAATGGTTGATTAATTTGGAATAAACTGAGCTTTAGAAAACTTACTGTTTATTAATGAAACACTTAATAAATATGTGGAGAATAAATATTTTCAACTTAATTAATATGTGGAGAAGCATAACTACTAATATTAAGCATCAGTTAACTTTAATAAGACATTTTAAAATTAGCTACATAGTCAGATGATTTTCTTTGAGAAAAACAGAGGAAATATAATTGCTGTTACTTCAATCAGAATGATTCAGATTATTTCGAATCTAAATTATATTTATTTCTTAAAATACTTAGTTTTAATGAGACAAAGCCACAACACGTATTTCTAGAAAGTCAATAAGAATGGTAGACTATTTTTTTTTTAAGATGAATTCATATTTCGATTTGGAAACATCGTCTGGCCATCCAAGTAACCACATCTTTACTCTAGTGAACTTGCTCTTTTGATAATAAATTCTATGTCAATTCTACAGTTAATACACTCAATTAAAAAACTATATTTGAACCAGACTTTCAAACGTCAAAATGCATTTATACAAAAATTACCTTGAACATGGCATTGTGATGAAAAGTGTGATCACAAAAATGGACAACAAATGAATAATGTGTATATATATACAGTTTTTCAATAACAATGTCAGAACTTTAACAAATAGTGGCAGCTATGTTTGATTTTTTTAGCTTATTTTAACATTTCAACTTAGTATAGTTTGGCAAATTATCATGGAACATTTAACACTTCGACAACGCTTAGAAATTGTAAGAATTTATTACATGATACAACTGCCTGTAAGATTAAAAAATGTAAGAAGTGAGGCTAATATTGCTTCTGTTAATGAAAATTTCAAAATTTTTCTCCATTGTTTCACGAAATGGACACATCAATTGGCCACCAAGATCATGTAATTTAACTCCGCTGGATTATTTTCTGTGAGGTTATGTGAAATTATTGGCTTATGCTGATAAACCACAAACAACAGAAATATTAAAAATAAAAATTGAACATGTAATTCATGAAATTGGACCACAATTATGTGAAAGAATGATTAAAAATTGGACTAAACGAATGCACTATGTCAAGCGAAGTCGTGGTGATCATATAAGTGAAATTGCGTTCAATTATTAATGCCATAGAATATTCTTAAAAATAAAAAAAAAAACTTTTTATTTTATTTCCATTTAAACTTTCGAAGCACTTATTGGAAAATTATATATATATATATATACATACATATATTGTCAGCTTCTTTCCTTCAATTTCTGAATGAAAGCCTTTCTTAAAACTTTCCATTTCGAGTTTTCAAATGCCTTTTTTTCCATTCCACTACAATAAATTTTCTTATGCATTTATTCCATCTACTCATTTTTTTTTATATCTCTGGGATTCATATAATATATATATATATATATATATATATATATATATATATATATATATATATAACATGCATTAAATTTATTATTTCATTCTTGAATGAATAGATATTCAAACACGAAACCGCGAAGAAGAGAACAAAAAACACAAAAAAGTTCATTCACTCTGATCAGTGAAGCAGAAATAATCACACAATATTAATTAAATGATTAATTAATGAACATAACGGTATGTATAGAAAATGAAATGAAATCAAAAGATTTTTTGTCAATGGGTGATCATCATATAATTGACTTCAGCAAAGACTGTTTTTTATTTTGTTTGCTATAACCATTAAGTTGGAATCTAAAATTTTCTTGAAATAAATTTATTGATCGACTATTCGTAGTCTTGAAGCACTATCAGTCGTGTCATTAACATTATTCATTCAAAACAGGTTAAAAAAATAAGGTCGACGAACTATCTTTTACTATCATTTGCAGTTCTAAGAATTCAAATCAATTCATTTTATATTAGAATACTAATATTGTTATATTTCGAATAGTTACACGTATTGGTTATAAATACATTTAAGTGTAATTTATTTCGATATGATTTATTTAAAAAATCAAAATGTGTTATTTAATGATTATTAAATTCAATTTTCTTATATTTTCGTTTCTATGATTGAAATAAATAAAAAGTATAATTTTATCAAATAAAATATTTAAATTACACGTTTTAAAATATATCCTATACTAATTTTATATTTTTGATTAATGATAATTTTCATAAATACCATATTTAAATTAATTTCAACTGGTTTCAATCGATGTTCTTTAATTAAAATTTACTAAAGTATATTAATATCCGTTTATATATATATATATATATATATATATATATATATATATATATATATACACACATATAACAAAATATTCATTTCATTAATCAAATATTATTTATTCAAATTTGTGTATGAATTTATTTAAAAAAAATATTCCACACGTGGTTCTGAATTATATATTTACTCCATACTTAGACCACCACTGCGTGAAGAAGATTAACGCAAATAGCACGAACTATAACATGATGAGAGACATATTTTGCTAGCTGATGCATAAACTCTCTTGGAAACAAAGACACCATTTGATTTCAAGGTAACGAGACGTGTACCTACGCATATTTACATACATGCACATACACATAAAAGATACTTTTTATATAAGCGTTTTATATACATATATATATATATATATATATATATATATATATATATATATACACACATACACATATACAATTATAGACACGTGTGGATATGTCTATTTATACAAGAGTGGTGGATTGACGGGAAATCATGCATTTAATGTGATTTTTGTTACAACTTTCGAAATATTAATCCTTTTTTATTAAAAAGTGTAAATGAAATAAAAATATATTAATTTTAATTAATTACAAAATTAGAGTCGAAAATATTTATTTTGAACTAACTTTATTATATTTAAACAAAGAGTTTGTTTAAATCAAAATTATTATTAATGTTAGTTTTGAAATGCATTACAAGTAACTTTTTTGTAACATTACGATTTGCAAACAACACACGTATTACTTTTTGTTTATAAAATTGCATCATACGAAAATATGACTTGATACTAAACTATTATTAAGCATTTCAAAATTTAATTTCTTACATATATGGTTTTGATGAAGTGTTGAAGGCTGACAATATAATAAGTTTATTATGATTTTTTTAGTTTATAGATACATGAGCATTATCTTTATGTTTGCATAGAAAAAATTGTAGTTGTTTCTTAAACACACGTAATTCATATATAATATATGTACATATGTATACGAAGACATACATATGTAAGGAATTTAATAATCGTAAAATTAATAGAATCAAATATTGAATTCTTGTATTAATTATATTATGATTATTAATTTTGAAATTACCAAAATATGACTAATTCAAATATAAATAATTAATGATAAAAAAAAGATGTGAGTAAATAAATAATAATATAACTGAATGTATATTTTCTAATTTTTTAATAATAGTTTTAAAATCAATCTTGTATTTTTAAATACCTTTTTATAAATTCAATAGTAGTATACATATTAAAAAATAACTGTTAAATCCCAACTTAGCATTTATGTTATAATAGTTGCAGGAAAGCAGGATACGAAAATGTATCTCTCGAATCAAAAGTATTTTTTAATTTGATTCAATTTCAACTCATTTACATACGAGTATGTATTATTTAATCCACTATTAATAACAATGAGTTGTTTATATTTTTTATAATAATGTATGTAAATTAACAGCAAAAATGTAAGTATATTTTTTCAAATAACTAGGTTTATATTACATTAATCATAATGAAAAAATATTTTTTAATATCAACATTTTTATAATCTACTATTTAATATACTACATGGAATATTTTAATAATCTTTTATAATATATACATAAATATATTTTTTTAATTAGATACGTATAACACACACACATACACCAATGCACATACATACGTATATAAATTTCGTTTTATTATTATTTTAGTATTTTATAAATATATCTCTTTGTATGTATGTGTTTTCTTTTAATATAGGAGCAACAAAAAATAACAAGATTATGGTCATTTTTTTAATTTTTTGATCAAAAACTATATATCCCTACAACTTTTAGACTAGTCAGATATATAATAAGAAAAAAATAGAGTATTTATCATGATTTATATATTATACATAGTATTAATTATCAATATAATACTGAATCTTTTAATTTCTCGATTCAATTTCTTCGCTATATGCACATATTTGTATTCTTTAAATGTACATATTATAAGAAATTGGCAAATATTTAGAATCGTTGACTTCTCAATTATTTGTAAACCTTTTATACCATTTACGTGCACTTATACAAGTCATACAAGAATCTAAATAAGCCTCCTATAATAAATGAAATCAGTACAATTTTTCAACTTATTAAAAATAGCACCAATTCTCTATTTAAATAGATATTTTCGTTTCTGTTATATTTGCTAAAAACATGAAAAAAATATTTTCTTACTGACTAAACAAACAGAAAATGATTAATTTAAAAACATCCCAAAAATAATTTTGTATGTATGTATTCATGATTATTGATAAATATATAAACCTTAAAATAATTTTATTTTAATTCCGTATTTTTTTATTTTTATAGAACCATTGAATTAAATTAATAATATAACATTTTAACTGTTAAAATTTAGAAAAATATCATATATATATATATATATATATATATATATATATATATATATATATATATGTATGTATGTATATATATATATATATATATATATATATATATATATATATATATATTTATATTTATATGTACGTATATACGTATGTATGTGAATATTTTAAAATATTTTAAGAAAAGGATTTCAGAATTAAAATCAAGTTTCTTTATCTATCAATAAAAGTGTTACATAAATTAACTGACATTATAGCATAGTTAATATTTTTTTAAAAAAAGAAGAAAAATAATATATCACCTATTTATTACAAAAATTGCATTTATAAGTTTACTTTAGATAATTGAAAATAAAACTAATATGTTTAAGTATGTTTAACTACAATTTAATTAATTATTGGGAATCACTATAGTTGAGAAATATAGCTTTAATCAATTCATTATTTTTAATTGTTTCATATATATATATATATATATATATATATATATATATATATATATATATATATATATTATATATATATATATGTATGTATATATAATATATATATATATATATATATGTGTGTGTGTGTGTGTGTGTGTGTATGTATATGTGTGTGTATGTGTGATATATATGTCTCTATAAAAATCTAAATAAATATTAAATACATATTCACACGTAAAAACCTTCCCATAAACTGAAAATAGTACATTTGATTTTATACGAAATGAAAGTCTGGTTAAATGCCTTGTCGTAAAAATAAATATCCTTAAATATATTCCTAAACTCGAACTTTCTTTACTTTACTTTTAGATACATACACAAGATATTTTTTTCAAAGGTACAACACAGTGAAGGCCATCACCCTCTATAGACTCAACGTACACGACCTTCATTTATATTTTTCTCAGCTGCCCAACAACCTTAAGCGACTGACCATTTGCCATTTGTACACAAATTATGCTAATTTTATTTTATTGTATTTTTTAAATCATAAATGTAACCATATATTGAGATTTTTATTTATTTCATGTAGATTTGTAACTTTTTTATTACAGATGTTTTATTTATGTTGTTACTGATTTTTTTCTTGTATTCACATTAATACTTATATAGAAACATATGTATATCATACATACATACACACATAAATACATATACATACAGTCATATACATATGTATACGTATATTCGCATATATTCACATGTACATATATTGATTTTTCTTATATACATTTGTAGATCGAATAAGAATCGTATAAAGAGAATATTATATTATATAAAATAATAATAATATGTAAATAACAATAATAAACATGCATTTTCAGTTGCTATATAAAAATATAATAATTTCTCCTTAGGGACAAGTTAGATTTTCGAAACTTGATTTGTTCATAAACTTCGAAATTCCACATAATTTAAAATGTTTTATAAATATTCTTATTTATCGAAATTAATCTTAATCTTTTTCTATTGAGATGTTATTTATATATCTTTTATTTGAAATTGTAGGTTATTAAAAATTATTTTTAACAAATATATTAAAAGAATTCAAAAATAACATCAAGATTAAAAATCCAAAAAAAGAATTGAATTTGGATTTATAAAAATATATGAAGGTCGTTTGATAAGTATGATAAAAAAGTAAGAAAAACTAAATTGAAAAATTTAATTAGATTAATTAATTAAATTAGACAATAAATAAATTTACCATACTTATCAAACGACCCTCGTATTTACATTTCTCGTATTTATTTAATTAAATATTGACATCAACATAACACAATTTTAGGACAAAAAATTGTATTAAAATAAAAGAACATGAGATAAATATTGCTTACATGATTATACATAATGGCGATAGTAGAAATTTTAACGCCAAAAATTTGAAAATAAAACTAATTTCATTTTAATTCACTAAACTTAAATCATATAAAACTCTTTATTCAAATGAAGATATTAGTAGTTTCTATTTTAAACGAGTAGCACTATAAATTATTCTTTGAAAAAAATTGACTTGCTTTCGTTTGCATCAAAGTCAATGAAAAATAAACAAATTTGAACATGAATCATGTTTTAGAAAAATAAACATTTTAGAAATAGTTTTTAGTTCGGTTGAATCGATTTTTACTTTAATTAATAATTAAAACATCATTGAACCTTAAATGATATAAATGTTTTATGAAATAAAGAATAAAATCATTTATTAAATGATCAAAACTAAGTATTATTTTTAAACAAATCATATTTTAATTGCTTTAATAATTGATTAAATGAATAGGAAAACTATTTCTAATAAAATTCATACCTCATTATACTTATTTTTTATTTAGATCAATATTTTTTTAAAAAAATAACATATTCCAAAATTATTCCTTATTTAATAACTTTCGTACTTTTCATTAAATTTTAGTTAATTATTAATGAACAATATTTATCATTTATTTACTGAAATGGACATAATTCAAAATATTTTACTCCATAAAAAATAATACAAACATTCTACTACCACTTAATTTAAAAAAATGATTTTACATAATCACTAATTAATAAGAATTATAGATAAATTCGTATAAAATAAAATGTATTAAATAAGACTGAAGGATGATAAAGAACAGAAAACGATAGTAAGCAAGTAAATGTACGGTAAAATTCTTTAATCTCATTTGAGCCATTTTTAAATGAATACAAAAAATTTAAATAACTAGTAAAAATATGATCATAATGAAACACAAAAAAATAATAAATTTACTGAAACAACTAATAATGTTTTTTGTAAAATAATGATACTATAAAAATGAAATTTATTTCAATTTATTATGTTTCTTTCCCTCTCTCTTTATTTTTACCTATATATATATATATATATATATATATATATATATATATATATATACATATGTACAATTGTATATTATATACATGATATATATCATATATATATATATATATATATATATATATATATATCATATATATATATATATATATATGTATGTATGTACATACATATTTTTTATGCGTACACACTAAACATCTGTCAGTAAACATGTAGATAAAAATATTATAAAAAGAATTGAACAAAGGAAAAAACTGTTTATAAAAATTAAATTAGAATAATTATCGCATGGAAAAATCTCATAATTAATGTTTCTATTTAAAGAACATTATAATGTCAAAAATATATAGCATAGGCCTATGTGAACGACGTCACAGTCAGTTGACTTTTTGACCAGTAACTTCCAGATGACTATATATTGTTATTTTTATATACGACTAAAATAAACGTGAAAACTATACAATGACGTAACATATTTTTTGGTTCCACACATGCATAAACACATGACCCGTTTGTACTTGCAGTAGAGGAAAATAGACATTATGTATATTAAAGTATATGCGAAATATACGCACACATGGAAATAGTTAATTTGTGTATATAAAAATTTACATGTGTTTGTGTATATGTGTGTATGTAACGTTAAATTCAACACCTTTCTCCGTACTGGCCATTTGAGGGGACCATACGTCAGGCAAGTTCGCATTTCCTGCTCATCAAGGACGTTCCAAAAATAGCAAACGTTATTTATTGCTCACCTAAATAACACTCAGATGTGGACAAAAACAGGATTTGTTTTTGAGATTATACTATATCTACATGATAATTCAATCAAGGTAATTCTCTATTTTCATCTGCGAAAAAAACATTTAATGTCAATCTGAAAATTACTCATCCATGTAAATTTTTGTCATCGTGCAAAAATTACGTAACAGTAACAAATTAAATCGGCCAAGTATATAAATACATCTGTACGTAAATATGACATGTGATATTTTTATCGACGTTATTAAAAGATTGATTTTTCAAAACACAAAACGTTATGTTAAAGATAAACAACACCTACAGAACATTTGGTACTTTTTTATTTTAGTCGTTTTAAAATCTACTCAAATTCGAAGAATATTATATAATTGAAATATTTACTAATGAAATAAATAAAACGTATGCATACGCATAATATGCATTTTATATATACATATTTTAGCTTTATTTTTAACATTTATCCACCTTATGAATATTTTGAAATAATTTAGAAATATTTCATTATTATAAAATTAAACAGAATTTATTTTTTTTACAAATCATTTAACAAGTTTTCATATTAGATTAAAAAAAATAAAATATAATTGTTATTTTCTAGTCCATGTCAAGTTTTATTTACTCGTATGGTCATTATTTTAGCTGTATTTTGTTACTTAACAATGGTACAAGTGCAGATATTAATTGTGATAAGAAAAAAAAGAAGACCTTAGATGTCAATTAAATTTATTAAAAATATTTTTAACAAATATTAATCATCGAACATTTTTAATTAAAATTTATTATGTTCATAAAAAATAAATTCTCAATATAAAAAAATTTCCAAAAGTGATAATTTATCTTAATAATGGATCTTGTGACAAACTGAATTCAATTTTATAATGTAATATAAATAACATTTTTATCCAAAAGAATAAATGTAACATAAAAATATTTTTTTAAAAAAATATAAACAGAATTCGTAAGTTTAATAAAGAAAATAAGTTACTGGACGTTCAAAAATGAGACTTGTAAAAGAAAATTTTAATGTATGTGGAAGAGAAAATTGTGAAAGTGTAAAAATCAGTTGATAGAAATATAAATATTTAAACATATATGAAAATAATAACAAAAAATAGTTTTAATGGTTGTATTACTCGAAAAGTCTGTTGATAAATAAAGTGAATAAAGATAAAACCATTGAATCGTCAATAAGTACATACATACGAGGGTCGTTTGATAAGTATGGTAAATTTATTTATTGTTTAATTCAATTAATTAATTTTTTTAATTTATTTTTTCTTACTTTTTACCATACTTACCAAACGACCCTCGTATATGAACTAGAAAGATTTTGATAACGCATTCTGTTTTGTGATAAATGTAAATTTAAAATATTTGGTAATTCTTAAAAAAACATGTTTGAAAAACCCCGGATTAAAAATTCAATAAAGAAAACTTTAAGAGTTAAATTTGGCGGTGGTTTAATTTGCATGTATATATGGATACGAATGGAGTGGCCAATCTTTATTTTATAAAATGTACAATGGACAAATATAACTATACGTAGATATGTCAATTATAAAGCAGTCTTAAGGTCATAAAAATGCATATAGAAGAAATTAAGAGAAAAAATATTATTTTAATAAAATAACAATCCTAAACACTACATGAGCATTCTAAGATAAAGAATCCTGTGTAATGTATTATAAGACTAGAAATATCAACTCAATTGTCTCACTTAAAAATATATAAAAAAAAGACTTATAAGAAAAATGAGTCAAAATAAATAATAATTATATTATAACAATTGATATATTTCATGCCAGATTGATTAAAACGTATTTTAAAATAGTTTTCTATACATTTTCATTAGCATTATTTAGTGGGTCAATACATTTATATGTTGATTTTCAAACATTGAATTTGTTACTTTTTTCTTTTAATCTGTTTATTACTCTTTGTTTAAATTTAATATATTTTGAAGCTTATTAATAAATGTTTGTATTAACAAACTTTTTAATCTTCTAAATTAAATCCAAATAAATTATTTTTTCCAGATGTATTGAGTGAGTTAACACTTTTATGATCAACTCTCTCTCTCTCTCTCTTATATATATATATATATATATATATATATATATATATAAACATGCATATACACATACATTCTACATATGTATATGGAATTTAAATGTAATGAATTAAGTTACTTCAAAATACTCATTTAAAGCATACAAAATATATAACTCGCCAAACGAAATCTATTATCACTTTCAAACGTGCTTCTTACCAACAAACTTGTATTTATTTCAACGACAAAACAAATAAAAAAAGAACAACGAATCGAACTAATGACCTTGCGCTAAACATAATCAAGATGTAATCAATCTACACCAATCAAAAAAAGTTCAATGTTAAATATTTTTGTACGCCTCTACCTTTCAATTTATTCGTTGCTTAAAATTACAATGAAACCCGTTATGAAGTAATTTTACAGACTACACATACAAACACACTATATTATCACGGTACCTATCGTGAGAAATGTGTTTACAGTTACAAATGGCACCTATTCCCAACAATAATCAATGTGCAATGCAATATCATGACCTTCATGACGGTGATAATTTGAATCGGTTTAACCTCAAGCAATTATATGTATGTACGAACGAAATTAAAAACGTATGCGGTAGTTTATATCAATGGATTTAAAAAAAATGCATTTAACTGTATACAACGGAGTTACATATATACATAAACATGTGTGTGTGTATGTATATGTATATATATATATATATATATATATACATATATGTGTATGTGTGTGTGTGTGTGTAGTATGCATATGTATGTATGTGTATATGTGTGTGTATGTATATTTATATTTATATGTGTGAGTATATATATATATATATATATATATATATATATAGAGAGAGAGAGAGAGAGAGAGAGAGAGAGAGAGAGTTGATTGAACACAAATAATAGATAATAAAGAAAGTAGAAGGACTAATAAATGTCAAAATTCATTTTCGTTGTAATTGCTAGATTCAAACTTGAAAATATGCAAAAAGAAGGTGAACTTGATGTAAGAATGTAACTCGAAAATTTTAATTGAATTGTCAATAATCATACATATTTACATACAAATATAGGTGTTTTTTTAAGCGTGATAGAACTTTAAATTAAATCCCTATCGAAAATTCTATCTAACCTATAAAACATTTTATATATACATGTGTGTTTATGTATATATAAAGGTATGATAAAGCGGCTGTTTTTTAGGTTAGAACTTTCGATAGAGATTCAATTTAAAGTTCTATCATGTTTAGAAAAACACCTATATACGAGGATCGTTTGATAAGTTTGGTAAAAAAGTAAGAAAAACTAAATTGAAAAATTTAATTAAATTAAACAATAAATAAATTTACCATACTTATCAAACGACCCACGTATATATATATATATATATATATATATTAGATTGTTTTGAAAATCTTTTCGATAAAATGATCGGTGTATTATTCTTATTGAATTTTATACATAAAAAGAAAATTACAAATCATCGAAATTTATTCATTAGTCGAATATTGACATTTTTTGTTTTAAAAAATACAAAAGAGCTATTGAAATTTCAAAAACAGCAAATTGCAAACATCTGTAATTTGTTTTAAAGTGGTGGACTTACTTAACGCACGAATTTAGTTTGGTTCAAAAAAATCAATTTTGGTAATTTTGATGTATTTTAGAAAACACTCAGTGATTAATGACAATACTCTGAAACAGACGATATCCGAAAATCTACAACATATTTCATGAGAATTAATAGATAGACTTAAAGTTCATTATACGAGAGTTTCAAATCATTTTAAAAAACATGATATGATATCAAAATCAAATATTTGGGTACAACACGAATTAACAGAAATATAGTGGATAAACAGATTTACGATTTACACAACTTAATTTTTCGTCAAGTAAATTTTATACCATATTTGTCATTGAAAGGTGGATCTTCTCAAGCTTATTGCAAAGGTCGAAATATGCTAATATAAAGTGATGGTATGCTGTTGATAAGATTGCAAAGGTGTAATATATTTTGAACTTTTAAAACCCGTTGAATCCATTATTTCAAATCGTTATTGTCAACAATTAAGTGAATTGGATAAATCAATGCATATCTAAGGCCGGACATAATAAATCAGAAAAGATATCATTTTCATATAAATAATAAAAAAAAATCACATGTGGCTATGAACATTTAAAGAAAACTGAAAGATCTTGGCTGGAAAATCATTTTACATTTGGATATTCATTTGATCTGATACCTTTGGATTACGATCTATTTAGATTTTTACAATTATGTTAATGGGAAGAAAGTAAATTCATTTCAAGACAAAATTATGTTTCGAATATTCTTTACATCTAAACCAATTTTTTATCGATTAAATAATAAACTTTATAAAAAAATAAATACGAGAGTAAAAAATAATTGAAATGAAATAATCAACTGAACAAAAATATAAATGAAAAAAAATATTTCATCCATCCAAACCACTTTTCGATTATCCTATATATAAACAGTTACTTTGTTTAAAAACAATATAATTTAAAAAAAAACATTATTTACAAAGTAAACTTAAAATAAAACAAAGAATGAAGTATCTAAAAATAAAAAAATGTCCAATTTTCAATAATCTATAGTTTCGTACATAAGGTAATAAGATTTTAGAGATTATTACAAATAATTATGGAATTTGGCAAAAAATTATCATGAGTAAAGAAATGTATTTTGATTTTAATAGCTATGTGAACAAGCAGAATAGTCCTTTCTGGATTACTAAGAATTCAATATTCATAACCAATGACATCCATCTTAACATCCACTTAGAGCAGCGTTTTCCACACTTATTCGACCGCGGACAAGTATTTTTTGTAAAATTTTTACGCGACCCTTTTTTATGTAAAAAAACATATATCATATTATTTGAAGTGCTAATTTGTGACCGGCATTTTTTTCTGCGAACCACAATTTGGGAAACGTTGACTTAGAGTAACTTTGGTGCGTTATATAGGCTAGAGGTATCATCGGGCTATTTTTTTTTCTAAGTCGACGTACGTTTGTTACAATACATGATCGATGGCAAATACTATTGTTACATGATTCGCTCTTTTTTGCAACTCCCAACTAAATAATTGAATTTTGCTAATATGTGATTCCAGCAAAACAGCACTACTTGTCGTACATGTGGGTGTGCTACACTGGATCCTTTGTGAGAAATATTTTGTAGATAAATCATTTCAAAATTTAGTGTGATTGACTATCAAGATCATTGGATTTATTTCAAACATATTTTTTATGGAGCTACATTAAAAGAAGATTTATGCAACAAACAACAGACAACTGAGTAGCTAAAAGAAAATATTTGCGATGTCATTGCTGGAATTAGCATTGATATGTGGGAAAACTTCATCCAAATATGGTTGAAAAAAATATCACATTGCGTTGTAAGCTGGAAGCAGTGTCATTTGGCCTTTATTGTATTCCATACGAAATTGCCAAGTCAACAAACGATATATAATTTTAAAAAACAGTACATTTTTTCTGTTTGGATTTTATTAAAAAATACCGTTAATGCTTTTTCGCACCCCCTGTATATATACAAGTATTGTGTATGTATGGGTATGGAATATAGAGATACAAAACCATTAATTTAAATAAATACGACATAAATTAACTGCCTTTAAAAAATGAACAATCAATCAAAATATATGTACATACAACGTGGAAAATATATAACAAACATCAAGGTTATGCTGATTTCGAATGCCAGAAAACAACACATGTTATCAGGGACATAGTATTTTCATGTAACCACTCATTTCCCCCCTCACCGCTCATCATGTGCGCTCTTAAAAGATAGAAAAACACGCACATAACATTGTTGATTATGAAAACGATTCATGTTCAATGTCAACTGATTGTATAAGCTCTATTATTAATTTTATTAATCACTTATCAACTTTATTTAAATTACAAAAAAACGCCGCGAAATAATTGTCACCTTGACTATATTTGATTATGATAGTAGGATATTAATCACGTTTTAAATTTATCTAGTCTACAATATATAAAACGAATAGTATTTAAATCGATGTATTTAATTTTCTCAAAATTTAAATGACAATTACTCGTTTTGTGTTATAATTAAATTTTAACTTCAATGTATATTTTATTTATTTATGTTATGTGTTGAAAAGCTTCTTACTAGCATCACTCAACATTCTATTCATCAGAGCGTAGAAATTATTTTTGAAACATTCTAACGAATAGATTTCAATTAAATCTTGTATTTATATAATAAATATGATTAAATTTCAACAGAAATGTTTAATGAGAAGTATAAGAAAATTATTAAGAAAAATAGAAAGTTTATAGATTTTACTTAAGATTATAGAAGATTAGATTATTATCAAAGATAGTAAAGTATAAGGAAAACTTTTATAAAAACGACAAGAGGTGTTAACAATTTTGATAACAACATTAATATAAATAGAAAAACTAAAATCATATAAAAATAATAATAACAAAATACGTTTGTTTAATGCTATGGGTGTATAATATATATATATATATATATATATATATATATATATATATATATATATATATATATATATATATATGTATGTATATATAGTATTCATATAGTTGACAATATCAAATAAAATTCCAATTTTCTCTTTAAATAAAAAAGCTTATTATTTAAATTTTCTACATATACTGGAAACTCTTCCCCAATCGCCAGACATAAATCAAACAGAAAATCCTTGGGCCTTCTTGGAAGACCGTATAAAAAAAAATTCTAATAAAAAACAACAAAAAAGTCTATTACTGGAAGAATAGGACAAAATAACGGGAGAACAAACAAAATAATTAGTTAAATCTATACCCGGACGGTTTTTAGCTGTTATTAATGCTAATGGAACTCCGCAAAATATTAATTTTAAAATTCCATCGTGTTTTTTTATGGTTAATTTCTTTTGTTTCAATACTTTTTCGTTGCTTATTTTTTAGTTTAATTTAAATGTGAATTAATGAAAATTAAATTTGTAATTACGAATAAAAGTAAAATGTTTAAGTAAAATACATTAATGAAAACTGTAAAACAATGTCTTTAATTTAAAGAGAAAACTGTCATTTTATTTGAAATTGTCAACTGTTTGAATACTTTTACTGACCACTATATATATATATATATATACATATACATATACATATATATATATATATATATATATATATATATATATATATATATATATATATATATATATATATATATATATATATATATATATATATATATATATATATATATATATAGATATATATATATATATATATATATATATATATATATATAAATCTAGGCATCGCATTTGAATGAGATATATATATATATATATATATATATATATTTATTGTGTTGTTCGAAAAGTTCATAGGAATTTTCAAAAGATTTCATTGAATTCCGTAAAGAAGTATTATGCTTAATGTTAGGTTATGTTATGATGAAATATTAAAATATAAATATTAAAAAATCATCGAACTTTTATAACACACAATAAATATCCAATATATATATATATATATATATATATATATATATATATATATATATATATATATATATACACATATATAAACAAAAAAAAAAATAAAGTGAATTTAAAACAATATACATTCAAGTAGTACAAGATGTTATCAGTCGATATAATGAATATCAACTTTCACTTAGTTACGGAAAAGATATATAGATTACGAAAAAGTTTTAGATTCAGTCAACACATCATCGATATTTAATGAATAGAAAAATAAAAGGTCAGAAAAATCATACATTGAATCTCTAAGAAATATTTATAAAAATACTTCATACATCACCCATATAAAACATGCGGAAACAGAAAAGTTTAAAATTATGAAAGGAGTGGAACAGGGTGATGTGACATCACCAAAACTTTTATACAACCATTAAAAAAAGTATTTAAGACTATTAATTGGGAACTTAAAAAAATATAAATAAAAGTTGATGCAAGCCCAAATAAAGTTGAAAAATATAGAAATTAATAAAACAAGTTAAAAATTGGTCTTATGATGAACCACAAAGATAAAAGTAATGTACAATGAATTTACAGATCTAAAGAAAATCAATTTTAAACTAATAAAAAAATGAAATTAAAAATTATGTGTATTCAGGTTAATTTATTAGCATAAAAGAAATATTTGTAAATGAAGTAACCAGAAAAATGAAAACGAGGTAAAGTCCACTTAAAAGAAAAACTTATATTATGAAATTAAATTTTCCCCCTAAAAATTGAAAACAGTATTTTTGATTTATGCACCGTAAATGTTCACAAATATGGTAAATAAAACATGAATCTCAAATATCCGAATAATGCAATAACTCCAAACAACACAAAAGAATAGAAAGATGCAAGTTAAAAATAACAATTGGAGATAAAAAAAGGCAACTTATGAGATAAAAACATTAAAAATTTGTCCGTGTGGAATGGGGAAAAAAATAGATTTCTAGAAGTGGAATGTTTTGTGAAAGACCTTTTATCAACAGTATATAGAGACTAACAAATAATTGTGTGTGTGTATATATATTATATATATACTCTTGATTATAAATAAAAAAATATCAAAAATATTTATTATAAAAATCATAATTTCATAAACATAAATAGCCATTACAAGATGTAGCAATTAAAGA
>CP092090.1:33788567-33806067 GCA_029203775.1 Neoneuromus ignobilis
TTTTCAACATATAATGTATTGCCGAAAATGTCAAAATGCCGTACAAGAACGAAAAAGATAAATGCTATTTATGAAAAAGATGTTTGTAAACGACAGTACTGCCTAAAAGTGGTTTGCTCGATTCAAACATGAGGATTCTAATTTTGAAAAAACTGAAACGTTCAAGCAGACTTTTAGCTATTGACAGCGACAATCAAATCAAAACGTGAATTAAAAAATCAACATTATTTAATACTGAATATAGCAAACATTAAAAATATCAATTTATATCATATTTAACAATTTTTAGAAACTTGAGTACGTAAACAGGTACACTAATTAAATACTGCGCAATCTTAACGAACAAAAATTATAGGGTCACATCTTAATATCAGATTCACTTACTACAAAAAACGATAATTTTTATTCAAACGAAGTGAAAATTATCCTTCCTTGAATAAATGATAACGGGTGATAAAAAATGGATCATATACAATAACAACAATGCCCCAATTTTTTAATCAATAATTAAAAATTATTGATTAAAAAAATGTATATAACAGTTTTTTTTAAAACTGTATGAAAGTTTTTCATTTCTTAAAAAATAAAATTACTAAACAAATATATATATATATATATATATATATATATATATACACACCGATATTTCAGTAAACTTTATGTATAAAGTGAAAAAATGTATTATTCTGAACACAATCGAAGGATTTATCTGAAACCACACATTTCCCAATATCTCGTATACTCTGACGACAAAATTCCATTTTCTATATGATTCGGGTGACGTAGATCATTTGGCATGAAAGAAACGCGAAAAGAATAGAGTTATATAAAAAAATCGTTTGTATGAAAACTTTCAAAAAGTTCAAGGATATTCACTGAAGTACTTTAGATTTTATTCAAAAGTTTTTCAATGTTAACATGTTCTGTGAAATATGTCTCAAATAAATACCTACTATTGGTTATAAATAAGTTTTAACTAAACATTACACGGATTCATTTGTAAATATATTATTTATTACTCATTCAAATTTTATATAATGAAAATATATTTCTAATTAATACAAAAACATAACTCTGACAAATTTAGAAATTTATTTTGGATTTCCAACATGATATTTTCATTTCATCTTTTTATATAAAATATTCATTTGTAGAAAATAACTGATTCTTATACATTTTAATATATAATAGTGATATATATATATATATATATATATATATATATATATATATATATATATATATATATATATATATATACACACACCAAATATTGAAGTTATTATTATTACTCGTAAAATGTATGAAAAATGAAGCATAAAAATCTTTTCATATAAAAAATATATGAAAATATTTTTAAATCACATAGTTTTTAACAGCAGGTATACAGTAATAAAATACAACGAAAGAGAAAGTAACTTTGAAATCTGCTACAATAAGTGCCCATTTGTGAAAGACATATACATACACATACATATACATATATATATATATATATATATATATATATATATATATATATATATATATATATACTGAATACAAATTTTGACCTAGAAACCTACATTGTTGAAATGCGGTTAAAGTTGAACGGTGATAGAATCAGGCAGGTATGAATATAATGATACAATTGGAGAGAAAGTGAAATCGGGTGTTAAAGGTAATGGCACCTTTGCTACAAATTATGTCTGTATGTCTAAAAAAAATCTCGTGTTCGACTTCTATTGTTTACAAGAAAATAAAATATCACATACAATTCATTATATTTCATTAAAATCATGTACAAATGCAGATATTGATTCTTTAAATTATTATATTTAAAATTAAATATTTGATATAGAATGCAGTATTTTTTTTAAGAAAAATAATTATTATATTCCGTCACTAATTTGTAATTTGTGTATAACTTTATTTAAGTCCAATTATTATTGTATTATACATTACTCTGTTATTACATCAATGATTTGTTTATGTGAGTGTAATTGAATATTTATTATATGAATAATTTTAAATTGTAATCAAACTAAATGTATAATTATTTTTACATTATAATCAAGTAAACGCAAAATTCTTTTAATATTATTTTTAATATGTTTTCGTCAAACTGAACTAAAATATTAAAAAAAGTAAAACATATTATTTTAAAAATAGTTAATTTATATATTATACAGGATTGCATTTTAAATATAACTGGATATATGTTTTACTTTATATGAAGTAAAAACAATTATTTTAATAATAAACAGATATTAAAAATTAATGGTGGAAAAATGTGAGTATGATATATAAATTATTAAGTAGTGTAATATGACATGTCTGATTATTTTATTTTAAATAAAATAAACATCCGACAGAAAGGCTTTGACAATGATGGCATCGCCATCGAAATGCATCAGCCGATATAATTATGTAATTATAAATTATATAATTATAAAAAACAAGTGAACAATAAGTGATTATTGAACACTTAAAAACATTGTGGTGTAGGGGTGAAAATTCATTTGTGTAAACATCCGACAATTTATATTACAAGACCTAATAATTATGATTTAAACTATATACGATTTAATGTAAAATATATACTAAAAAAAGAATAAAAAAATATAAATTAAAATTATTTGAAATATAAATACTGTTCAAACTCAAAAATTGAAATATTTTTTATAGATTCAGTGCACATTTTTGAATAGTTTAATATTTTAAACATAAAAATATCTTTGATTTTTTTTAAAAAAATCAAACGAATTTTATATGTTTTTCCAATTATTTCTATATAACAAATAGACTTGTATTATGTAAAGTTATTTTATAAATTAATACACAATTTAAAACTTTATTATAAATTTTAAGTGCAAAAATCGATGATATATTCACACTTATATTATAAATACTATGCAAAATTTTATATTTAGTACAAAAATATTAAAAACTGAATATTAAAAAAAAAATTAGACGCTTTTTATAATTTTAAAATAAACATATTTTCTAGATACAAACTCTGAACTTATGAAATAAAAATAAATTTTAGTTACTAGTTGTAATGTAAATAATTGTGTGTAATGTTTTTTTTCTATATTTAATAATTATAAATCATAATATTTCTCAACAACAAATCAAACATTAACACTTTTATAAGTTTATACATAAAAAAAATCACATTTTAATTAAATTTCTTCTATATAATAAATATTTTATTAAACTTTCTTGTATACATTTAATAATTATACTTTTGATATTACTTAATAACAATTTTCAAGAAAATAAAGAAATAAATACTGTTCTTTTACCATTTCGCTAAACTTTAATATGGTATGAAATTCATATTTAATTACAGATTTTCTAAGTAAGAATAACTTGTTAAATATTAATGAATCTCTTGTTTGTCTGCGTTTTGTTTGCGAAACTTTAATATATATACATTACAATCACATGAGATTAAAGCTTCTATATTATATATATATATATTATATATATATATATATATATATGTGTGTGTGTGTGTGTGTGTGTATGTATGTATGTATATTCCAAATCATAATTACAATTGCGGATATATTCTACACTGACAGCATCAAAATACATCCGACAGATAACAACGCATTTAGAGAGAACACGACAAGTTCATTGACAAGAATGAAGTATTACAAAATTCACAGTTACTTGAATAGAAATTTAATTAAATGTGTAAGATCAACTATTTATTAAATAGAAAAACAAGAATTATTTTAAAATATATTTTCCTGAAGTAAAAAAAAAAACTAAGTGGAATTAATTAATAATTTAAAACTCAAAACTGATTACCATAAAAAATGGAATTAAAACACTTTCAAATTTTCCACACTTAAAAATAAATAATTAATTTTCATTAAATTAATTATCTTTTTCATTTTTTATAAAATGTATAAATGACATTTTTCATATGAATGTATATTTCCATTTTATACATTTCACAGTAGTGATGAATATCAAGTGGAATAATTATTAAAGAAATAATAATTTCAAATTATATATATATATATATATATATATACCGACTGGGTAGCACAGTGGTTTCTATCACCGCGTGTCATGCGGGCGATTTCGTTCGATTCCCAGTCGGAGAGTCCCTCATTTTCGAGGGTTGAACATGAAGGCCGACAACCTCATCTTGTAAAAAATAACTGTCGAAAATTAAGGGAGTAAACCCCGAAAAAAAATCTTCACCAATCCGCCTGGTCAGTGTGGTGAATATGACCAAATACCAGTGAATATTAGCATTCACTGAGGCTTTCGTTCAATAGTGGATTGATATGGGCATTATGATGTGATGTGATATATATAAATATATATATATATATATATATATATATATATATATAGAGAGAGAGAGAGAGAGAGAGAGAGAATTATGAAAACAAGTGATAATTTATTTCTCATGTCAATTACTATAATTGTACAGAAGACAAATAGAACAACGGTGTTTCGAATATTGTATGAACTTTGAAATGTGTATGAGGGTCGTTTGATAAGCATGGTAAAAAGATAAGAAAAACTAAATTGAAAAATGTAATTAATTAAATTAAAAAATAAATAAATTTACCATACTTATCAAACGACCCTCGTACTATATAAGATCCGAATACTATTAGGTACTAAATAATAATTGAGAATAAAAAGGCGTTGTTCGGCTTGAAAAACGACTAGGATAAAGTATAGAGTAATTACACTAATAAGCAAGAGTAATACATTTTATTTTCCGATCAAATGAAATATAAAATGAGTATCAATAAATTTGGTGTTTACTCGTAGTCCAAAGACAATATGTCAATATTTAAATGAATTTTTATTATGGGGATGTATTGCTGTAAAGAAACCAATTGTTTCGTTAAAATAACAGAAAAAACGTTTATCTATTCTAAAGCTTAATCACAACAAACATTTTATTTTTTTTATAAAACTATGAATCTAGGTTTAATCCTTTTCCTTAATTAAAAAAATGTATGTATGTTACCCCAATAATCAATCACTAGAACCATATTACATATTAAAAACCATTAAATACGGTGGTGGTAACCACATTGTGTGAAATAAAATCTTAGTACGGTGTTTTGTCTCAATGATGAGAATACACAGCGAAATATTATAGATCAGTATTATTACAAAAATATTCTAAAAAATACAATGAATCAATATGAAACTAAAAATTTGCATATTACGTGGAAATTTATGCAAGATAACGATTTGAAGCATTCTTCTCGTATAATCAAAAATAACTTCACAATCATCACGTGGATGTTTTTGATCGACCGATACAAAGTACTCATTTAAATTATTTTTTTAAATAAATTACAAATAGTTATAAATAAAACTTTTCAAAACACATTTATCGATAAACGCCATCGTTCAGTTAATACTATTCATAGTAAATGTAGTGAAGTTATAATAACTTAAGATTATTTTATAAAATATTAGATATTTATAAAAAAAATATTTTTCTGTAATTTAAAACGTAAGTATTTTATTTTCATGACCAATGTTTTATTTACAGGTATTTAATATTCATATCATGTTTAATTAAAAATATTTTTAAAAAATATTATTTTTATTTCATTAAATATAAAATATTGATTTTAATTCGATATAATTTTGAAAATAAGTGAAATAAACAGAAATAATTAAATGTTGCTGAAAGTGTTTTATCTTTTTAGCCACCAATATATATATATATATATATATATATATATATATATATATATATATATCCACATGCATACATACATAGTTATGTTAAATCACAAATAATGAAATAATTTATGAGACTGACTTTGTTGCTTGCAACTATATGTTTGACAAATCAAAACAGAAACTAATATGCATTTATCTTGATTGCATATATAATCCAATGTGCATAACAATGATTGTTAAATGTCTTATTAATCCTTAAAAGTGTACATAAATCCAGAATTCATGCATTTTTTACTCTTTTTAGAATCGAAAATGAAAGAAGTTAAAAAAAATGTTTGTTAATTTTATGAGAATAATACAGTATACGAGGTCGTTTGATAAGTTCGTGTAAATTCCGAAAGATGGCACCACTGGTGCATATCGAGGTTATTTTTAATTAGTAGCATCTCTTGGAAGAACACACATCAAGTTTCAGCCATATCGGTCTATTCCTTTGTGTTTGACAATCGTTGGAATCAAGGAAATCGAGTGATTGTCAAATAATGGACAAAAAAGAATTTCGCGTGTTGATTAAACACTACTTCATTAAAGGCAAAACGCCTCAGGAGACTAAACAGAAGCTTAATAAACATTATGGTGACTCTGCACCTTCGATTAGTGCGGTTTATAAGTGGTTTCAAAATTTTCGGAGTGGCCATATGAGCACAAGAGACGCTGAACGTTCTGAACGCCCTGTTGAGGTCACCACTCCAGAAATCATTGATAAAATCCATGATATAGTGATGGATGACAGAAGAGTGAAAGTGCGTGAGATTACTAGTGCTGTAGACATCTCTTGTGAACGGGTACATAATATTTTGCACCAACATTTGGACATGAAAAAGCTATCCGCCAGGTGGGTGCCGCGATTGCTCACGATTAACCAAAAACGAGGTCGTATGAAGTGTTGCAAGAACGGTTTGTAGCTGTTTCAGCGAAATCCGCAGGACTTTAAGCGTCGTTTCATCACTGTAGATGAAACATGGATACATCACTACACTCCTGAGACCAAAGAGCAGTCTAAACAATGGGTTATCAAGGGGGAATCTGCTCCGAAAAAGGCGAAGACAATTCCTTCGGCCGGGAAGGTTATGGCGACTGTCTTTTGGGATTCGCAAGGAATAATTTTTATCGACTATTTGGAAAAGGGTAAAACCATTACAGGTGCATATTATTCATTGTTATTGGATCGTTTGAAAACCGAGTTGCAAGAAAAACGTCCCCGATTAGCCCACAAAAAAGTCCTCTTTCATCACGACAACGCACCAGCTCACACCTCAGCAGATGTGGCCGCAAAACTAATGGAAATAGGGTTCCAAATCGTTTCACATCCTCCCTATTCTCCAGACTTGGCTCCATCGG
Source organism: Neoneuromus ignobilis (assembly GCA_029203775.1). Classification (NCBI taxonomy): domain Eukaryota; kingdom Metazoa; phylum Arthropoda; class Insecta; order Megaloptera; family Corydalidae; genus Neoneuromus; species Neoneuromus ignobilis. The sequence goes on from CP092090.1 coordinate 33,795,633, forward strand.
ACTATTATTTGTTCCCTAATATGAAGAAATGGCTCGCGGGAAAAAGATTTTATTCGAACGAGGAGGTGATTGCAGGAACGAATGACTATTTTACAGACTTGGGCAAATCCTATTATTCGGAAGGGATCAACAAACTTGAGCAGCATTGGATGAAGTGTATAAGCCTAAAAGGAGACTATGTTGAAAAATAAAAACGATTTATTCAAAAAAATGAAGTAGTTTTTATTTTTACACGGACTTATCAAACAACCTCGTATTTACTTATTTTTCGATGATATAAGAAAAATTAACAGAGATATTTACTTCAAAAATTAAGAATTTTGTGACTCTTCCAAACAAATCAATGATAGTAAATTAAAAATTATAACTGAAGATAATATTGGCTTACTCATGTATAAAAACATATTTGTTTTGAAGAACAGTTGTAAAAGTTATTCATTATACCAGAATAATTCATACATTGGATATGTTCGTTTTGTATTTCTCGAAACTGGAGAAAAGTAAATTAGAATTACTACTTATATTTTTAAGATGTACTGTTATGTACAAAAATATTTTTACTTACTTCAGATAGGAAATGAAAAAATATTTTTTTATAACTATAAAAATTAGGAAAGTATTGGGTGAACCCTGCTAATTCTTTTTTGTAATTTTAAAATCCAATCTCAAAAAAAAATGTTAATTTAGTGAATTATGTTATAATTATTTATACTGAATTATTAAAACCATAATCTGTAGTTACAGAGAAATTCCGATACTAAAACATAACAATCGAAAGAATCGACATAGCATAAATGAACATACTTTGGTAAAAAAATGATATTGTACTCTTTTATAATAATATACATCTACACAAAACAAATATTAACTCGAAAAAGCATTATTGATCTTACAAATATTATTAAAATTAAATTGGAAAAAATTACCTTACTCAAAATATTTTCTAGTTAAAATATAATAATTATAGTTTATTTAGATTTTTATAAATTGACGATAATAAAAAAAATGAAATCATAAGTAATTGAATTATTTTACCTTTTTTTAGTAGAAATTAATTCAACCACTAATAGTGTTTTAAAAAATAATATATTATATACATATACTCTTTTTCACTAACTTATTTGGGTTCAGTAAATGGTATATATAATAGTACAATGTTATATATATATATATATATATATATATATATATATATATATATATATATGTATGTTTGTATGTATATATGTATGTATATATGTATGTATGTATGTATGTAAAAAATATATACACATATGTATACAACAGTCAAAAATATAAATGGATTTGTATCGTATAAAAATATATTTCACTTCATTACCAAACATTACATTAATATATGCGTATACGTAAAAAGGTCTATTGTAAATAGAGCCAATGTCAGGAAGGTTATATAATTAGATTAACGTTTGGCAGGGTGGCTATTAAGCACAAGGCCATTCACTGTAAACCTCTATTTTGTACTAAATGATGAACATGGGCTCCAGTAAATTGAAACATTTTAGTTGTCGCTATTTTATATAGGTCAATGTTTTCAATATAATTATTAATTATATGTTAACGTACTGGAAAGACGTGTACATTTATTATTGATAATGTCTTTCAAGGCAAAATGTTTTACAAAGAAATACACTTTCCGTACAAATATTTTTTACCTTGCTCATTTTATGAAATACTTAAAAATATTGTTAATTAATTTCTTAAAAGAATGTCAAAAGATTTTAATAAAAAGAGTTAAACAAAAAAATTATCAGGTGGGCAATTAATATAATATATATATATATATATATATATATATATATATATATATATATATATATATATATATATATATATATGAGCCGTTATTTTGGAAAGTGGTATAAGTCCATTTTTGGAAAAAAATAATTAATGATAGTTTTACTGAGACATAGATGTCCTATTTTTATATTTATAATAACACAATCAATGGTGTACAATATTCTCATAAATTAATCAAAAGAAATTACTATAAAATGTTATCGCAAGAACGTTTTTTTTAAAAGTGGTTTAAGTCCATTTATTCATACATTGAGGTATTTAAACGTTTACGTTTGAATTAACCAAAAAATATTGGCAACCGTTATTAGATTATGATTTTAAAACAATAAATTTGTTAAATTTTATTATGTAATAATAACTAATAAAATTGTTAAAGAAAATAACCGATTTTTTTGGCTACAAATGGATTTATACCACTTTCAATTATAATAAATTATTAAGTAAACGAAAAATCGACTTCGAAATATTTTTAATGAGTTATTAATCATTACTCATTATAAAGAAAGCACAAATAATTACGATAAGTCGATCTGCAGTTTTTAATATAATAGAAAAATTGAAAATAAAATAAAAAATAAAAATTCAAACTTCTTGACTAGCATAGTAAAAAAATATATTAAGAAAAATAAAACAAAATCCATTAAAAAGTGTACCAAAACTGATTAGTAACTTGGAATTGGCTACAAGATTTTTTTTAAACCCAGTAACTATAAGAATAGTTGCTATAAATTCAGATTATAATGGAATAATTCCAAAAAGAAAAGTTTATGTACAAAAACAGAAAAAGAATTAGTATTTGCAAAAATGTGTAAAAACTTACATTAGAAATATTTTAAGCATATCATATTTAATGATAAAAGTAAATTCAATTTTTTTTTGGAAAGAACTGACTAATAAATGTAAGGTGAAAGCCTCATTAGGAATTTAAGGAAGAAAACATAATACTCGCTGTAAAGCATGGTAATGAGAATATTATTATTTGAGAATGTATGTCGATTGTTGGGTTAAAAATTTGGTTTTTATTGATGAGATATATCAACATGTATAATTAAATATATTTAAAAAACATTTAAAGCAGTGTAAAACTAGATAACACTTTTAAGAATTAATATGACGATGACCCTAAGTACGATTTACACATAACGCGTGTTTGATTATATGATATAATAATTGTTCACAAATAAATCAATGTTCCAGTTCCTAGATCTTAACCTAATTAAACATCTCTGGGTTAGTTGAAAAATATAATACTTTGAAAGATTCTCTTAAAAAGATTTTACTAGATGAATGTATTACCATGATTAAAAAAGTAACTATTAGACTAGTTTAGTCAATGCCAAGAAAACAAAGTCTTGGAACAAAGGGAAACCTTACTAAATATTAAAATATATTTAAATAAATATATATTAATGTTATTTTGTTCTTTATACTATATTGTTCCATGACTTATGAGATTTAATTTTATTTTTTGTAAGAGATATTTCTTTTACTGTATTTTGATTGAATAAAGATTTATATCTAATAAAATACTATCCTACTAATGTACAATATCAGTTTTTAATTATCATTTATTGTTTGTTTTTAATTGTTTAAATTCTTTAACTGTTTTGCTAGTCAAATCATCTCTCTCTCTCTCTCTCTCTCTCTCTCTCTCTATATATATATATATATATATATATATATATATATATATATATATATAAACAAAAAATATAAATACATTTACATTAAATGAGACGTAGATCGATTTCAGTCAAATTAATTTAAAAAAAATATTAAAGATTGCTATCTGTCTTATTTGCATTGATAATTCAATACAGTAATTTTAATAAAAAAAGGAATATGACTCAACTTACTAAAATGGCCAAACCTTGAATCATAGTGAAGACAATTCATTTAACTTTTGATGCTAATTTTCAAACTACAAACTATATTAAATAATGAACATTCTCAATTCTATTTATTTTCAAATAACGAAAATGATAAATGAACTAATTAATTTGAGTAATTAGATTTGTATTATTAGATTAGATAATATTGATCCCAATAAAATTACTAATTTGAAAAGTACAGCTAATTTTAAAGTTCGTATCATTGGAATATAATTAAAATTATCTCTGATTAAATTTGAATAACAAAATGTGTTTATAATATGATTATGTATGAAATTGTTTATTATATTATAAAATAAATATGTTATTTAACAGATAAAATGTTAAAAAAATGACAACTTTGTTATTTTACATTATAAAGACTAACAAGTTATTATTTACATCTTTTGATATCTAATAAAAATATTTATATTGAATAAAGTAAATAAAAATGAAATATTTTATACAGCTTAATTATTATTTTAGTTAAAAACAAGACATTTAAAATTAGAAACCAATAATCCATTAAAGATTGTAAATATTATCTTAGGTGTGTGCGTTTGTATATATAAAGGTATGTATAATAATTCCAAAAAGAAAAGTTTATGTACAAAATCACAAAAAGAATTAGTATTTGCAAAAATGTGTAAAAACTTACATTAGGAATATTTTAAGCATATCATAAAAATAGATAAAGAAGGTTTTTTAAGTTATCTATATATACTCGTATTATATATAGAGTCATCCAAATATGACGCCTAGATTTGTGTTTTATTAAAAAGAAACATGTGTATTCGGTGGTGTGTAGGGAAACATGTGTATAGTCTATTTTGTTTTTTAATAAAACACAAATCCAGGAGTCGCATTTGGATGACCTATATATATATTTATATATATATATATATATATATATATATATATATATATATATATATATATATATATGGTGATGATTTAAATAATTATATAAATTATTTATAATAAATTAGTCATCAAATAAAGACGGCACACCTCAATTTTTTTCTAATTTACCAACTTCTGTATTAATGATAATCAAGTATCCTAATTAATTTTAAAATGAGATCACACATTATAAAAACTAATAACGTTTGTAAAGTTTGAATTTGAATGTCGAGTATTATATAGTATATATATATATATATATATATATATATATATATATATATATATATAAAATGTGTGTGTGTGTGTGTGTGCCTGTGTGTAAACACGTACATATTTATACACATATTTAAAAACAAGTTAGTTGCAGATACGCCGAAAATAAACAATGCTTCTGACATAACATTGCAAGGCCATTCAAAGAGGAAAAATAATGTCAGAGAATTAACGGTACACGACGTAGTGGTTCGCCATTAAAAAACAAATGTCAAGATCACTATACGTTGAAACCAGTCAGTTTTACTTGTTTAGCCTCCATCCTACCTACAAGTAAATCGATCAGATGAATGTGATACTCTTGAAAAATCGTGACTGACTGAAAGAAATTTAAGGGGAATACTTCAAGCGTAATGTGAATGTTAATATAGAAATGCAATAGTAAAATACATTTAACGGTACATACAATAAATATATATATATATATATATATATATATATATATATATATATATATATATATATTTGTATAAATAAAAACAATTTAAAATAAAGTAATAACAATTTTCTTTTCTATAAAAATATGTGTATGTATATACTATATAAAGTATTAAGATAGGTCAAAAATTCTAATTTAAACCACTAATTTTTTAACATAATTAGAGGAAACACATTTTTACTGATTTATATCATATTTATTAATTCACAAATTATTGAAATCATTACAAGATTAAAAAATCATACAAATTTATTATTTGACGTAATTTTACTCTATGATACTATTAATAATGTTTTAAAAAATAAATTATTATACCAAACACTGCAAAATTATCTTTATTAAAATGCTCAACAATCAATTGTCACTTTCATTTCCTTATGATTTATCTGAGGTTATAATAATCTTACAAACATACACACAGTTACAGTAAAATATTTGCTGCAGAGTTCAAAGATGAAAACATCTACATTTCCTGTGTCTAGTTTAGAAAATTGTATTAACATGGAAAGTATTCTAAAAAAATAAACCAAATAATTTGTTATTGGCATAGTTTAATTTAAAAAAATGTTGCAGTATTGGATGTATTTGTTTTCCTAAGAAAATTAACTTATTTAGAATTTCAAAATGTAAATATGAAAAATAAATAATATATAATGTTCAGTTTTCAACATCAACCAACTGTTGGATAAGTCTAATTTAATGTTATCATTTACTGGTACTTAGTCATACTAACTAGGCGGATTGGTGAGGATTTTCCTTTCAGAGTTTACCCTTAGGTAGTTTGTTACAAATGCATATATACATATATATATATATATATATATATATATATATATATATATATATATATATATATATATATTACTATTATCTAAACACTGTAAGAAATATGTTAAACGAAGGATTTAATTTCAATTCTATTTCTATTACAAACAAAATACTTTTGACTACAAATTGCAATTAAAATTCTTGTATTGTAATTGAATAGTGTTGAATAATTTTAACATGTTTAAAAATACAATGATCTATTTCTATTTTTTCATATATACCAATAAACAAAAAAAAGGATTTAATAAAATAAATTGCAAAATTTCAATTTTCTAAAATTTCTAACACACTAACCAAGTAAAAATTGTAATTACTTCTTTTTAATATGTTTATTAAAATAGAGTATTGCAATAAAAAATACTGTTCCAAAATATAACTGAATTATTTAATATTTTATATTATCTATGTGATTTCTTGAATTTTTAGTTTTAAATGTACTAGAAATAATTTCAACTAAAAAAAGTTTAGAATTATATATATATATATATATATATATATATAGAGAGAGAGAGAGAGAGAGAGAGAGAATAAGTAGTGTGTACATATAATACAATCAGATATTAAAAAAAATATTTAAATAAGATCAAAAAAGAAAACTCATTCAAATAAATTAATTGGTGATTCCTCCTTTTATATTCGTTAATCAAAATATAGTTTTTAGATATTAATGTTTATTAGACTGTGAAAAATATCGTTAATTCCAAATAATATTCATGATTCATTACTTTGCGAAAAAAGATGTTTATTTTAGTTTGAATTTACTGCAATTGAAAACTGTTCACAATTTGTTCAGTTAATCAAGTCATGAATTTATAAAATATTTTTTTTAAATATAATTAATTCTATAAAGACTATTAAATTCACAAACCTATTTGATAAAACTTAATATGAGCTTTTGTGGAAAATATGAAAACATTTTAAGTCCAAAGATAAAAAAAAATCGAATTTGGATTTATATGTGATATACAAAAAATTCATTATATTTAATCATTGATATATGATTATTTATAAATATTGAGACTGTATATATATTGTACAAATTGTTATATTTGAATAAAAAACATTAAACCATTTTTGTCTTAAACAAAAAAGGTATTAAATGAAATATCGATTAATATTTTTTTAATAATAATTACGTACTTTAAACTTATACAATATTGATAAAATATTAAAATTATTAAAAGTTTTCTCTCTTACGTATATGTCTCTCATGTACGAGTATATTTACAAGAAAATATAAATTAAATACAATTTATACATTGATTAATACAACAGAGCTTTAACGACTCTTTATTCATTATCTAAAATAATATTTGTTTATATATGACAGAAATAGAAATAAATCTAATTTCATTACTTACAAATTGTTACAATTAAATTTAATTCGTCTGTATATACTTTTGCAAATAAATGTGTGTATTGTAAAGAACAAAAGTATTTTAAGTTGTTATATTGTTTTCTTTTCATAACTATAACTTTTTTTAATTCATAAATTTCATTATTAAAAATTAATATAATATTGAAATTATTTATTAGCTAATTGATACAATTCGTTAATTAAATCATGATAGAAATAAAAAACAATGGTTGCAAAATGAATTTCACAGAAAAATCCATATCACATATTATAATTGAAGTTAATATTAGTAGATCATTATTGAAATATTTATATTTTTCAATACGTTATTAGGTATTATTGCTTTGAGAGAACGTGGGGTCAACACTAGTGCTACAGCTTGCTCTTAACTGTCAATGGAAAGTCTTCCGCGTTGTTCCGTGTGTGTCTATCTTTCTCAGTTTTCACGCAATAAACAAAACATGTGTATCTGCATACCAGTTGGATTCTCACCTTGTGAGATGGTTGTTTAAAATAAACTCGTTGTCCTTCGCGACATACGCCTTTATTGTAATTTACGATAAGTGTTTTTATTAGGAAAACATATTCTATTTGCTTCTTGAAGGATACATGTCAGTCGTGACAATTAAATGTGTTTTTTTTTGTAAAAAATACTTTTTTCTAGTTTTTGAAAGTACGGTGGGAGCGTTTTAATTAAATTGGTATTTATTTTGATTGCAATTGTTTCAAGGTTGAAAATAATACAAAGGAAATTGATATGTTACTAAAACGTGAAATTTCATATGTAATATTTAAATCCTAAGAACATATTTCATATATATATATATATATATATATATATATATATATATATATATTAGCCGAGGAACTTTTCAACATCCTTGTATATTTTATTCAAATAAATAATATTAAATTCGTATCCTTGAATGTCAATAATCTACTGATGTCATCACTTGATTTTTCTTAACGAGATAATTAGATATATTAACAAATTCAGAAATCGCTTCGTGTAAAAAATGCATTTGCAAATAAATGACACTTTTTACATACATTACAATGAATAAAAAATGTCAAAGATGTGAAGAACGTGCTTCAAATTAAAAAAAATAGAATTACCTTAATTTATAACGTTCGTTATATTGCTTTGAATGTACTTCATAAAAAAATACCCATGATTTAAATTCCATTTAAATTCACAAATATTTAAAAATAAATTAATATAAACACAATATTATATACAAACAATCGAACATACATGTACAATTTAATAAAAAAAATGAGATTTACGATAAATTATCATATTTAGCGAAAAAGAGGTAATATTGAAAAAAAATTTATAAGTAATCATCGATTTTGTATTTAACATTTATTTTATTTCAATCCAATCCATTTTTAATAATTGAAAAACCAAAACATATTATAAATTAATCAAACGCCAATACCAAGCATAATTAATATCGTACGTTATCAATATTATTATGAACAATTATTATGTATAATTATGACTAGAGCATCAAAAATGACCTTATTTTAATATTTCATGAACAATTTCTAGAATCCTACACTGAATCGAGTAATTAATTCCTTATTTAGAACTATAGGTAATTAAATAATTATTTATATATTTATTATTAAAAAGTTATACAATCTTTATCTCAATAATAAATACGATTTGGTACTAAATAATAAATACAAATATTTTGTTCAACATTTTTCAAATAAAGGAAAATGTGAAAAAGTACTTATTAAAAAAAAACATTACTATTATATATTTTTTAAAATTTTAATGCTCTCATACCAACCTAAATCTTTTTTGTTTGTTTAATTAATTGTAATTATCATACATTGTGACTATTTTTGAACATATGTGCCGCTAGACAAGATTTATCTGTTTTTATACCATATATGTCGGTTTTATAAAGGAGACAAATCATTATGCTATTAATATGAAAGTTCTTTGAACTCACGAAATTAAATGATTTAAATTCGACAAAAATACGAAATTACATCAAATGAAATTAACCAAGATGACATTGACAACACTACAGTAAATATAAGTTATGAAATTAATGAAGATAATTAAAAAATGATAATTTTAATAATACTGAACATTGATATAGTTGTAAGAGTAAGAATCAAATACATATTTTAATCTCTTAATTTAACATTCAAATTAGAATATCATATCATATAAATAAATATTTGAATATATACATTATAATTATATACATTCATATTTGTGTGTGTATGTATGTATATATATATATATATATATATACACAAATACAATATTTTACTTGCTTTAGTATTACACCTAAGATCCTAAATTATTCAATAAGAAATATAAATGAAAATATGATATATTACAAATAAATTGAAATATGGAATAATATTAAAAAATTCTAATTCAACTAAATCTTAATATTAAATGCAATGTATAAGTTATAACCTCACATAAAGAAATATCTCAATAATAATTACCATTAATACAAATAAAAACATTATTTAAAAATTATGACGACACTTATAAATAACACTAAAAACAGAATATAATTTAATAATAAATTTAAACAGACTATATATTCTAAAAATTGTTTGCAATAATCCATAAATATTTCAAATATATACTTGAAAAAATACTTGTGTAAAAATATGAAAAATCATATAACAATTATTTGATATATATAAAATCAAAAATAAATATATAAAAAAATATTTATACTAAATAGAAAAATCAGATTCGAAAAAATCAAAATATTTTCTATTATTAATAACTATACTGTCTGGAAAAGTAAATTCGAGATGGCCATTAGAAATTAAATAAATATATATATATATATATATATATATATATATATATATATATATATATATATATATATATTACAATATATACAAATGTTAATAAAAAAATAATAATAATTTAATATTTTATGAACAAAA
>CP092090.1:33808567-33916067 GCA_029203775.1 Neoneuromus ignobilis
TATATATATATATACATGTATATATGTATATATATATATATATATAAATATATAAATGTATATTAGCTTCAAGAGCCCTGTTTACAATGATTTCAATCAATCTTAATGACAGGATATAGTAATGAAAGTACATTCTAAATACAGTTTTATCAGGTAAAACTATTGGACTGAATTGCAAATATTTTAAATCTATTATTTTTTTCAAATTTCAAATATCTATATACTCAGCAATTTGATATAACATATGTATATATATATATATATATATATATATATATATATATATATATACTCGCATAGAATTTTTACAATTATGTTAATTTAAAATTAAAAATGAAATTTTTCACATAAACGGTAATAACCTCTATAAATAAATCAAATATGATTATCGACCTTTCATTACAAATATATTAATTTAATAACATAATGGTCAGATGTATATTAAGAAAATTATTATATGAATATTGTTTACCTTGAAAATTACAATAAAACATTTAAACTAATTAGTACGTAAATCTGTTGCATATATATCCGGGTAAACTATTGGAAAGGTAACGAAACTACCATACACTTGACCATTATTAGCATGACTGTCGTTCGTCGAACGTTCAATCGAATGACCCGAGGTCATTACGTATAGAGTATAAAACTTATATAACGACTATGCTGACTAGGAAGTCGGTAGACGTTCAAGGACAGCAATGTTCGACTCATTTGTATATAACATATATGATGAGTGCCAATGGTCAGATATTAAGAAAACATACAAAAATAATAGATATATTTCATTGAATATATTTCAAGGTCTTATGAATGTGACAAAGCAGTTTTACATTAAAGGAAATAATGAACAAAATCACGTTTTATAGATCTTTTTGACATGTATTGAAAATAATGTTAACATAAATTCATTTCTTTATTGAATCTTATTATACATACATACATTAATACACACACACACACACACGCACACACACACACACACATATATATATATATATATATATATATATATATATATACACACGTGTGTGTATTTATGTGTATTCATTTAAATACTTTATAATAAAATTTATTTTTTTTCTATTAGGAAAATAAAATCAGGAATATAATTAATATTAAATCTAGTCTATGTTTGTAAAAATCATGTTATTCACAAATAACTAATATATCAACATTTTAATAAAAGGTCATCCAAATGTGACGCCTAGATTTGTGTTTTATTAAAAAGAAACGTGTGTATAGATTGGTGTATAGAGAAACTTATGTAAAGTTTCTTTGTTTCTTTTTAATAAAACAAATCTAGGCGTTGAATTTGGATTACCCTATGTTAAAAAATTCAATACTTAATTAATATTCGTCAGAGTGATATAATTTACTTATTCATAATTGTATATAGAAAAAAATTTAACACATAATTTACATTATTATAAAGTTCATCTGTTCATGAATGTTTTAAACCTAAGAAAGATTTATTTCTTAATAGTCTGGTGGGAAAAATCGTAAAAGGTGATCGTATAAAATAATTTATATTAACCTTAACATTTTTGGGATTTCCACAAATGTAAATACTTGGAATTGAAATTATTAGTAATTATAAAAGAATAAATCATTTTTCTATAATCTGAGTTTATCATTTCTTAACTAGTTAATAAATATATTAAATATTTATTATAACAATAATACCTATTATAAACATGAATGAAACTTTATATTAAAAGAAAAGTCACATATATCAAACTTATTAACAACAATAAATAATTATGTGCTATACAGAATTGAAACTATTTATTTTAAAAAAGAAATTAATCTGTTTAATCAATACAACTGGGTCATTTGGTTTATAAAATAATATTCTTTTAAAATCATTAACTTCGTAAAAATATTATATAAGCAACTTACAAATTTATATTTAATGCAACTTTTTTTTCTGTTAATAACATTTTGTTTTTGATAACTAGAATTCTAATGTGAAAATATTTAAAAATGTACAAAAAAAATTTAATAAACAAGAAGAATAAATTATCTCAATACACTTTCATGAAAACTAGAACACAAAATTTCATAACGAACGTCACGGGAGTTCATTTTTCCAATGAACTCAGCACAACATAATATAAAGAACATAATTTAAGTTTTAATTATATATATATATATATATATATATATATATATATATATATATATATATATATATATATATATATATATATATATATATTGCTCACAAGATACACAAACTTTGTGAGTAATGTAATTTACTGAAAATTTATTTTGAATTAAACGTAAATATTTGTTTAAATAATAATTATACAGATGGATAGGTAGATAGATGAATAGATAGACAGATGTTTAGGTAGATAGATAAATATGTACGTACATAAGGAAAATTTATAGATGAAATGAACAGATGAACAGGAGAATAAAAATAAAATAGTGTCAAGTTAGAACAAATGTCTAGATATGAAGTCGAATATTCCTGTATTTTTGAAGAAAAATGTTTTTAATTAATGCATCCTATATGTTTTCACTAATGTTAATAACTCCAAACAATACAGAAAAGTATGTTAGAAATAACACAAAGATTAGAAAAGAAACGAGTGTATTCCAAAGAAAAATTATGACTATTATAACAAGAGTGAAAAGTTTAAAATGGAAAAGGGCCAATTATATCTTTATCGGACCTATGTACACATATGTGGACAAATGATTCAATGCACCTTAATACTAATCCTGAGTCTGAAAAGGTTATAAAATGAAGGGAAAATTGCCAACAAGACAAATTATTAATCAGAAACCTAAAAAAATATAAAAAACTTAAGTAGCTACATAAACATAGATGGAATAGACATAAGAAATTTTGTCAGAATGGAATAGAAGAAAAAGATATTGAATTTCTGAAAGTGGAAAATTCTGAGAGTATCATACCTATGGTAGTAGATAGAAAAAGATGGCTTATATTGTAAATATAAATATATATATATATATATATATATATATATATATATATAAAGAAAAAGATAGAAATATATATATATATATATATATATATATATATATATATATATATATACATAGAAAAAGAAAATAAAAAAAATTGAAAATAAAAAATATTTTTACACTGAAAAAATAATGAATGAGAAACTATTTTTTATAATTAAATATATTGTTCTCTAATGAATAAATTTCGACAAAAAAATGTAAGCTAATTTTCCAGATCGAATTGATAATTCAACCTATTAAAATAACAATTCAAAAAAGATACCAATTTATTCGGTTGGTTACTTTGAATTGACAATGCTATTATTTATTACACATTTGTGTAATGTAATTTTATTAAATAAAGATCTCATAAACATGATACAATGGTAAAATTGGATAAATATTTAACTTTTTAAATTACAAATATAGAAAATATTTTGTGTATTATAAAAAATTATTATTTTTATTCAATATTTTTAAGTTATTTAAAAATACATATTTTTATTCGTTTCTTTATTAGATTTACTATTAGATATACAGATAGTATTATTTAAATGAAAAAGTTTATTAATAAAGTATTTTATTAAAATTCCTACATATTAAATTATTAAAACCTTTTGTTCTTTTGAAAATTCAATTTTTATATTTACAAATTAGATATTGATATATTTAATATAAACTGATTATTATACACACATACACATACACATATACATATATATATATATATATATATATATATATATATATACGAGGGTCGTTTGATAAGTATGGTAAAAAAGTAAGAAAAACTAAATTGAAAAATTTAATTAAATTAAACAATAAATAAATTTACCATACTTATCAAACGACCCTCGTATATATATATATATATATATATATATATATATATATATATATATATATATATATATAAATATATATATATATATATATATATATATATATATATATATATATGTGTGTGTGTGTGTGTGTGTGTGTATGTATGTGTGTGTGAATATGTGACTGTAATTTGAAGGTAACTACAGAAAAAAATAATTTTCAATAACACTTATATTTAACCTTCAGAAAGTCGAAGATCCATTATTTAAGTCGCATTAGACTAGTTATTTTAATAAACATAAATAACTAATATATGATTAACATAAAAATATATCACATTTAAAAAGTATATATTACTAATGATTTCAATTATAATCGTTTATAGGAACAAATTCTATATTACTGTTTATTCTTGAATTTAAATTACTGATCGTTAAAATTTAACCTTGGATTTATTTTTAGAGAGAAGTAAAAGAAATATCATATAGTAATATAATTTTTAAAAATATTATACATATTGTATATTAAAAATTAAATTATCACGAAAATCTAAGTTACATATTTTAGATTTTTAATGTCACTTCTTATAACTATTATAAATAATTCAATAATTCTCAGTGCGAAGTTACTAGTCCCTCATCGGGCACTTCTCCAAGTAGCAAATAAAGGAACGCTCACCAAATATGTTAGGTATCAGAAAATTAAAATTCTTAGGGTGAACCAAAACTAGCCTGGTTCTCCAAGATGAGATGTCTTGAGGCTCGTAACTTTTTCAAATAAAAATAACATAACTTATGTTCCTCGAGACTGTTTAAGGTCAAAACGGGTTTAGGAATCTACTCGTGAAGTGAAGTAAATATATTTAGTAATCATATTAATATTTGCTATGATTTAGGTGTAGTATAATTCTATAATAAAATAAATAATTTTTTTAAAAAAAAATAATTTAAATTTATATAAATAAAAATCAATAAACATTTAATTACAAAATTATTATTAACAAATGTATAATTATTTTTCGAACAAATAACTAAAATTTAAAAAAAGCAACAAAATTTCAATACAAATAATCACAGTATTAATCAAAGTGTTTATTAATTCTAAATCCGAGTTTAATTCGACCGTATAATATCAACAATTTATTTCAAAATTTACATTCAAAATACCTTCAAAAACTACATTTTAAAATATATATCTTGAAACAATTATTTGTTACTTGCTATATAAAATACATCTGCATCACCAAGCTAAGCTTATTACAATGATTATAAAACTGTTCATAGCATTGTTAAAAATTATTTTTAGAAAAAACCTTAAAATACATTCAGTATTTAAATGTTTTTAATGTCAGTTAAATAAATATCTCATTTTCATTTTTTTTTTTGAGAGTAAAAAATAGTTCAGAAAAATAAAAGAACAGATTAAGAAATAAAATAACTTTGAATGCCAAAAACTAACAAACAACAATAATACTTAATTACTATTATAATTTTGTAAACCAGAGAATTGTCATGTAGAATAATAATGTACAACTATTCTTAATGTTATTACCAAAATGTACCACTTTTTTTGACAAATTCTTACTTCAACTTTTTTTGCTTTTAATACTCCAAACAGTAACTCTTAATGACAAATTAATTTTTAAGAATAAACTTATAAATGATACTTTCAAAATGGGCACTTCAATCAAAACAAATAATTTTTAAAACAGACTATATATACTAGCTTTATAAAAAATCAAATTGCAAACTTAATTAATATAACTTTTAAATTCAATAAAAAATAATTATAGTACTAAAAAAAATTGCTTAAATAAACAATTATTATTTGAACAGATAATACCTAACAGTTATAAGTAAAAGTACTTTAAATTTATTCATATAAATATAAGTTCAATATTTCATTTTCAAACTGTTATCATTTGTCATCAATTAATAAATAATCAATCAATCAATCGATATATATATATATATATATATATATATATATATATATATATAATGTATAGATTTGACGTGCGGAAGTCCAAAAAATTCGACACATAACTGTTCGTGATTGATAATCCTCCTACGAGATCGCCAATTTTAGATTGTCATTGATGACTAAAGCAAGGCCATTCTTGTGCCTTATATTTCTATTTTAATACAGTTATTCTCGCATATGCATTCTGAAACTGACGTCTCGCAGATATAATCAATTGTGTCTGAAGGCCGTATATATACCGGTAAATGTCTTCTAAGTTGTTTTTTTTTTTACTAATACTATCAACAGTTATTTAATAACGTGTTATTATATTATTTCATTCATTCATAAATAACCGAAAGATAAAAGCAGGTAAACGATGTATACGAATATATTAGTATAATCAAATAAACACTGTTTGTATAGAACCTTTAACTAAATTAGATTGAAACATTCAAATTATAGCCTTTTGATTTCTAAGAATTTTAACTATAGAAAACGTGTAATATATATATATATATATATATATATATATATATATATATATATATATATATATATATATATCATGAAGCATCATCATTATCATTATTACCATATCAGTTTATATCAACCCATTGCTGGGCGAAAGTCTCGTTTAATGCTACCATTTACTGGTACTTGGTTACTGCGATGACCAAACTATTTGGTGGGATTTTTAATCAGGATTTGCGTTTCCTGATATATGTATAAAAAGTAATAAGAAATACATAAATTATTTATTCATATAAAATGTTTATGTTTAAATATTCCAATTTATCAATAATAGAAATCTTTTGAAACAATTTCTCTTTTATTTTATAGAAACATTTCATTATTTTCATTTTGTATAAAATATTTATTAAAAAAATTGGACAATAATATTTCAAATAACAGTGCATACAATCTTAACAGTTTTTTTTCTAATTTTTCCTTTCATAAGGTATAAATTGTTTTTAAATCAATGTTTTATATAAAGATACTAAATAAAATAAATATCCAAATTATATTCCAATACTGTATGTTAGTAAATAAAAAAAAACAAGAGTTATTTGAAGAATAAGAATAATTAATTGAAATTTCTAGGAAGTTTCTTTTTAAAAAGATAATATTATGAATAATAATCTAACAATAAAAAATATGTATTATTCTTTGTACTAATTTTATTGATTTATTTATGAATTCGAATAACACTAAATATATATATATATATATATATATATATATATATATATATATATATATATATAAACACTTTATAATAAAGTACCATCACAATAAAGAAAATAATAATTATATGTAAATTATTTATGACCTTTTCAAGAATAAATTAATATGAAATATTTTTCACGTAGGTAGTTTTCCTCCGGTTGAAAATCATGCATGTACAAAGAAATAAAGGTCAACACATGGAAATTATAAATTACCACAATAGAAATATCATGAAAATATACAGTTTTTCCGTTTTATAAAAGGTATATTTTTAGCAATGAATATTCCAAAATAGACGTTATTTATTTTAACGTGGACTATACTTTTAAATAACAGTTAATTAATTACACAGAAATATGATCGTTTAATACTAAAAGAGAAAGGAATTATTTTTTTTTTAAATATACGTTCCATATATAATATATAAGAAATCATAGTATATAACGTGAAAAAAAAAATTATTTATACTTCATTGAATAAATGCAAAAAATTATTAATATGTTGTTTTATTTGCTCTCGTAATTAAATTAACGTATGAAAATTAATATAAAATAACTAAAGATATTTTTTTGGAGTAATTATAAGCAATTTTTCAATATTTTATTATTAAGGTTTTTATATATAAAATAAATAATAAATGAAATAAAATATTTTTAAAATATTGAAATATATATATAATTCCAAAAAAAACAAGATATATTTAAAATTATTATTTATATTTTTTATTATTTTATTTATCTTCATATTTTTTTAAACATAACGAATAATATAATCATAAGTTATTTTAATCAAATTTTGAAAAAAAGATATTTATTAATATAATAACTTTTTTTTAATAAAATTAAAAAATTAGGTATTGAATTTTACTGATATTGTTTGTATTGTGTGAATTTGCAAAATACAAAGAACCTATTTAAAAAATATAGAAAGCGAAGCTCTAAGACAGATATGTGAGAGAAATCATAATTTTAAAGGAGGTCATAATGGGTAAAATTCATTTTCACTAATAAAAGATAAATTATATATATATATATATATATATATATATATATATATATATCAAAGCATGAAAATTATAATTTAATTAACAATCAAAATACATAACATAAATGAAAAAAATATTATGAAAAATCGATTGCGTTCTTTAAAATGAAACAAGGTACCAGAAACTTGATTTAACTAACAAAATAATAATAATAAAAATTAATTATAATTTCATACTTTTTATTATCGGAAATACATAAAAGTGGTTTTCGCAAAAAATACATAATTGCCAATAATAATAATATGTACCCTAATAGAATTATTAATTCGCAAAAACAACATATATAAAATCATAATATATATATATATATATATATATATATATATATATATATATATATATATATATTAAATAATAAACTTCTGATAATTTATGGTATCAAAATAATGTCAGGAGTTTATTTAAATAAACGAACGTAAAAAATTCTCTTAACTCGTATTTATTTCTATTGAACGAGTATATCGAGTGTACTTGAATTCGAATATAATTCATAATTACACACGCTCTCGTTAGATTATTTTCACCTATATGTACTAAAATTCCCCTTCAAAACACATAAAATGTAATTGACATTTAATTACTGATTTCTAAAATTCTCGTGGAAATAAATCGTTAAATAAATTTTCAAACATCAAATATTATAATTTTTACACTCTCTTTATATATATATATATATATATATATATATATATATGTGTGTGTGTGTGTGTGTGTGTGTGTGTGTGTGTGTTTATGCATGTGTCCACATTTAACATTTATTTACTATATGTATATTTTTCACATAGATTTATTACAAACGAAATTAATTAATTTATAATTAATTAAAAATATATTTGTTAAAACGTCCATTTAAGGAAAAATAAATTTATGCTTAAAAGTTATATTTGTTAAGGATTCCCATAAGCAATGGTACATATACTAAGCTATTTTTAGAAACGTTCCATATCTGACATGCGCACTATTTAATATCAGTTTATTATGACGTGCATGCACAACATTCTACTTTTTGTTTGCATAATTAATTTTCAAATTATCCCTATTGTGTTAAAATGGCAGTATTTCGACCCTTATTGGAACACATTCGATACTGTTGCTATTCAATTTTCACTGTGGATTAAATACAACAGCTGCAATTACAAAAAAAATATGATATCTATAGATATGTGTTGGAAGAACGCAAATGCCAACGTTAGTTTGAAAAAAATAAGGTGGAATTTGATGTTCACCTTTCTGATACATTTTGGAGTGGAAGACCAGTTGAACTTTATAATGAGGCTTTAAAATCTCTTATTGAGTGCTGCCCAAAACTGACCATCAAAAAATTGTCACAATAAATGGAAATGGAGCGGTCATATAGCAAGAAGGGGACAACCGATAGACAAGAGAAGTTATTGACTGTTAACCTGAATCATTAGAACTGAAAATTTTTTGGAAAAATCTTCATCCGACAATGAATTGAGAGGTTCCGATTATAATGATAATAATTATATATATATATATATATATATATATATATATATATATTCGTTTTATCTATTTTCAACAAAAAATTCGCCTGAAAACGTATCTTGAAAGAAAATATTTTTACTCTTCATAGATTAATATTAAATGATATATAAAATGTTCTTTTACGCGTGATAAAAATTAAAATTGTAATAAAATACATTCTAATTGACTGTATGACCATTTATTTGGTATTATTCAAAAGATCATTATATGGCATTAATATTTGAAAATTATTTCGAGTATATGTACACCACAGTTATCTCTGACAGTGCATTCTCTCAGTCCAATTTCGGGTCATTTTTTCAAGAAATTGGGGTCTTATTTCCACAATAACGCGAGTTATGATGGCTTATATTGCCTAATCGTTACTTGTTTATCAACATAAACCAGATACTTTACATATGCCTAAAGAAAATAATCCAAAGGCGTCAAATCACACGATCGTGGAGGCCAATTCACAGGTACATTTCTGGAGATAACGTTATCGCCGAATTTTTGTTTCAATAACTTGATTGTTTCGGTTGAAATATGGCATATGGCACCATCTTGCTAAAACCACATATCTATTAGATCTACCCATACATATCATGCAAATTTGAAAACAAATAACAATTTATCATCGTTCTGTAACATACATGATTAACTGTAACGTGCTCTCCGCTTCATTTCAAAAGAAATAATGTCCAATAATAATAATGTCCAACGTTGATGCCACCAATGTGCAATCCGCACCATATGGTGCATTTTCTGGATGTAACGGGCTCTCGTGAATCACTTCAAGATTAGTCTCACTTCAAATGCGAAAATTTTGTTTATTAACGTACTTGTTAAGCCAAAAATGAGCCTCATCACTGAACAAAATTTTTCTTTATAAGTTTGGCAAACAGAACACTGATTTTTAAAATAAATTTCTACAATTTGTAAATATTTTGCAAGTATAAAACGTTCTATAATAATTTGCCAAGGTATACTGAATCCAAATGTTACTTATAGAGCGCAAACCAATAACTGACTTAACAGCTATTTTTATCGAAAGTTCTATCAAATCTAAAAAAAAATATCCTTTACTAACATTGATTGTTCTTGTATTACTAAAATAAAAATTAAATCCACTTCACCTGTTTCGATAAATAATAAGCAAATTTAGAAATATACTTTTATTAAACAAAATCTTTCCAAAAACACATTCAATCATTAAATATTTCTTTATTAAGATTTTACTCTTATTTGTGTAATATATTTTCTTATCTTTCCTTTTCTAACAAAGATCTCATGTAGTAAATATACAAAAAAATATGTTTATTGTTAGAGCAATTTTATCATCATTACAAAGATATACAAATAATTATAAACGTTATATATATATATATATATATATATATTAAGAAAAATGTATGACGTACAATTCGAATCTGCGTACTGTACTTTTGCGATGAGTATATAAAAATAACCTTGCGCAAGGAGAAAACTGATAGTGTGCGTAACAAAAATTCATGGTCACGTATATTGTTTTTCATTGTGAAGGACACCAAACATTGACCAATTGCGTTTAATATCACGTTTAATGTAACAACGTAGAAAAATAACAAATTACAACTGCTTCTGTTCTTGATTTTTATTTTTAAGTTTAGTTTGTACATGAAGCATATTGTTACTATTCACGTATGTATACGTCTGTATGTAAATGTCTCTCTCTCTCTCTCTCTCTCTCTCTCTCTCTCTATATATATATATATATATATATATATATATATATATATATATGTATATGTATGTATATATTTACATTCATACGTATACATATATACCGCTTGCTCACACAGTGCACTCCAAAAGTTAGGTAAAATGAAGAAAATAACTTATAAAAAATAAAAAAATTTGCAAAAATAAAAATATCTCCAAACGAAACACTGTTTATTAAACCTTAGTTAATAATAGTCATTTTGATAAGGAATTAGCAATCATGCTTCAAATAAATCATAAATTACACAAAAATGACTTCTAGATCTAATACCAAAAGTTAGTTAAAAATTACAAAGAAAATTATGAAAAAATCAGAATACCTTTTTTAATTTTTGATATTTTATATGGCAGCCATTATTCCACAGAACAGCAATAAGCCTTCTAGAGGTTTGTAAAGCACTAGAAACAAACTAGTCCACGTTTTCAAAATTTTGTCATTATATCGAATATTGTTGTATCTTGAAGATGTGGGGATTCTGCAGTCCAATTCGTACCACAAATGATCAATATGATTAAGATCGGGAGACATCGATGGTCATTCCATTGTATTTCATTGTTTGTGGAAATTTTCTTAGTTATTCTAGCCATATGCTTCGGGTTGTTATATTGAAAAATATAAGCCTGACCCAATCCCATTGTTTCAGTGGATTGATGTAATTTTTCTTGAAAAATATTACATTTGCACTGGCATTATTTAACTAACTGTATGTTGAAGCATCTATACATTTTCATATTTGTTCCCTCTAAACTTAACATTTTTTTTTGTTTTTTTTCTTTTTAAACTTATTCATTTATGCCAGCAAATCCAAACATGTATAAACATATTACCTAATATAGAAATTGTTTTAATAACTGTGATTTATATCAATATATCTTCTAACTCATATGGTATTGCCTAACATGTTGTTTTTGCTTTTTGAGGAAGTTCCAATTGCTTGTAGATTTGAAAAAATTATATTATTTTTGAGTTTTTGGATTTTTTATACCTTAAAATATAATTACGATTGTTGAAAATCGATTTTAAATGAACTAAAAAAATTGTGTTTTTATCTTAAGAAATAAAAACAAATTCTAAAATTTGATATAGAAATCAACCGCAATTTTTTCTCAATAAACACACACACAATATATACACACATGTACATATATCATTATAAGAAGTACTTAAGTTATTAAACTGAGATTCTAAAAAACTAAAAGTAAATCTTAAGATGCTTAGTCATGTACGATTTTTCGACATTATTAACTTCTCTAAACGTTTAGACTAACTAGAAAAAATGTTAGAAAATTTGACAAAATAAATTAAATACTTGTCAAAAAGTAGAAATAGAAATTAAAAACTATATGTATTTGGGATAACTCATTTATATAAAAATAACATTCATAGATGAAGTGAACAGGAGATTAAAATATGATAATTTAAATTTAGAAGAAATATTTACATCATAAATTTAAATATTTTTCTATTTAAGAAAAAATGTTTTTGATCAAAGCATTTTACCTGGTATTATTTATATTAATGATGCATGAGTATTAAAGTCCAGATAATACAGAAACGTATAAAAAGAACGATTTGAGGAATAAAACATAGAGATAGAAAGAGAAATGTGTGGATTAAAAAGAAAACCACAATTATGGACTTTATGACAGGAGTAAAAAGTTTAAAATGGGACAGTCATAAAATACAAAGATAACACTACCGATGGATAACAAAAAAAATTATTGATTTGAAATACAGAAATATGAAAAGATCAAAGAAGAGACTCTTGGACAAATTGAATAAATATGAGAAAAATCATCGATCTAGAATACAAGAATAAGATTTTGAATCAGTGAAATAGAATGTTTTGGGATAGATCTTCATACAGCAGTGAATAGAGAATAGCTTATGATGATAATAATAATGTTATATATATATATATATATATATATATATATATATATATATAAATATATTTGAAAGTTGGATCATTCTCGTTTTTTATTTTATAATTTGTTTAAAAATCGAAGAAAAATGAATAAATAGAATAAATTTTCACAGAAAACGGAATCAAAAGAAAAAAATTAGTCACTACAAAAATTAACAATCTTCATTTTATAAATCAATTTATCAATAGAGCTATACAATTTAAGATATACACCTTGAAAACTGATCCATGTTAAAAACAAAAAAAAATAACATCCTACACAGAAGTCATATAGAAAAACGTTGTGATCATGTACTATTTATATACAAATACTTAACAAAATACTTTTAAATTAGATAAAATTTATTACATGCCCACCTACCATATGACAAAAACGAATACTTTACGTTTAAGTTCATTGCGTCCTCATGAATTTAAAGCAGAAAATAAATGGAGAATACTACATAAATCAAATAAACTGTCGTTCTTTCGTTCTTCCTACAACTTTTCAGACTAAGAATGATGAAAACATTGAATTAGATTTTTATGTAAATTAATTAATTACATATAGCTTTAATGGAAATCATTTCATTTTTTTGTATTAAAACTTTGAATCATTAAAAAATAATATGTAGTATTAAACTTAATTTTATTTTAGTACTCAATTATTTTAAAATCATGTAGGATGGACAACAAATAATTAAATACGCATTTATTACCAGGTACAAAATTTGTATAATTTTATTGTTACACTAAGTTGAAAATAATTTATTAGAATTATAATTTTGTAATCATATACTTTTTGTAACATTAATACATCATTAAAAACTTTGAAATTATTACTAAAATTATTTTCTCAAATAAACAATTAAAATTTAATTCAAAAATTGAAATTCATCGTTATATACTAGTACAAATATTTTCATTACTTATTAAACCGTTTTTTTTTTTAATACAGTCAATATTTTATAACGTTGATAATCAATTTATCGCAATTTCAGATTTCGCTTCGTTAAATAAAATTTATTAGGTTCAATCAAAAATAATTTCCGTTTTTGCATGTCAACTTTAATTTTTATTAAAAAAACAGCAATTGTATTTTAATCAGTTATATTGTAAATTCGCCATTATTTGCAATAACTTGTTGCTATTTGCTAGGTAGTTCTTTTATACCTTTCGAAAATAATTTTGATGGTTTTGACTTAAAAAAGTTTTAAACGAACTTTCGAATTTGGTTCTCATTCAAGAAATTTATGCCCATCAAAACGTTCTACAGCTATCGAAAAAGATGATAATCGGATGGAGCCAGGTCTAGTGAGTATAGCAAGTGGGGGAGAACTGACCATCCAAGTTCCAAATTTTTTTACGTTACTCTTGCTATATGAGGTCTTATGTTGTCATAGAGGAGAACAACGTTTTTCCTATTGACAACGTTTTTGAACACGCTACAACTGTTGGATATACAATTCTGCATTTATTGTTTCATTTCGGTTTAAAAGCTTAAAATGAATAATTCCATGATGATCCTACCGCACATACAACGTTATTTTTCTTCTATGAAGCATAGCTTTTGGGTCCGCTTTTGAAGGCTTATCCTTATCAACCCACTGCCTTTTGCGTAAAATGTTGTTGTATGTAATCCATTTTTCATCGCTAGTAATGACTTTATCCATACATGGTTCATTCTTTGTCTTAAAAGAAGACTTGTCGCTATAGATAAACAATTTGTTCTATTTTTTTTCCACTAAAATCGTGTGGAAAACAAACATCCAGCTTGCTGACTTTACCCACCTTTTCCAAGTGCCAATATAAGGTGAACTGTGACGTATTTAACTTGTCTGTTAATTCTTAAGTGCTTTGGAGTAAACTTTATCCCACCAATGATTTTAAAACTTCTTCATTAAAGTCTAAAAACGCCCTAATCTAGGTTCATCTTTCAATGAAGTGTCTCAGGTACTAAATTTTGCAAACCAGTCCCGTACTTGCTGGTCAGTTACGATTCCTTTACCATACACACTGCATATTTTATCTCCAAAGCATTTTCCCCTGCTTAAACTCCCATAACATTACATGGCAAATGTGCACTGTTGATCCTTCCATTTTATAGACAATAATTTATTGTTTGAATACGATGTATAAACTACCACTGTTGTAACAAGACTAAATATTACTAATTTAATTCAAATGAACAAAAATTTATCATATTTGGTGACTAATTAGGATGAGTAGTAAGTCATTAAAACTTGCTCTCGATAACGAAAATTATTTATGACTTCACCCAATATTAAAAAAAAATCTTTTAAAGTTGAGTACACTTCGTTTTCATGACAATATAAAAAACTTTAATATAACTAACGGACTTTAACATCCTAATATTTCATTTAATGTTTAAAAATATTTTATTTTTCATGTAATATTTATAAATTATTTACATTATAATCGTATTTTTATGAATTGATTTTCCAATAATATTTTAATTTTTATAAATAAATTAGTCATTTCAAAAACTACATAAGACACAGATTTAAATTTTATAGAAATCAATAGAAACTGCATAACATAAAAACAATAACAAACTTTTGAGTTTTCTCTTGCTAACCAATTTTCTGAGACTTTCAACTTATTTATAGCTTAATATTTATGGTTCTGTTATTCAATAATATATGAACAAAATCAATATAAATTGTTCATTAATACAAACTTGACTTAAGTACTTTTTAAAATAACCGATTCAAATGAAGTTAATAAGATAAAAATTAAAACTTCTTAATAGAAAAAGTGTAAATATTAATTTTATTATTTTTATCAAAAATCCAACTCTTAATTCAAATATAAATAATTAACATGCCAAAGGAACTTGTTATAAAATGACTTTCGCGTTTAATATGGATTAAATTTACATAAGACATCGAATATTAAATTTAATTTGAAAATCGTATCTTGCAAAGTCATTACATTGTGAATTAAAAATATAATGAAATAATCTCTCTCTTTCTCTCTCTCTCTCCCTCTCTCTCTCTCTATATATATATATATATATATATATATATATATATATATATAAAATAAGATCAAGAAAAGACCCATGAATAGATGAAGCACAGATATAAGAAAATTCGTTATAGTAGAATGAAAGATAAAGACACTGAATCATTAGAAATTATAACATTTTGAAAAATCCTTCATTCAACAATGGATGGAAAGAAGTTTATGTTGATGTGTATATATATTAAATTAATAAAACAACTATAAAATACGTAAATAAATACAATGAACAATAAATAAAAAATACTTCAGAAAAATAGATTAAACAATAATAAAGTTAATCATATATATATATATATATATATATATATATATATATATATATATATATATATATATATATGTATGTATGTATGTGTGTGTGTGTATTTTTAATAATAATAAAAAATAATAATGATAATAAAAAAATCACATAATAATAAAAAAAATCTGGGATAAACATATCGCACGTGTACAAACTTCGAATCCTTTTTCTATTTTCCTCAATTTTCTAATAAAAATTGGAGAAAAAAATCTGTCCTCTAATATCAGATTACTAAAATCTATTTTTTATTTGGAACGCAATGAGAAATCTATATAAATTCAATTGAAACGCCACTAGTTATATTATCCTTTTATCCCATGAATATCGAATTCCAGAAAGCATTCGTTGAGAGCCATTATTGTTCACTGAATGTTAAGGTCAAGGTCGCATGTTGGTGTTACCAAGCTTTTCCCCTACATTATCCTGTGGGATGTGCACGGTGCAACGAGCTTCATACAGGCGCGTGAACACTACGACCAACTAGAGGAAGGCTTCTAAACGCAATTTTAACGTTTTAAGGATCAGAAATTATATACAAATATATATATTTATACGTGAATAAAAAAACATATATTCAATTAAACTATTTTTTCTACCTAACAATAGTATAACAATTTTTGTACTTTTTCAAATTACAGAAAATAGTTTTTGTAATTACTTATCGTTCATTTTTTATATTACATATATAATTAAACGCTCTCTCTCTCTCTTTCTCTCTCTCTTTATATATATATATATATATATATATATATATATATATATATATATAAAGAATTTAACTGGTCACCATCAACATACTCTTTAATATTTATATCTCTAATGACTTTTTCAACCTAACTTCATTATATATCAAGTAATTTATTTATTCAAATCCTCTATTAATACCAGTAGGTGACTTTTACAAATACTATATTAATGACGCGTCTGAGGTCTTTTCTTATATTATAAAAACAAATATTCCTCGATGCTTGAACAAAAAAGTTTTTGATCATTGCACTCTCCTTGTTCTCTATTATAGTAATATAATTGGCCCTTAAATTCCAGACTAATTTAGCGACTTCAGACAAAACAAAAAACAAGAAAAGATGTTTGTAACGAATAACATTTAGAAACAGTATTGAGTTTTTACAAAATAATCTACTATTGATTGAAATTTTTGAAAAAAATATTAAAGCTTTATTGTACAATTAATATGATTAAAGTTTCAATTTTCCATATAGATTAATTTTATAAATTTATATTTTTTGTAAAATAACTAAACTGTAATTAAGAAAATAATATTAAAAATATTTTAACTTTCATTTAAATCTCTTATTATATTTCTCCAAAATTGAATCATTCATAAAAATTAATAAAATTCTTGGATAAATAATTTCAAATCAAGGAAATAATTATGTCATTTTAAATAATTACAAAACATGTAAGAATGTAAAAATATTCATATTGAGAAAATTAAGATAATCGAAATTGATTTACATTTAGAAATTTAAATAACAAGTAAAAAATGTTTTTTTAGGTTAGATAGTTCTTTCGATAAGGATTTAATTTAAAGTTCTATCACACTTCCAAACACCCCTATATATTATTAATAAGATGGGAATAAATAACATTTATTCCGAAAATAAAAAAATTCAAATATTTATGAAATATAAATATAATTAAAATTTCTTAAAAATTATAATTCTATTGAGTGACATTTAAATTTATATTTCGCTAAATTATAATAATAAATATTGAATAAAATTATACAGCATGTATATATATTTAGGTGATATATAATTTAGACACTATATGGAATAAAAATAAAAAAATAAATACACACAAACAAATATTTTAATTATTTAACTACATGTAAACAAATTATTAAAAATTAATCAAGTAAATATACGATTTTTTCAAGATTTTTTCTGAGAACCTGATCATTTTACATATTTGATGTTTAAATTTTGATTTTTCGTCTCAGAAAACATTCTTTTAAAAATAATTTATTACAAACAATATGGCGTATGATAATTTCCATTTTCTAATATCTACGTTTCGTTTGTGGTTTTATTGTAATGAATCGTAAAAAAGGTAAAGGTCAAAGATTAAAGGTAAGATGAAATCATAAATAACATTTCAAACAATACATAAATATTATATATATATATATATATATATATATATATATATATATATATATATATATATATAAATGTACAACACTCATATTACAAAACATCATCCTATTTATATTATCTGAAAACAAATAACTTGAAAAAATACAAAAATTCTTTAAATTTGTTATTCATAGCATTTGTATTCTGCACACACACACACATTGTGTGTGTGTGTGTGTGTTTATGTATTTATGTATATATAAATGTATACACTTTTATTCAACTGGACTTTAACGAGATATCAACCCACTCGCGAAACTAACTATAAAATCCCAAGTATTACAAACGACGGAATAAGGTTTGCAAGGTCACCTTGCCACAATGGCAATCTCGCACCCCATACTTTAAAAAATACCACCTGTACGACACCCCAAATATCTAAAAACAGCCAACGCACGTGGTCATACACGCTTTAGTCGTCGGGCCAGTTATGAAACGCACCATTATATTCTACGAGTGTCTCTTTCTCGCAAGTTCATTCAAAAACGAGCCGCGATGTGTCCATTTTGAAATACAATTTATCGGTTGTTTTCGGAATGTTGCGGGAGTTTCGTGCGTTTCCGTTATATCGATTGTTGGCAGAGGACAAAGATTTAAATGGACTTTTAATAAAAAGGTTGACTCGTATAGTTAGAATTTTACGTAGACAATTTTGTTTAATGAGCTTACATTTATTATTCATAAATACCAATATTTATAGGAATAACTGTTTAAAAGAGATAACGAAAAATACAAACAGAAATTTTAACAATATAAAAAGCATATTAAATATATTGTTATATAACAGAGGTTTGTTATAAATACATAAATATTTTAACTAATTTATTTTTAACTTACATGTTTAGCAATTGAAATATATGTACATAATTATAATTAAAATATATTATTTTACAATGAATCTTTATTGGTTGTTTTGGAACTGTGGCTGATTCACTTTACACAAATGAATTTTCACCCCAACACCACAATAATTGAGTGTTGAATAATCACTTATTGTTTACTTGTTATTTGTAATTATATCGGCTGATGCATTTCGATGGCGAAGCCATCAGAAAGGCTCTGACGATGATGGCGTCGCCATCGAAATACATCAGCCGATATAATTATAAATTATATAATTATAAATAACAAGTGAACAATAAGTGATTATTGAACACTTTAAATTATTGTGGTGTTGGGGTGAAATTCATTTGTGTAAAATGAATTTTTATTCAGAGTTTTCAATCAAATGCTATAAATTCCAGAGTCATAGCGGAAAACCAAATTAATCAAACTCTAAATTAATACATTTAATGAAAGTAAATAATGTGCCTGTCAAAAATATGTTAATAGTTACCTAAAATATTACAGAAAATATTCAATGATGAAATACGTAGAAAAATTTAAAAAAATCCCGAAAGAGTAAAACACGAATTTATAAATCTCGCAACAATAACATCGACGCTATGTTATGTTATAATGAAATTAAAATTTTGTAAAACTGTCTTTAGTAGTATACCAACTTCGACCTAAAACTTACTTAATGTTAACTGTAAAATATTTACTGATGTAAGAACAAACATCACAGTATAGACGACAAAAAAATAATGGTAACAAAATAGAATCTTTCGAAAATTACAGATAATCATTTGATATAAATAAGGTGAGTGTAAAAAGAATACAGAAATCGTGAGCACTTTTCGATTGTAAAAATGTGTTGAGTGTTGCAATGAATTTTTAACACTATGAAGAATAAAAAAAAAATAATCAAGTCAATTGTCATAAGAGATGAAGTTACGATTTTTTACTGCGTTTCTAGATCATCATAATCAAAACAAAAAAGTAACAATCCCAAAAAATCATTTTTTAGTAATATCAAGGAATTCTACTAATTAACTCAAAAGACTAAAATACTACTATTATTGGAAATATATATAATATATGATATTAATATACAAATTAAAGAATTCTGTAAGTAGGATTGTTATTGCATAACAATGCACTAGTAAACATTTTTATTATTGCAAATATGATTATTTAACATTGTAGCTTTCAAAAATTCTACAGCTCCAATTTTAGCAATTATTGTTTCTTCTTAAAAACTGAAGTCGAATTTGCATAAAATAAAATTACAAATAACAAATAATGAATAGTGAGACAGAAAATAAAATTTTTACAAATTTTAAAAATAAATTTAAGTTTGTAGCTTTAAATAATACGAAACAACAAATACATGATCATATAGGGTCATCCAAATATAACGCCTGGATTTGTATTTTATTAAAAAGAAACATATGTATAGGGTATTGTATAGGGAAACATGTGTATAGTTTCTTTTTAATAAAACACAAATCTAGGAGTCACATTTGGATTTTCTTATATATATATATATATATATATATATATATATATATATATATATATATATAATACTACTGAGTATTTAGTAATATTGTTATTTTATTTTTTCACAAAAAATTAACTGCAATATTTTAGAAAAATATTCAATAATCTCTTACTGTTCACTTTATTCGCTAATTCATAATTCGATGACTATGCTGTCAATACCAAATTACTGCATTATAAAAACTTATGATAGAGAAATTACTAATCAGTTGCATAAAATTAACATTTTTTTAATGAATTTATTAAATTCTACTTAAGCAATAAATTGATTTTTCTTGCTTCGCATCCAAACTTATTTTAATACTAATTTATACATATCTTATTATTAATATTTTTTTCTTATTGCAATGTGTACCTGGTTTATATATATATATATATATATATATATATATATATATATATATATATATATATATATATATATATACAAAGTATGTATGTTTATTAATATTTTGTTTTATATTATAATAAATTAATTATAATACAAATGAATTAATCATTTACAACACCCCAAGAATTTATAAACATGTTCAATAATTACTTATTTTTCACTTAATTCGCATTTCGATAGCCATTCTATTCATCGCCAGAGTATTAAATTATAAAATTCTGTTAAATTTTATAGTAAAACATTCTAACGATGATAACATAATCATTAAAATGCTAATCGCCAAACAAAAATAATAATAGAGCATTTTTATGAAATCTTATGGTGTTGTAGATAAATGATTTATTTGGATTGCAATGTACATTTTTAATCTCCAATTCGTTAAACAAGCACATCTTCAATTTGTGTATATTGTATTTTGGTGAAATATATATTTGAGTAAAATATAATATTTTATATATGTTTGTTCTATTCATTCATTAAAAAATGATAATTATTCCACATTTACTTTTTCAACGCATCTAAGAAAAATCATTTATTTAATATAATTTCAGTATAATAATAATATAAGATGTTTAATTCAATATAGACAGAATTTTGTGATAAAAAAGTTAATTATTATTATACAAAATGTTCAAAAAATAACAATATAGATTTGTTTTTAAATTACGTTCTACAATATATAGAAAAATAGTAATTGAAAACAACATTCATTGATTAATAAAATTATTTAATATATATATATATATATATATATATATATATATATATATATATATAACTGAATTTATTACTTCATTTCAATAATTTTATTTAAATATTGGATCAATTCAAAATATCTAATTAATCAAAAATATAAACATCCAGATATTTTTAATGAATAACCTATTTTTTTAATCTGATAAGTTAATGTTGTAATATTTTAAAATAATATTTAATAAATTATTTTCAGAAGACTTAGTTATTGACAAACAAATTGATTGCAAAACATATTTTACATAATATATTATTATTTTTTTTGTATTTTCCTTTTTATAACATGCATATTTCATTAAGATATTTTACAAATTAACCTAACAAAATATTTTAGCATAATTAATAAATTAAAAAAGTAGATATAATTATAAAATTACTCTCATTTTTTAAAAAAATGTATTATTTCAACTAATTTACTGTGACAAATGAAAATGAAAGCATGCTATTTAATTACAATTAATTAAGTTAATAAAAAGTTAATATATTAAATGAATAAGGGCTGATACATGCAATACCACACCTTAGATTTAACATTTCCAGATAAAATTTCACTGAACCCCATTAATTAGAGATATTTTAATTTAAATTTTAACAAAAAATCAATACAATACAATTTAAAAATAAAAAATTTAAATATAAGCATTATAAAATAATCAAAATATTTTTAAAATAGGTAATTACTTTTATTGTAACTATTTTATTTCAATTATATATTATAAAATTTTAAATATTTGTTTTAAACCGTGGCAAATTCACTTTAATATAAATAAATCATCGACACAACACAACAGTATTTCATAAAAATGTTCAATAATTACTTATATTGCTTTTATTCACTTGGAAACTAGTGTACATTTCGATGACCATACTATTATCGTCAAAGCTCTGTATTATAATTTACAAAAAACCATGATGATGGTATAGCCATTGAAATGTGTATCAGTTTCTAAACAAATAAAATAAACAATAAGTAATTATTGGACATTATTATAACAATTTGTCATGATGATTATTTGTGTTAAAATTTAATTTATTGTTATAGTGTATCCACTTATAAATATTATCTGTGTTTGAAATTTTAAAACAGAAAATAATTAATCAATACTGTATAAATAAATAAATATTAGTAAAGTATTTCAGAATCTGTTAAAATTCATAATATATATATATATATATATATATATATATATATATATATATATATATATATAATACATACACTTATAATGTTATAATACTTAATAGTATATGTTGAATTTATATACATTAGTTTAAAACCATTTCATATAAACAATAATTTGTTATCAAATTCAAACATTTTTAAGTTATTTATCGTTTTATCCTTTTTTCTTGTATTATATTAAAGTTATGGAAATTATTCTTTTGCTAAAAACTGAATTTCAATAATAAATCTATAGTTTCCAGTAAAATGTAAAAATAAAATAGATAAAATTAATATAATTTCTTGATCTTGAATGAATCGCTCATCTTCAACATCACAAAATTTTGTGTTCAATAATCACTTATTCACTTTATTCTCTGAGACACATTTTAATGACTATACTATCACATCAAAGCGCTGTACTATAAAATTCTTAATTATAAAATTATATATACAGCACTATAGCGATATTACAGCATGGCCATTAAAATGTGCATTAGTGGATGAAATGGACAAAAATGATTATTAACTCTTACAATTATTAAATAAACATTGATTAAATATTATTTTTATAAAAATAATACTTACAATGTTTCTTTAAAATTTAAGAATTTATTACATACACGATCGCATTTTTAGTATTAACTATTCTTTTTTTAAAAAAAACCTTGATAATAAATTACTACACTTTATGTCCGAGCCAACCTCTACGTCTACATACCTTCCATGGTAAAATAGAGAGATGTTTTTTTTTTGCATTGACGCGAGTAGGGATGCTGACGCTTGTAACAAGCAAGGGGTGTGTGTATGTCGATCGGGAACGTTGGGGAAACTTTAATAGTGGGATGAAGGCAACGCGGTGTCCCACGCGACCTGCGCAAACGGCCGACGCTCATAGGTCATGCCGACGCACGGCCAAGGCCATTAGGGGTCACGGTATAAGGTCGCTTCAGGGATACGTAAACCAAACAGGGTCATGTATTGTTGATTTGTGTCGGGGTTGAAGTAGGCAGACGCCGAAGTAATATTTAAGTAGATGTTGCTCTACTTCACTCACTGTATCATGTACTACATAGGTAATAGTAAATTAGTGTCACTGGTTATATTTGGCATGAATTCAACTCCCTTCGGGTTATGTATATATTTAAATTAATTTAAATGGGACTTTAATGGATTCTTGCATGATGTACATGTATAATATAAGTAATCAGAATGGCTTATGACCAAGTAGAGATTAAACACGAAAATGAAATTACTAGTTGTATTTCTGACTAAATCATTTTGTGTATGTATACATATCTACATATACAAATATATATATATATATATATATATATATATATATATATATATATATATATATATATATATATATATATATATATTGAAATTTTAAAAAGAAGTACTAAAATCTCATATATACTACTATTTTCCAGTAAAATATTATTTTACATATCATTGTAAGATTTTTTTTAAAAAAAATGTATTCTATGAATTCTATTTTAAATACGAATTCTAGTAACTTTGCGCAACTTATTTAATATTAATTAATTTATTTTGTAAAAATGCATAAATACTGAAAAATAATTCGTCATAATAGTAAGGTAATAATATAGGATCAACCAAATGAAACACCTAGATTTGTGTTTTATTAAAAAGAAACATGTGTATAAAGAAGCATGTGTATAGTTTCTTTTGTTTCTTTTTAATAAAACACAAATCTAGGCGTTACATTTGGATGGTTCTGTATTCAATATTTTTATTAGTTATATATTTTTTCTTTTTGGGGTCATAGTAATATTTATTCACTTCTATGACTGATTTTTAGATGATATTTATACTGGTATTTCTTATATTATAAGTTCTTCGGTTTATAATAACGTTATAACCTGATGGTATAATTAAAATGAGAATTATAAAAAAATATGGATTGAGAATTAATTTTTTTTCATTTAATTGCAATTTTCTATTTATTAATATATTTTTATAACTTATTCGATAAAATAGAATACACGTAAAAAAATTCATAAAATATTTTTAAAAAAATATTATCAATCTTTTACTCCTTCTATTATATTATCTACGTACCTATAATAATATATAAATTTATTGACATAAGTTAATATTTATTTACACATATTAAAGAACTCAGAAATAAAAAACATACTAAAACTGTTATATGCTAAGAATATACCTATACTATTTTCTATTTATTTATAATTTTAAAATTATATAATACCAACAAAACATTTAAAAAAGAAATGTTTCGTGTACAATTTTTAGACAAAATATAATTATAAATTGTAAAGATATATATATATATATATATATATATATATATATATATATATATATATATATACAAAAGCACAGAAATAGATAAGTATTCTTATAATAGTATTCAAAATAATTTTAACGTCAGTGTAAACAAAGTATTTACAAACATATTTCAAAAACAGTTACTGAAATTAAATACGATTTTAAGTAATATTAAAGTTCATTAAACTGTTTATCAAAAAATATTGCAAATGAACAAGAAAACACTGCAATGAAATACATACACAGCAAACATAATTATACATACATATGTATGTATTGAAATTATGAGTTCATTTACCAACAAATTGCTATATAGTTGATAAGGCTGTTTATCATTTGAAAAATGTTTTTTCCTTATATGTTTGTACGCACATATATGTGTATGTATATGTATATATATATATATATATATATATATATATATATATATATATATATATATATATATATATATATATATATATATATATATATATGTATATGGGGAGGGGGTATAAATAATAATAAATAAAAATATCATTTAAAAATATATAACATAAGAAATTGTTAAAAGTCGAATATAAAAGATAATCGAACTAAATAATAAAACTACAATTTTAGCTCAAAAGAAACATAAAAATGTGAGTAAAATAAATGATTTACATAAAATGTTGTCAATAATTCTATCAAATAAATATGATCAAAAAAAATTTTTTTCATTTATAATAAAAACTAATACACACGCACACTCTTTGGTACTTTAGGTCCTTGTAAGGTCTTTTTAACAATACCATACCAGTAAGACTTTTCATGTCAGTCTCGTGATAATTACGTTCTTAAGAAATAGTCAGTCCCATGACCAACTCTCAACAACTTTAAGGACTCTCTGGCTGAAGATCAAATATAATATTTCGAACGAGAGGCAGTGATTTATGCCACTACACCACCGATTGGTTAAGAAAAGACTGATGACTAATATATAAAAAGTACAAATTGGTGTTTAAACAGTTGATAGATTAAAATTTCTGTCACTTTTATATGATATATTTAACACTTGTAGATTGTTATGACTTTTATTAATATCATATTCAATACTTGTGTCATTATTACGCAAATTTTATGAAAAATACATAATAAAATCTACCTAATCATAAAGATATTCTATTCATAATAATAATAAAAATTCTGTTTAACATTTATATATATATATATATATATATATATATATATATATATATATATATGTACTGAACCAAAAATTTCACTTTATGTAAAAAATATATACAATTGATATATTCTACAAATCATTATTTAGAGTAGTGAAATATGAATTCTGAACGTTAAATAATTCAGACTTTTAGGTAAGTGGAAAAGATGTATGTTGTGAATAACAAGAAATCACAATGAAAATAGAAAGGATTTGGAACAGAGTAACAGTCATAATAAGAAAAGTACAAAATCTAAAATAAAAATAAATGAAACAAAATGCATGAAGAGGAGACACAACAGATATTATTGACTGGAAATAAAGAAATATAAAAAGATCAAAGAAGAGATCAATAAATAAATGCGATAAGAATACTAGAGGGTTTATTAGAAAGTTGTAGACAAAAACAAACAAATCGCTTTAACTAAAAAAAAATACAAATAGCTTTCTAGTAATGTACTAAGAGAGGCTGAAAATGATATAGATATTTGTCTGTATGTTTATATATATATATATATATATATATATATATATATATATATATATATATGTTTGTGTGTATATAAGTGCTTAAATCCAGGTTATTAATTATTAAATTATTATACATGGACTTTATATAAAAAATATAAAATTAAATTCATATTTTCTAACACTATACTTTAACTAGTAAAATAGTGTATTTTCTTATATAAACACACTCTCAAGGCAAATACACGTTTATGTATGTGTGTATATATATTTATATATATATATATATATATATATATATATAACAAGATAAGGATAAATTGCTCACATTTTCACATTTACTCC
Organism: Neoneuromus ignobilis; assembly: GCA_029203775.1. NCBI lineage: Eukaryota > Metazoa > Arthropoda > Insecta > Megaloptera > Corydalidae > Neoneuromus > Neoneuromus ignobilis. Next base: position 33,836,285 of record CP092090.1, read on the forward strand.
TTTTGTTGCACGTGATTAATTACCTGGTTGTTACAACCCTAAACCCTCTTATATGAATGTATAAAAATATCTACATAATTCATTTGTAAAAGTAAACCTTGAAATATAATATAAATGACATTGTTATCCTTTAGTTTGGTGTGTGTCATGAAAACAAATATTATTTATTCTACACCTGAACTATTCAAGGTTAACTTTTTTACTAAACAATTTTTCGTCTTTTGTTAAACTTTTAAATGTCATCAATAATAACGTAGTGCTGATTTAATTATTCACAGTTTATGCTAATTCTGCAATTTATTTTATGTTTTATTTAACTTTTTAAGAAGAAACGTTTTAGATTCTTAATATTGTACGAAATATTAATGATGATGAAATGTTATTTCTAACAAATAATTTGTTTCGTATATAAGACTACATACTATTTAAACATTTGGTATTTTATAAAATTGTATGTTTTATGTTAACTTTATTTTTAATGATTTTTTTCAGTCTTTTTGTATTGTTTGTTTACAAGAACATTTATAATACGAATAATGATTTTATATGTCGATAAAGTATGAAAGGATAAAATAAATATTGAATAATTGAACTTCGACTTTTACGTAGGTATTTTTAGTGATTTAGATTTTTTGATAAAATTTTATAATGGATTTTAAATCGTTTATATGTTATTGTATGTCTATAAAAATGTTTGTTTACAATTTCATAAACGAAAATATATTTTTTATCATTCTTGTTTTTATTTATATAATAAATTATTGAAATATATATAAAAATGAAAATGTATGTCAATTTTGATTAAGAAAAATATTTATAAACTATTCTGATGTATTTTAAAAGAATGAAAAGTAATAAAATCATATTTATACATTTTTCAATTTAATTTTCAAAATATTATTAACCCTGAAATAAATTATTATCAACCCGTACAAAGGCTCATGATCAGGTCATATAAATCATCAATCAATCACAAATACATTCGACCTTATCATGTTTCAGATATCAAGTACGCATTTTTTAAAAATAGCTACGCTAGTATTGTGACGAAATCAATCACTCAACCCTGTAATAAAACAGCCACCTTGATAAAACGAGTCGCACATTGAAAAAGACCCCAGGCAAGGAGCAACAGAACATGTAACACGAACGCCGTGACGTCAGAACCAGAGCAGCTTTGACGTCACGTGGGTCTTTCATCTGAATGCATGGGCAGGATAGATAGCGACGTCGACACAACCGCCTATCTGAAAAGCGTAGACGAGACCGCGCAGTTGTTCGTTGTCGGACATTCCTAACGAGCGGGGAGCATTCACAACTCATACACTCCCCCACTCGATGTGATATCTAACTGCGTTTTCGTAAGGGCGGTATATCTACGCGAGGAGAAGTTTATAACAACCATCGCACCGGCCTTGGCCTTGACGAGGACGCCACGATCAATGTCTCGATACGACGACCATGGCCGGGCTCTCTGCAGCAGTTAGAGGTAAAGGCTACGATCAACTTTAATGTCCCTTCAACAACGTTGTCGTAGTTACACGTGCAAGCTCATTTCCAACCACCTCCGACGCATCGATAAATGCTTTTGTGCAACATCGTTCCATAAAAATATTCACACACACCTATCTACGACTATTGTTTAAAAAGGATTCATTCATTATTTGACATTGTTATGTATTCTGACTTGCGTTAAATTACAACTTTGCTTTTCGAAAAAGTTCAGAAATTCGCGAATTTATGTTCCTTACATTGATCTTAAGATTAAGTGATTATTTTGTAAAATAAGTTAGTTTGTTTTTTTAATTTCATATTTTAAATGTTTTATATATATAAATAATAAAATTAAATGATTTATATATACTATATCTAGAAATTTTTTAACTCCTATATTATTATTACTGTTTCTAGTGAAAAAATAAATTAAAAATCTAAATTAAATTATTTATATATTGGTAATAAGAATACAAAAACCATTAAAAATTTAAAATACACCGTTGTTTCCGCATATCAAGTTATATGCTGATTTTCTAATAAATAATCATTTTTTTTTGTTTTTCACAGTTCAAAAATGGCTATTAAAAATGGATATCTCAAACATGAATTCACTCATTCATGAACGGAAACATTAGTCGTACAATTATTTGTAGTATTATGTACTGTAGTGACTCATATTTACCGTTGTTCAAAACATTTAGACTTTAATGATTCATTGAACATTTTTAAACTTTTCACTCTTGCTGTAACGTCCATAACTTTTATATGGTGTCGAATTCTCTTATTTCTTTTATCACGACATGTTATTTTTAACATAAATCTTTCCATGCTTTTCTATGTATTTGGAGTCACTGTATTATATATATATATATATATATATATATATATATATATATATATATATATATATATATATATACACGAGGATCGTTTGATAAGTATGGTAAATTTATTTATCGTTTAATTTATTTAATTAATTAATTTAAATCAATTTTTCAATTTAGTTTTTCTTACTTTTTTATCATACTTATCAAACGACCCTCGTATGTATGTATATGTTTATATATATATATATATATATATATATATATATATATATATATATATATATACACATACACACATATCACATCACATCATAAAGCCCATATCAATCCACTATTGGACGAAAGCCTCAATGAATGCTACCAGTCACTAATATTTGGTCATATTCACCACATTGACTAGGCGGATTGGTGAAGATTTTTTTATTCGAGGTTTATATATATATATATATATATATATATATATATATTGTATTTAAACACGTAAATAGATACATACATATTTAAATTTACTTACGTACATATATATTTTTGGAATTAAAAAAATTGTTATTTTTGCATTAAAAATAATTACTAACTGCTTTATCACAATCTTAGGACCATTTTTCTTTATTTATATCATGCTACAACCGGTTTTAACAGCGTATGTCATATTCAGATCGTCGATCGATACTAGTATTATTCAACTATCTGAAGATGACACACATTGTTCAAACTGGTTGCAGCATAATATAAATAGAAAAAGTGGCCATAAGGTCTCGATAAAAGGGTTATTACAGAATTAGATCATTACTTAGAATATAAGAAACAAATTTGAAAAGAATAATTTAGTCATCTAACTACAAATATTTATTTCTGCAAAACAAAAATTGTTTTATTAAATAAATTTATCTATAGGCTCTTTTTATATTATAAAAATATTTTAGATTTTACTTAAATGTTGAATTTATACTAACGTATTGCAATATATGTATTAAAAATTGAGGAATCCAATAAAAATTATTTATATTAATGCGATATTTTCAAACATAAGAAAATACTGTAAACTATATTTTTTAGAAAATGAAAAATGACAGAAATAAAAACAATTTTTTTGATATTATTAAAATGTCATATAAATAAATGAATAGAGAAACAGAAAAATAATGAAATTTAACTGAAATGTAAAACAGAAAATACTTTAACAAAGAAAACAAGTAAAATATAAAAATGAAAAAAAAGCGGATTAAGAAATCAAGTTATATTTTATTACTTAATGCCCACTATAAAAACATTTTACTTTAAAAAGTGGCACTGAGACGGTCACGTGAGGAGATTGACTTATCGATTGTATTTTCCTTTTTTATAAATTTAATGACCTCTTAGTTGAATTATCGAGGGCGTATACAAAGTCTGATGAGTGTATTTACGCCTGCGGATGCAATATTGACAATCACATATATATATATATATATATATATATATATATATATATATATATATATATATATATATATATAAGGGGCGTTCAAAAAGTGTCTAGCAAATAAAAGTAAAAACACAGTAAATTGAATTAAGCGCTTTATTTTTCAACATATGTTCCATTTTAGTTAAAACATTTTTCTATACTATGTTGCCATCCTTGTAAGCCTTTCTGGTAGAAATCAGTACTCTTTGATTCTAACCACTACCCTACAAAATGTTTCACTTCATCTATCGACTCCCATCGAACACTTTCAATATCTTTTTTTAAATTTGGGAATAAAAAAGTCTGATGGGGCTAAATCGGGACTATATGGAGTGTACGGTAAAATCTTCCATCGATATTCACGCAATACTGCCCTGGTATAACTTGCAGAGTGAACCGGCACGTTATCATGGTGAAATAAGACGCGTTGATGAATTTTTCCGAGCCGTTTTTCTTTCAAAGCTGCATACAGTTTTCTTAAAACTGTTTCATAATAATTTACAATTATTGTTCTTTGGTATTCAAAAAAATCTATGAGAAATACTCAATCAGGATCCCATAAAATGATAAGTATTACCTTCACAGTCAATATTTCTACTTCAACCTTTGTGGGAGCATTTGAACCTCTGGTAACTATTGCTTTGATTGTTTATTGTTTTCGGGATCAATTTGATAGATCAAAATTTCATTACTCGTAACAATCTTGTTTAGAAAAGTATCAGAATTGGGGTCAAATTTATTTAAAAATTCAAACGAATAGTTAGAGCGTAATGCCAGCTGATCTTCGCGCAACAACTTCGGCATTTATCGCGATGAGAGCTTACTTATATTCAGGTTATCTTTCAGTATGTTCTGTGCTGATCCTACAAATATGCCTACAGTCTGAGCTATCATTTGCTCTGTTATACGGTTATTCCTTTTTACTAAAGTTCCCACAGAACGAATATTTTCTTCAGAAATGGTCTCACACTACAACTATCGTATTTGATATTCCCTTGACCGTTAGTAAAACGATTAATTCATTCACAAAGAGTGACTTTCTTTAGTGTATTGGCTCCGTAAGGCATCTGTGATAGCCTTAATAACATCATTTTTTAACCTAATTTAATTAGAAATTTAATATTAACATGCACTTCATTTTTAACCAAATCCATGTTCGCAGATACAAGAGTAATTTCAAACTGACATAACACAATTTTTTACGTTTTCAGTGCTAATGAATACATTTTATAAAGCAATATATGCTATTATCTTTATAATTTGTTATCATGTTTAAATAAAATTTTAGTAAAATTACTTCTATAATTTCATTTAAAACGCATTAATCGTCAGATGATAGCCCCTTTTTACTAACTAATTACGAGTAGTCATATATGATTATAAATTGTAACAACATTCTTTAGATAATGAACAAAAATGGTTAAATAATTTAATATATGATAGTTAATATTTTCATTTTTGCAATGTATGTATTTTTAAATATTATACTTAATAAAAAAAAATATAAAAATAGTGACATTATTCATTAAATACTTAGTTATTTTATTAATTATAATAACTAAATTTAATAGATTAAAAATAACTAACATTCACTATTTTATTCTTATTATTTTTATTGTTTTTTTATATATATATATATATATATATATATATATATATATATATATATATATATATATATATATAAACACTTAGTTATAGGAGAAGGTCCAGAAAGATATCCATACATAAATGAGACAGAGATATAAAGAAATTTGTTACAATGAACTGGAAGAAAAGGGCATTGGATCGATCAAGGTGAACATTTTTAGTAGAGGTCTTTACGTAACTGTGGATAGAAAAAGGCTGTTTCTGTTGATTATATATATATATATATATATATATATATATATATATATATATGTGTGTGTGTGTGTGTGTGTGAGAGAGAGAGAGAGAGAGGGAAAGAGAGAGTGTGTGTATGTGTGTACTATCAACATCACCATCGTCATTATTATATCAAATTTATATCAATTGAGCAAAAGCTTCATCGAATGTTACCATTTATTTGTACTTGATCATATTCACCATTCCAACCAGGTGAATGATTTAGTAAAGATTTTTCATTAATGATTTTCTTCTTTAAACAGATAGCCTACATCTCGGCTAAGAACCTTGCCTGTGTTTTATTTTTAATAAAAATTTGCTTATAGATAAAATCATTACTTGAAAAATAAAATGTGAAGTTTGAAATAATAAAAACAAAAATTATAATAATAATATGTTTATGAATATGAAATTTAAATTTTCTAAAAATTAATCATTTTTAAAAAAACGTCATTTATATAAAAGTTGATATATATTATTATTCCGCTAAATATAAGTATTAATTTTCGTATAAACTTTTTTTTAATTAACTATAAATACATTTTAAACTCATTTTATATAATAAATATTATTCTTAAAATACGATTTACAATTAAAAGTTATAAATAACTTTATTTAAATACAATTCTATTTTAAATTATGTTTTACTACGCTTTGTAATGAAATTTTAGCCTTTTTATGACTTCTCATTACTCTAACTTTTACAGAATAATAATTGATTAAAAATATAACGAAATAAAATACTGTCAATATTAATTTCTAACTTTATCGTTATTTACTTCAATTCTATTTAAAATTTTATATTTAACTAATCCGTTAAATCAAACATAATCAAAAAGAGCAGTCTGCCACTTTCTACAAATTAGATACCGAGTAGAGACAACAATAATATATATTTAATGTGTAACTGAATATAGTGACAATAATAAATGTAATTTAAGATTCCAACTGAAAGAGTATTTAATTAAATTTAATAGCGAAATTACAAAAATGCGAAAGAAATAAAATTTTCACAGCGAAATTCTTTTTAATAAAAATAATAAACACAGATATAGTCATTTAGTTTTTGGAAGATATGAATTGTTGATTTCTTATCTGTTGGTATTTAATTTTTTTTTATTAATGCCTTTCATTTCCAATATTATATATATACATATATATATATATATATATATATATATATATATATATATATATACTCGTATACATACATACATACTTGAAATAATTATTAAATAAATATATAAAGATTTGTTAAAATAACTTGAATCAATGATTAATGAAATTTTAAATGAAATAATAATAAAAATGTTAGTATTTTATATATAAAGTAATTATATAATTTTAATTACTATTAAAAACTAAATAGATTTGAAGCATTGTACAATTGATCGCAACAACTCAAGCTTCAAAATAAAAATTTATAATAGCATGCAAAGAACATATTTAATCTGCTACTTGATTTTATAAATATTCAATTTTTATATAAATAACTGAAACAGTAAAAAATATTCGTATATTTTATTTGAAATATTTTTTGACATTTCATTTTTAATATCAATATTCAGGGATATACTTTTAATGGGGTGAATTAGTGTTGATAAATTTTGACAATTACTGTACATTTAGACACACATACATATTTATATATTTTCTCTCTCTCTCTCTCTCCACATATATATATATATATATATATATATATATATATATATATATATATATATATATACACACACACAAACACATAAAATCGTTATATAGCTTTAAATGTGTAGCTTGAATTAATGTGAAGGAAGACATTAATTATTAATGAAGAAAATAAGAATAAAAGTAATATATTCCGAACATGATTAATAATCTATACATAAAGTAATTAATGTCTGATAAACATCCAATTATCGATGATAAGAAAACGTGTTCAGTTGTTGATGACCTAACATCAATCGACGTATTCGTATCTTGAATAATAAGTACTGAAAACGTAGCGCGTGTATTTCCTTGAATCCAGGAATCGATGCACGTTCGTGGAAATTTTAGTCGATCGGTAGTGGGAATAACGGGAACAAGAAACGGAGAAAATAGCGAGTATGGAACGCCCACGTGCCTACACGTGCTATGTAGGCAATTCGCTCATCATTCACGGAAGTAGGGTTGGTAGCTTCAGGGCTACACGAGCACCATACAAGTCGTTATGAATGGAGAGGAAAGGTACAGGAACACAAATAGATTTTGCGTAGATATTTATTTTCTAAAGAATTATATGCTCTCGATGTTTTATTTATTTTACCATATACTTTTCAGGAAATCAAAATATTTTATTTTAATAAAAAAAACAACAAATATTATTAATATATATAAAAATTAAATACACACACACGTATATATTAGTAAATATAATATAATGTATTTATCTCATTAGTTAAAAATAATAAACATTCTTTATTGTACAAATACAAAAAAATAAAAAAGTAATTACTAATGTACATAAAAATTAAATATAATAAACTCTCGATATATAGAACATTTGGAGAAATAAAATTATTTTAATACCTTGAATATTGATAATATATATAATCAAATATCTTTTATTTAATTTTTGATTGTACATAAATTAGTGAAATTAACATCTAAGAACTTGATAATGAATTAATGTTATTATTTAAAACAATAAAACGTATTATTTTTGAAATTATTACAGTTTGTCTAAATTTAAATTCAAAAATGAATATCCACCAAAAAACTATTTTTTATTTATCAAAATATTAATCAATTTATAAATTTTCTGTGCTAATGGATCGTGCAATTTAAATGCTATATTTTTTGAAATTAGCAGTAGATAATTATTAAAAAAATAAATCATTAATAATTTCAAATATTTGAAGAATAAGTCATTAATATCTCAAAATATTTTTATTTCATGATTAAAATAAATTGAACTTCATTTAATGCATTGAAATTTTTAACTTGTTTGATATGAACTACTGAATATGAGAATTTATTTATTTTTGTTAAATTAAAGAATTAACTAAACCAATATTTTAAAATGCCCTACGTTTATTTATGTATATATATATATATATATATATATATATATATATAATATAAATTATCTTATGCAAATTTTAATACCAGTATATGTATATTTTCTAAATATACAAAACAAATCTTGACTTTATTGATCATTGGCAATTACAAAATAATGTAAAACTATAAATATATTCAGTATTTAATAGAAAGATATTTAAAATGTTACAAATTACAAATATTTATTCATTATTATTTCAGTTGTCACTATTTATTTCCGTACTGTAACAATTTCATTTTAACACAAATGAATTAGTCACCTAAAAATTACAAGATTTTATAAATGTTCAATTTTTACTTATCGTTTACTTTATCCAATAGCTATACTATCATTGTTAAAACGTTGCATTACAAATCAGAGATTTTACAATACTAAACTTTAATAATGACAGCATAATCATTGAAATGTCCAATTAAGTGAACAATTTGTGACTATTAAACATTTTTATAAAATCTTGCATCAAGTATGTTAAATTTCATTTAATACAATATTTTAGTGAAATGATCATTCTGTATTAAAACATAATAATTACTGAAAATAATAAAATTAATTTTTAACAAACAAAAGAAAAGTGTTTAATCTAATACTTTTTAATTTAATAATATACAAACATACATATGCATATTTTTCAAATTAAATGTTTAAAAATAAATTTATTTACTGCTTTTTAAAGAGCAGTACTTTTTACAATTCCCATGTAAATGTATAACTTACATTTATAAACAAAAGTGCATTTGTATGTATGTATATACATACATAAATACATATATCTATATGTAAAGTTTATATAAGCAATGTTCAAAGAATTATCTCGCGTTTTAAAATAACTGTCTTATACTCTATATATGAATCCTACAATCATATTGCGCAAAAATACATATTAATCAGCGTTGTACAAAAGACCTTGTTCCAAGTTCATATATTTATGTAATACAATTTATAGGTGTGGTGGCGGGTGGTCGGTAAGCGCTGCCGTGTGCTATTCAGTCAGAAAATTATGTTTTTGCCAAATGAAGACCTTGGCATTAAATTGTCGTGTACACACATATCTATTAGTCAGTGCGCTTCTCATTATTAAGATCAATAATTACTGTCAGATGCGTATTTATAGTAGAAGCGACTTTTATTGATAAACTATATTGATTTATCATTATTATTTACTTTATACTGATAGGCAATCATTTAAGGTGTATGTATTTTAAAATAATAGATTTCAGAAACAACATTATAAAATTAAATTGTTATATAGCATTTGCTCTTATTTTTTAATGAATAAAAAATATCATACATTAAATTATAAAATAAACTGAAAAAAATTATTAGAGGTATGTTTATAGATTTTTGTTTGAAATTAAAATATTGGTATTAAAAAACAAAAAAAATAATTTTATAGCGAACGTTAAAAAGATACTATATATTTATTTCAACAAACAATTGCAATATTATATAACTTACTGCTTTAATTAATTTTTTATATTATATACATGTAAGTGTGTATATATATATATATATATATATATATATATATATATATATATAGAGAGAGAGAGAGAGAGAGAGAGAGAGATGGATAAATCAAATAAGACTAAAATATAGGAATGAATAGTAAACAAATAATTGTACGTCTAAACCATTCAGTCTCATTTGGACCACCATTGTATGTGTATATATATATATATATATATATATATATATATATATATATATATATATATGTATATATAATATGTATAAATTAAATAGTTCCAAGAAAAATAATAATCGAATTCATGGACTTTGTTGTTTATAATAATTTTGTACGTTATTTCAGTCTAAGGTCATCGTTAAAAAGCACTATTTATTATATACAACCTTGAAATTAATTCTACGACTTTTTTTCAATACTCCGTAATCAAAACAGTATAAGAATTATTATCAAAATATCACATATTTTTTTAAAAAGTATCAAATGTATAGTGGATTTCATTATTGATTTAAATGTAGTGTATAATAACGTAATTGAATTTATTTGTATGCATTTTTATACATGTTTATGTGTATATATATATATATATATATATATATGTATGTATGTATGTATATACATATATGTATATGTACATACATACGTAATATGGTATCCTGACCTAGTATTAACTTAATTTTATTCTACATTCTACAAGAAATATTTTTACCTTCAAAAAATATAACTGCATAATGAAAATTATTAATATCCACCTAAAAATTAAATTCAAACATTTAATAACTGATCAGCAAACATTCACTTACATATGTAACACATGTACATTCTGAAATTAAAAACAATCTGTAATTTTTCACCTTGAAATCTTTTCCTTTTTACATGTGATTTGGAATGTGAAAAGAAACAAGAATTAGTTAAAATTATTTCCTTTTTACTATTATTATGTATGCGGGATTTCCTCCAAAAGTCATTATTTAAAAAATAACTATCTAATAGCCTGCTTTTTCAAAATTAAGGAGCGAAATTTTTGCAATCTTCAATTGGCATTTCGCGAGTAACATCATAGAAAATATGAATTAAATTGCATTTTTTCAAGTTACATTGAATTTGTGAAATGTTGATACAATTGAAATTTAAATCCAATAAATAAAAAATGTCAATCAATTTAAAACTGAACACCCATTATATAAAATAGATTTCCAAATTACAGTTTCCAAACGAAAATTAATAATCCAATAAAAATAATTTTAACCCTTCAGCATAATACGTTCATGCAAAATACCCAACAATTATTTTATGTGTATTTTCATTCAAACATTAATTACTAATCATTACATTCATTTATATCAATCAATTTATGATAATTATTTCTCTTGCTAGTATTTTTTAAAGTTTTAATATAAACAAAAAAAGTATAAACCTGAAAATCGATTATACATATATTTATATATATATATATATACATATATTTATATATATATATATATATATAATTCTTTATATAACAAATAATAATAAATTTATTTTTAAATAAAATACATTTACAAAATATGGAAAATTTTAAAAATTAAAAAAACATTCTAAAAATAAAATTAATTTATTTGGTGATAAGGAAGGAAAAGATAAAATAAATTCAAAAAATTAGTTTGAAAAATGTGTGCTATACTAATAGACACCATACGAATCGTATATTGCTTTTGAATGTGTAATTAATTTATTCATGTAGTAAAATGAGAGGCAATATAGATTTATTTAATTATCTAATATGAGAGTTAAACTTCACAATTGCTATTTTGAACATCCTTTAGTATAACTATTGGAGTTATTGTTAATGTACATATGTAATACTGTTAATGTATCAATTGATTATGTTTTAAAAAAATAATTCCAGACCTTTACAAAACAAACAATTATCAAAACTGATAGGGTAAAAATTGAAATGCGCATAAAATTGCGTTTATTTTCAGGAAATTTAAAAATACCTCTGATTGATTTTTTATTGGAGATATTTTAAATATTCAAGAGGATGACTTAAATAACCGGTATATAATTTGTATGGCCATTTATTTAAAAGAAACAAAATAAATGAAAATTATATCCATGAAAACTAGATAAGAAAACTATGTACACAAAAACAGATTCATATAGAATATAAAGCCAAAATACGTTTAGAATACAAGAAAAATCTATACTAAACTCTAAAAGTTTTGAGAATTTCAATTAAGCATACTATTTGAAAAATATTTTCGATTATGATGTATAAAATAAAAAAAAATGTTTTCTTTTACTTTGTTCTATTCAATCAAACTATAATTTCCGTTATTTTTTATTAACACACTTCATCTTTTAGAAAGTTTATTATTTAAGTATATTATCCCATCCTCATAAAAAAATATCGATTTGAATTCAAAAAGTTCTCGATACATGAAATTATTTTTTCATATGAATTTGATTTTTACTATTAATACAATTTTGTAAAAAACAGAATCTATGATAATACAGAAATTTTAAATTGGGATAAATATGGAAATGTGTAAGAATTTCCCAGCTAATATTATTTTTTCATTTTTTCGTAGCTACATGTCGTCTTGAATTAAACATAAAATATAACATTTCTTTCTGTTCTATTATAAAAATTTGGCCATTTGATATGCAATGCTATATATGTATGTATATTCGATTCAATTACATTTTTCCGGATTTTAAAAATTCAAAATACATTACACCATTGCAATCTTACTTTATTTTGATATCTTTCGACTTTTACAGTCACCAATAGGGTTTCACCATTTGGCAGCCGATGTTTTTTCTGAATATTTTATTATATAAAACCTAATTTTTATTTCTTGCTACGATCATATTCAAAAATAATTCATTTGCCTGACGAGAAAACAAGTTGTATAAGTTATAAGCCCATTTATAAAATTTCTTCTAGTGAGTATGATACTTAAATATCAACAATTTTAGCCATAATATGTTTTTTAAAAAAATGATCTAAGCTAATTATCCTGAAGTAAGTGTTGTGAATTTTCGAATATCGTCTGTTGCAGAATATCACTATTCACTGTTGAGGATTTTCCAGAACAAAGGTTATCACATAAGTCAAAATTACTAGAACAGATTTTTTCTTAAACCAAACTCGACATTTACGTTTATTAGTAACTAAATCAATTTCAAACGCATCGCAGATATTTTTTAAACTCGTAAAACATTATAAACAGAAAATGCATTTTATCAAACACCATGTTTTCACTCTATAGAGGTTAAAAAAATATTTAAGAATTTGTAAAAATTCTACTAACAATGGCTCATCATAACCTCATATTCGTTTTATGATTAAAATTCAGTAAGGATACTCTACTAGTTATTTTATCGAAAATATTTTCCATCAACCTAATATTATATATCAAAACATAATGTTTTCAATTTTTCACTGAACATGTATTTTTAATATATTTAAGAGAAACGTTAAATATTTTTCTAAAGTTTTTTTTTACGAATTGGTTAAACATGAAAATGTTTTTAAAATAATTTATAAATAACAAGACACTATAAAAGGTATCTACATACATATATTACTTTTTCAGATAAAATCTATTTAATTCTAGTGAATAAATTGATAAATTATAATCAAAGATTTTCGTTTTAATTGGAATAAAATACGAGAATGACACACCCATTTATTATACATTACAAATAAATAAGTATTATGATAAAGCGTTAATTACTTTTACATAAAATGAAGATTCGTCATCTATTTATTATTTCAATTATTGAATAGAATACTTCTGTATATATAATATATCAAAAATATACATAACATTTTTACTTGAAGTATTAAAAAAATAATTGGTTTAGAATTTATGTTAGAATTCTGATGTGAAATCTAAACAAAATTAATGGAAAGCACATAATTAATATTTGATTGTTAATTTCTCAAACCATCTATATCAAATTTTACTGATGAAAGTATGTCTGACAGTAACGTAAAATTGAATACACAATCATTTAGATCGATGTCTATATTTCCCTATATTTAATAGCATATCGTCTGTACAAAGAACGTTGACGTCACTTATGATGAGGCATTAGGTGGTGGCGTAGAACAGTTTTATACGAGGGTGGGAGTAGTCATATGGCGATGTGTCAGGTGCAACCTCGAGACTTGGCCGTGATCGAATCGCAATTCGCCTAGCCATATTAACCTCTGCCTAACCTTTCTAGCAACGACAAGGTCTCTGTCGTCTAGATCATACGTGCATAACAGCGGTATTTAATAGCTAGTCATACGCATCTTTTGTTAACAACGGATGTAAACAGTTAAAAAAGCATTGCCATGTTAATTGAATAAAAACAATTCAATATCACGGACAATGTAGATTATGTTGTACAGACTGTGTAAAATACAAGTACAATATTTATCGACTGTAAACTAAAATTAAAATATTTGGTTAACTTTCAACAAACAATAAGAAAAACAATACTGTATAACAAAACGACCTGTTGCATAACAACTACAAAATATAGAAATATTAATTAATTGCAATACTAGTTATTTAACCAGTTGCGCTAGAATGACGTTCTATGTACGTCAACTGCTATCTGTATCAAATGTCGATAAGACGTACAGAGCACGTCGTGTGATTTTTGCTAGGTTAAAATAACATCAGAATTCAGTTAGCAAGTTTCACACTTTTGTTTTGAAGGCATACAAGTGCTTTTTTGTAGAACTCATTAATTTGACATATTTTCATTGAATAATAATCAAGTAATTACAAAACACAATATTTTTTTTATTATAAAAAACTATTTTATCAAAGAACTATTTTATTCTGATAATAGCGCATCATAAAATGTTGTACTGAATTTATGTAGACCTTTATTTCGTTGATTTTGTACACACCCTCTTTTTAGATAACTGGTATTCGTCACCAAAACTGTATCGGAAATTATATTTGCAAAAAATTAATACTATCGGAACAGTCAGATCTAATAGAAAGAATATGCTAAAAGATCTCGCAGCGATAAAATTAAAAACATTTTAAGTTCTTTTAAGATCTTACAATGGTATCTTAGCTGTAAAATGGAAAGATAAAAAAGATATATATTTACTTTCTTCAAAACATTCCAAAGCAGAAATGATTGTAACAAAAAAGAAAAAATGTAGAAATTATACAGACCAAATTGGAAACATTACAAAACCTAATATAGTTTTAGATTACAATGATGGTATGGGTGGAGTAGACCTGCAAGATAGCTATTTATCATCTTTTCCTTTAATGAGAAAATTTTCAAAAAGTTACAGAAAAATATTCTTTTATCCAATGGATATGGAATTTTTTAATACCTCTATTCTATTCGGTAAAATAACAAACGTACTAAAATCCAAGAAATACTCCTTTACAAAAATTATTCATAAATTTATTAATCAATTTAAGAGTTTTAGTATAATGTTAATGTGTGTGTGTGTATCTAAAACTTTGTAAAAAAATTATTTAAAATACCAACTCGCTGCGAATTGCTTTGGACGAATTTGCCACTAGTGCATGTTAATTAATTGCCAGTGCAACTGGTTAATGTAACAACCCGCAATCGTCTTAAAAATAATCATCTTAAATTTTCATAGAAAATAAAACAGATAAAATCATTTACAAAGTCAAATTTATTCTAATAAAACGGAGCTTCTATGATAAATTGAAATTCTTATTCAGTTAAATGTATTTACTGATTATAGTAGAATGCAGAAAAATATTCTGTTTTATTTTTACGGTTAAATAGGAAAAGAAGCATGATTACAACTAGATAATTTTGTTATAAATAAAGTTACATACCAGTAAAAGTAGAGTGTTTCGTATTTTTGAGATATCATAAAACTGAACATGAATATTCTGAAATTAAAAAAAAGAATATGTGTACTCATGTACACATGCCAGAAGTGAAACTTCTTATCAATAAAGTAATCAAAAGGTACATGGACAAGCGTATGCCTAAAACTCATAGATGAACAAATTCTTTAAAGCAAGTAACAAAATGCAGAAATGTAGTAGGAAGAGAAGCGATAAATGATAAAAATTTAAGTTGATCAATGTTTTAATTAAATTAAATTTTTACAATTATTTCATATTTCGTATGCGGACAACAAAATCTTTCGCACTGTAGTAATAGTATGTCGTCAAACGTTGTCCGCATACAAAATAAGATTAACAATTACAAATTCGAAAATTTATTCGTTTTCGTTTGGAATCGATCATTGCTCCCTCCGATGGTGACTGAGTAGGTATTTTAGTTTTTGATAAGTAAAAGCAATAGACTTTACCATCTTAAAGCCTGTAAAACACATTTTTTTAATTACTATTATATTACTGTTGTATAATATATAGTATACAATTGGATCAATGTTTTAAAAATTAAACAATTAAAGGAAATACTCACAAATAATATCTTGCAATAAATCATCTATTTAGATACTATTGATATAATTGATAATTTTATAACACCACATAAAATTCAATAAATTCAAAATGACATAACAAAGAATTAAATAGTTATTATAGATAACATCAAAACTGTTAGGTTTCAATAATTTTTAAATACCATGTGTTTTGATTTGATAAATAGATCAAATGTATATACATAACGTTATTACTATATCTGTTTTGTATACATGTACATAACCTCATTTTCACCTTGATTTGATAAATTTTTAAATACCACATGGATGTATTTAGTATTATTTAGCTTAATTATAATATGAGATTATATAAATTAATATACTTACCAAAAATATCAATGTAATTACATTAAATAACACTCTTATTTAAACACAATTCACAAATTCACTCTGTACTATACTTAGCGCAGTGCTCTACTTATCAAACCGACGCATACGGCGCATACGGCTTCATACGTCTTTCTCTGTCTATAAGCATCTTATGGAAATTCAAATAAAATTTATTGATCTAAAGTATATATAATATTATATATATATACATAAATTTTACAGTAAATGAGATAATAAGTCGATGAGGTCTGTTATAAGAATCCAGTGAAGGTACGTGTTTGTGTTTTGATATGAAATATTTTCAAAATACTTTCAAAAAACGCGGCAATAGGATTCCGCATCCGAAAAAGAGACAATAGAAGTTCCGCCTCCGAAAAATGCGACAATAGAAGTTTCACTTCAAAAATAATTAATACAAAGTAAATTATAAAATATATAAAAAGAAATATTTTAAATTAATTGAATTTTTGTCACATTTCTTCAAAAATGCAAAATATGAAACACAAATAAATCACTCGTTCCCAATATCATGAGATTTTAAAAGAGCGTTTAATAATTACTTATTGTTCACTTTATCGTTGATATGCATTTCGATAGCCATGTTATTGTTGCCAATGAAATATGATCGAAAGATAATTATTGAAGATTTTTGTATGGTCATCAAAATACGTATTAGTGAATAAAGTGAACAATAAGTAATTATCCAACGCTTCTCTAAAATCTTATGGATTGGGGATGAATTGATCATTTGTATTAGAATTTGTCACAGTATTATAACAAGTAGTGACAAAATGCAAAGATATTTTTTATATTTTCAATTTTTGAAAATAGTCAATTTATTATGTTATACTAATTTATAACCTAAAAAAATTAAAAAAATTCAATGCCTCATATATTGTACATATACACATAAGTATATATTAGTACATTTTCATTATATTTTTGTATAAAAAAATTAATGAATAAATTCATACTGCTGTCATTAAAATTATATTTTGATTTATTAGAAGAATATTTTTTATTGTAAAAAATCTTTTAACAAACTTTCATCATTTCAAAAATATCATTGTCATATTTTATTTTTTCTATCTCTCTTATTTCCAAGAACTTAAATTCTGAATTGTCTTTAATTTATTAAAACACTCTACTTAGACATCATTATCTATCAATTTCTATCTTTCTAATTAGGTCTGATACTTTTTTAGACTTTTTATAATAAGCATTTAATTGATTTATTAAAAGTTTCAATTAATTTTTTTTGTTAACTTTTGCAACATTTCAATCTGATTCAATTAAAATTTATAACATTCTGATTTAAATTTTGTTTATTCATTAATTCCTTTTATATTTTAAATAAGAAGTGTAAATTGAAATATATTAGTATTAAAAAATAATATAATATAATATAATATATATATATATATATATATATATATATATATATATATGAAATAGATTATTTTATCTATAAATTTTATTTGTTAAAAAAATATTGGGGATTATTTTCATATATTCGAATCATAAATTCGACGATAAAATTCAATATTTTCAATGCCAAAATGAAATTTCATAAAAGTATTCGTGTGTTGTTTCATTAATGAAATTATCGCGACCACAGCACGCAATTCCATTTATTATACATTTACGAATTAATTTGTAATAAACGTATCGATATCAATCGATAACGTCATTCTTTATAGTCGCGAATAATATTCCATGTATTATTTTGAGCATCACTGTTCGTGATTGTTGAGTATTAACACGGGGGAAGCGGGACGGTTGGTGCGCTACTGAAATAAAACAAGGTCAAGTTTAGCAAGGTCGCGCCGGAGTGTATATACTGATATCAGAGTACACTGCACGACGCTGAGTGGGGCAAATATCGACTAGTCACGGAGAAGTAGGGGAGTAATACACGCGGCACGGACGGAGGAGAAACTGTGGTGGGACAGACTGCGATATACGTTAGATGGGGAAAACCATGTGCACGATAACTACTCTTCCACAACCCTCGTGGGACAGGGTCATCCCCTTGACAGTGACACGTAGGTGTTATTGGGGTTGTTTATTGTTGAAAGAACAAAGAATTTATTCATATATTTTGCATTTATTAAGTTACAATTGGAATGGAACGGTTATAATATATTCGTTTCTTTCAAAAAAGGAAAACAAAACGAATATTCAAAATAATGCAAATCGCATTTAAAACAAAATTCTATAATGGAGTAACATTAAAAATATACAATTTTACTATTCCTTTAAATTTTTGTTAGATTCAATAACAAAGGAATTATTATGACTTAGATAACACACAAAATTTTCAATCGCATTATATACACATGTTCGAAAATGTCTGCATACACTTATCAATACGGATATATTTCTCAATAAAACAACCTTATTAATGTAAATTTAAAAACAAACATATTTTTTAATAATTCTATAAAGTACTAATTCTTTATAGGTGGCAATTTAAAACATTTTAAATTTATAATAAATAAAATAAAAAATAAAACACAAAAATTCATACAAATTGAGCAGAAAATGTCTGTGTACACATTTTATTAAACGGTAAATCATCGATTTTTTTGCAATATTTGCACTTGTTGTTGTTTTAAAATTATCACAGTTTTATGTCCCAGTTCGTATGTTGCAATTGAAACGCTAAAATATTATTTTTAGTAACTAATAGTAAAGTTTTTTGCAAAAAATAAATAAGATGGAATTCAAAAAAAGGAAATTTCTGTTAGTGAGTGTAAAATTATTTTAAAGTTAAAAAAAGAAGGAAAAGTTTTCGTGAAATAGGAAAGGGTGTTAGAAGACAACATTCTTTCATTCAAAGGGTAGTAATCAGTTTTAAATCCACATTTGAAACCGCTTTCTTACCAGCCGTCGAAGTTAGCATTTAGATAAAATCGTAAGATTGTAGCTTCAGTGAAAGAAAATCCCCGAATAACTGCACCCCAAATTGCAAAAGATATTAAAATACTATTTAAAAAACAAATGTGTGCTTACACTGTGCGAAAAATAATAAAAAAGGGTGGGTATCATGAACGTGTAGCGCGTAAGAAATCATTTATTTCACGTGTCAATAGATAAACATGGATTACATATGCAAATGAGCACATTAATAAACTAATCCAGTTTTGGGAAAACATGATTTTCTCAGCCGGGATCAAATATTGCATTTTTGGAATAGAAAGACTCAAAATGTTATGTACATCACTGAATAAAAAAATCTTGTTCCTACTGTGAAACTCGGTGGTGGTAGAGTAATGGTATAAGGGTATATAACAAGTAAGTGCGTGGGACAAATGAAGTTTTTCGAATCCACGATGGATAAATATGCTTACTTAAATATTTTAAAACGAAATATAAAGCAAAGTGCTGAAAATTGAAGTCTAGGTCCCGATTATAATTTTTTGTATGACAATGATCCGAAGCACTCGGCAGAAGTTGTTAAGCTATAGATATTATATAATGTTCCAAAATAGTTGCAGGAACCTCTCCAATCTCTAGACCTAAACCCTATAGAACATATGTGGCATTTTCTCGAACGTAAATTCGCCAACATGGCATAATTGTAAAGGAAATGTTGAAGAAAGTTATAGAAAAAGAATGGAATAAGATTAGTGCTAAAGCAACCACAAAAAGTGGACTATTCCATGCAAAAACGATTATATAAGGTTTTTAAAAAAGAGGCTATCCAACCAGTTACTAATTCACTTGAAAATATTATTTTACTTTATATTATTTTCGATTTTCATTTTTTGTACGCAGACATTTTCTGCTCAATTTGTATGAATTTTTGTTTGTTTTATTTTTTTGTTTATTTGTTATAAATTTAAAATGTTTTGAATTGCCATGTATAAATAATGATTAGTTTATAGAATTGTTAAAAAATATGTTTGTTTTTAAATTTACATTAATAAGGTTATTTTATTGAGAAATATATCCGTATTGATAAGTGTATGCAGACATTTTCGAGCGAGTGTATGTACATACATACATTTATTATATAATATATATATATAGTGGTATGAACCAAAATAGGTGTGTCTTTGTTATAGAAAGAAATCAATCAAAGTTGGTAATGCAATTAATATTCTCAAACTGCTTTGCTTCTTAACTGTTTGTTGTGCAATAAATGTCAATTTCTGGTATTACAGTTTTATTAAAAAATGAAGATGACTTGCGTTTTTAAATTGTTTCTTTACAAGTGAACAATAAAGTGTGAAAGAATAGGTGTGATTTTAAATTTCTTGAATTTTATAAAAGAATTAAATTTAGTTTCTTTTTAAACTTTTTGTTTTTGTGAAGTAAATTATAAATCTTTTCCTTTATTATGAATTGAAAATGAGATTTAAAATTTTAGATTTTTTTCAAAAAAATGGGTCATCGAGAACAAATTCTACCTGAGGAGCGTCATATGATTTTAAACTTATTAAAGAAAGGCAAAACTTATAAAAAAATTGCCGAAATAATGAATTGCTCCTAAAATATGGTAGCAAATGCTTTGAAATGGCATTCACAGATTGAATGCTGAGGACGAAAGCGGAGAATTACTGAAGATATGCAATCATAAAAATGATTAAAAGAATCTGTTTGCTACTTTAACAGTAATAAAAAAAGATTTGAAATTGTAAGTAACAACATCAGCAATTAGAAAATTTTTAATTAAAAATAAGCTTCAAGCACTAGTATCCGTAAAGTACCATTGCTAATTAAAAAACATGTTTTAAATCGTTTGATATTTGCATAGCAGCATTGTGACTTGCCTACGACGAAGTAGAAAAATATTCTGAGGCCTGACGAAAGAAATATTAATTTATTTGGGTCTAATCTTAACTTAATGACAAGCAATAAGTTAGAAAATCACAAAATCAAGAATTACTTCCACAGTATACTTATGTAAAATTTTTATACACTTTATATACATTTATATAACATTTTCTAAACTAATTTTGATTTTCTGCTTAAATTATAATTATAACTACTAATAAACGATGGAAAACAATACTTCAAATTTTTATCTGTTATTTTTACAATAATATTGAACATATGAATAAAACGAAAACTAGAAATAATATTGTAATAGGTAAACTAATACAATATTATGTCTATAGGTAAACTAATAATAAATTATAATATGTATTTTTGTATATATATATATATATATATATATATATATATATATATATATATATATATATATATATATATATATGTATATATATATATATATATATATATATATATATATATATATATATATATATATACATACTGACGCACATAAGTCATGGCACACATTGGTAACATAAGCAATTTATTGATATAATTCAATGAAGTCGTTAAATTAAAGAAAAAAATTATTTAATTGAAAATAAATATAATATTCATTAAATTTATTCATTATATTCATTTTCAATTAAATATTTTTTTTAATTTAAGGACTTCATTGAATTATATTAATAAATTGTTTAATTAAATAACGACTTCATTGAATTATATCATATATATATATATATATATATATATATATATGTATATATATATATATATATATATATATGTATATATATATATATATATATATATATATATATATATATATATATATATATATATATGTAATATAATTTAGTATTAAAAAATCAATATAAAAACTGCTAATTACACATATGAGCTAATAAATGTGTATTTTTTTAAAAAAAAATCAACATATGCAATATATGAATTAAAGTGTTAACATAAAATAAAAATAATTTACTTTTATTTATTATGGTTTTAATTTATTTTAAAAAATTATACCCAAAGCTAATAGTTGCATATTCAAGGTGATACATTTTTAACGCAGAGGACAAAGATCTCTAATTTTTAAATATATTATACAACTAAAAAATATTTTTGTTAGTTCTATGATTAACGCGTACGTTTTAATTGAACATTCATAAAAAATTTCAATAACGAAAATACAAATTTTGCAAGTGTTAATCTACAACCACAATATATTGCGAAATGTACGAAAAGATTTGTTTTTTAATAAATATATATATATATATATATATATATATATATATATATATATATTGTATACAACTATAACATCTTATTCAATTTGATGAAACAATCTAAAATATAAAAAAATCAAATCTTTGTTTGATAGAATATAAATACTGAAAGAATAATATACATATAACTAATATTAATGGAAATTAAAAAGTGTTTTTGAAGTAATTATACGCTGTCTGTTTATAAATAGCCTTTAAATAATAAGTTATAAATAGCCTTTAAATAATTACAGTCTAAAAATAACTATTTATATTACCCACTGTTAATATTTTAATTGTGTTAGTTTTACTTCACTTTACGTATGTATATATATATATATATATAATATGTAAATGTTAATTTTCGTAAACAACCCCTTCAACAATCAAAGTTGCAGCGAACACGAAAAGGTAACAAGGGATCTAAAAGATAATACCTATTATAGTCAAATTTCCAGTTATACATGTATACATTGTATTATATTATATTATAATATACATCTAATACATATATATATATATATATATATATATATATATATATATATATATATATATATATATATATATATATATATATACATATATATTAGATGTACCGAAAAGTTCTATTCACTTAGCATTCACTTATTTTAAGCTCATAGAAAAGTATTTTAATGAAAGGTGTATGACTCATTTTTTATACTTTTATATGTTTATCATTGGTGTCATTCAACATTACTGAAATAAATGTTTTAATATCAGTATTTACAAAAGAATAGTAAAAGAAAAATATTTGTCGATAAAATTCATTTATAAAACTGTATACTTTACTAATATCAATAAGGAAAGAATGCTACTTAATATCAACAAGGAAATAAGCATATTAGAAATTTGTTAAAAAAATTTGTTAGTAAACTAAGTATCAGAAAGAATATACAAAAAATGATTCGAGAAATTTAAAAATAGATACTAACTTTAAAGATACGCCAGGATACGGTGTCCCAAATGAGACTGAAGGGTTTAGACATACATTTACTTGCTATTATCATTTACCATTCTTTATTATCCTTCAGTCTCATTTAGGACATTATATATATATAATATATTGTAATATATATATATATATATATATATATATATATATATATATATATAAAGAGAGAGAGACAGATGTATTTGTGTGTGTGTATTACACGTGTTATGAGAGGACGTACATATGCTTTGTATTTTTAAAAACATTATCTCCCTTTAAGCTGGTAAACCGGATATACTTTTGACATAATGTCATTCTACAAAAATAAGTTTAGAAATATTCGATAGTGACATTCTTAAATTTAATTTCACATTTGAATCTTTATTTTTATTTTGTGAATATTACTACAGAAAATCTGTGCTAAAAATATTTTAAAAGAAAAAGCAATATTACAATTCAATATATAAAAAACATTACAACAGTATTTGCCTACGAAATTATGTTGAAAATGAGGTTAGAAAATAAAGTTAATTGATTATTCAATATTTAGTCAGCTAGTTTTCTTAATTTTAGAATACTTTTTAATCTAAGTGGCATGAAATGTAAAATTTTGTAATATGATTTTTATTTTTTCTACAAATATTTGTTTTAATATATGAACCGTTAAATTTGGAAGTGGAATAATTCCATTTATTCATATATTGAGATATTTAAAGGTTTACGTTTGAATGAATCAAAAAATATTGCCAAACGTTAATAAATTCGAGTTATGTTTTTAAAACTAGAAACTTGTTAAATTTTATTATGTAAAAATAATTAATAAAATTTTAGGGAAAATAACTGATTTTTTTAGCGACAAATGTAGTTATTCCACTTTCATTTTTAACAAATTGAGCAGTTTATTTTTTTTAACGGAATAAGTCCATGTATTCATACATTGAGATAGAGATTTGCGTTTGAATTAAATAAAAAATCGACTTTGAAATCTTTTTAGTTATGTAAAAATTTATAAATAAACAATAATTGTTTATTTATAAATTTTAGTTATAACATAACTAAAAATAAATATATTTAATAAAAAAAGATGAAATCAAAAGGTTTAAAAAATTACATTTTGAAATTATGCTAATTTTTTTGAAAAATTTTTTGGAAAATTTATAAATAAACAATTATTGTTTATTTATAATTTTTTATATAATATAACTGAAAATATTTCAAAGTCGATTTTTCTTTTAATTCAAACGTAAACCTTTATTTCAATGTATGAATAAATGGAATTATTCCACTTTCTAATTTAACGTTTTTGTAATAAAATTGTACAAAAAATTTCATTTGATTAATTTATAAGTATATTGTACACCTTTGACTGTGTTATTATAAATATAAAAAGAGGACATCTATGTCTACCTAAAACTGTCAATAACTCATTTTTCCAAAAATGGAATTATTCCACTTTCTAATTTAACGGCTCATATCATTATTAGAAATTGTATGTTTACTTGATATAATCATTTCAGTTCTTCCTATAAATAATAGAATAAATGTTTATATTAATAAATTTTTAATTTCCTAAATTAAATCAAACTCGATAATTTTTTAAAAAAAATTTAAATCTGCTTGATGAGTTAATTCTTCTGTGACCAACTGTGTGTTTATTCTCTCTCTCTCTCTCTCTTTCTCTCTCACATACACACACACACACACACACACACACACACACACATATATATATATATATATATATATATATATATTATATAAGCACAAATAATATAATTTATCAAATAGTTGAAATATAAAAATATTATCAAATAAATCGATAAATGTAAAACTTCGTGTATTAAATTGAAATTGCTGAAAGGAGAAATGTAAAATACTTAAAAATTAATGAAGTATGATGGATAAGGAATTCTTGTACTCTATATATAATAAATATGGAAATATGCTTAAAGCTGTTAAGTGCTGTTATTTTTAGAACCAGTAATTGTAAAATCATTTTTCAAAAGTTATAATTAGAAATAAAAAAAGAAGTAAAGTAAAACACGTCGAGGTTTATTTTTATGTAGATTTTTTTATCTCAAAACATTATCAATTAAAATTAATTCAAATCTATTTTTGTAATACACAATTTTGCATATTAAATACGTAAAGCGAAATGGTTAAACTTTGTAAAAGATGACTTTCGGAAACATATTTACATAGGTTTTGTTACTTCCTCGTACTGTTTTGTTTGCGTATTTAAATTTTTTGTGCGTTTATGTACGTTCATTTGAATTTTAACCTATATTTAGACATTTAAATTCTGCAAATTTATGATGAAAAATATATGTTTCTAAAAGATACAATTTTAAAATTTATATATTTTCAATAAAAAGTTAACTTTTTGTCAATTACTTGTACATGTATTATAAAAAAATTACATTAGATAATTGAAGTTTAAGACAAAATTAATAAGGAATAATTTTAAAAAATACTTAAAAATTGTTAATTGTAAAAATATTTATAATAGTTTCATGTGTATTTAAAACTACAATAAAATTATACAATACAAAAAGATGTTAACGGTGGTATCATTTTTCATATATTAGAATTTACTAAAATATCATTAGTATGTAATAGATTTATATACCTATTTGTAATTCGCTTGTGTTAAACAAAAAGATTAGAAAATATTTTTTCCTGAATTTTGGATATAAATACGTGAAAGATAAAATAATATTCTAAAATAAAAAATACAAAAAAATGATTCCAATTATTAAAATTTACTATTGAAAGATTAAAAGTGTAATTATACAATAAATTTATATTTAAGAAAATATTGAACATTTGAATGCTAATTTAATGAACAGATTACGTGATTATTTAGTTGACTTGTCAATAGTTAAGCTTCTTAAGGTCATTTAAGGGATATAAACAGGAAGAGGATAGTAATTTGCAACTCCAATTAAATTTCATTTAATTAAGGAAACAGATTTGAAGTTTTAAATTATAATGTATTACCCTTAGAAAAACTTAATATGAAGTACTCTATCGTAATAATTAATAGCATAAAATAATAGTTTAAATAATAAAAACATCTTTTCACAAATGAATTTAAACCCCAACACCACAATAGTTTAAAGTGTTTAATAATCACTTATTGTTCACTTATTATTTATAATTATATAGTCTATAATTATATTGGCTAATGCATTTCGATGACGACGTCATCATCAGAAAGGCTCTAACGATGATGGTGTCGCCATCAAAATGCATTAGCCGATATAATTATAGACTATATAATTATTAATAATAAGTGAACAATAAGTGATTACTGAATACTTTAAACTACTGTAGTGTTGGGGTTTAAATTCATTTGTGAAAAGTGAATCAGTCACAGTCCCAAAACAATAAATAAAAACATCCTTCATTAAATTATAAAAATGACTGTAGTAAATAAACTATTTTAATTTACAACTTAAACAAATATATAAATTAATAAGCACTAAACATTATTTCTAATTTTTTATAATGTTTTGAGTAATTTCTTATTTTATTAAAAAATAAAAAAAAATATTAAAAAAATTATAGCATTAAAAATTATAATACTCGTCTTTTACAGGAAACGTATTATTTTTAAGATTATTTTAATTACAAATAATTTTTTTTATCAAAAATATACTTTTTATACGAAATATAAAAATAATATACTCCTAAAGTTTGAATGATCAACTATATGAAATGATGATTCGTCATGAAATTTTATTTGCAAATATAATAACATTTCTATAAGTCTAAATATCTTTATATATTTTTTTAAATACGGTACAGTTTTTTATTTGTTAAAACATGTATTAACAAAAGTATATATATATATATATATATATATATATATATATATAAATAATTTCATATTTCAGAGATTTATGCCTAAAAAGGCAATTATATAAAAAACATCAAAGAACTTCTCTCAAGGTTTGTTTGTTTTGTACACATCTTTCCATATCCGTCGTTTGATTTCGTCCCATAAAGGTTCTATGGGAATTAGACCTGTGGTTGAGGTGGGGTTTTAAGCTGTTTGGGGCAGTTATATAAAAGCCACTCACGCACTATGTGTAATGTGTGCTTGAAATCGTCATCATGTTGGAAAATGTATGTACTTTCCAGATTTAATTTTTTATCACTCTCAAATTTTGTTGTAAAATGTTCAAATACCACAAGATAGTCATTATTGTTTCAATGAGTCATATTTCCCACTCCAGAAGCCGCAAAACATGTCAAGACCATTACGTTTACACCTCCATGCTTCACCGTACAAATTAACTCTTAGTTTCATATTCTAAATTTTTTCGATACACTTTAATCCTTCCATCGTTATCAAAAACATTAAATTTACACAAATCACTAAAAATTATGTTCTCCCATAACTTTTTATCTTTATTAACATATTGTTTAGCGAATTCAATAAGCTTTTTACGATTAATTTTATTTATATCAAGCTTTTCCCTAGGTACTCTACTATAATACCCTTCAGTATTCAATATTCTAGATATAATGGTTCGATGCTACTTTTTATTATATTAGGTTGGCAAATATCTCCCTTCCGCCTTCTGGTCTTTTGAATTTCGCAGCTATGTACAAAAAAAAAAAAAAAGCGGAAGGGAGATACTTGCCAACCTAATATTTTGTTGATACGTCTGAGGTAATTCGGGTTGAAGAAATTTTCGACTTTTCCTTCAACTTCCTTACGTCTTTGTTTTTCTGTACATATTTTTGGCCTTCCAGATCGCGATTTTGAAGCAATACTACCAGTTATATTGTAATTTTTTATTATTATAATTCGAATTGTAGTTCTTCTTCTTTACATATTTTTGCTATTTTACCCTAACTATTTTCTTGTTGCCTTAAATCTATTATTAATCGGGTGTTTCTTTTCTGCGGGACGTCATTGACTTCAACTGATTTTATTTTTTTATTATTTCAAAACTCTATATTATAAAACAAAAAAACTATTCTTATCAGATTCATACATTTCACAACTTTCCTCAAAAATGTCTAAAAACAAATTAAAATACAACTCTTTGTAGACTTTTACACACGGGAAATAATACTATTGTAAGGCTCTACAATTTTTCTGAACAATAACCAAAAAAAATATAGAGAAACAATCTTGCAATAGTGAAAAAATGATCAGAATTTTTTTATCGATGAAAATAATCTAGCGGAAAAAAGAATAATAATTTTGTAAAAAATAATCCCTATATGTTCACTTTTGCTTATAAGTATATGGAAAGGTATGTATGTGTATATACGAGGGTTACTTGATAAGTATGGTAAAAAAGTAAGAAAAACTAAATTGAAAAATTTAATTAAATTAATTAATTAATTAAATTAAACAATAAATAAATTTACCATACTTATTAAAATACCCTCATATATATATATATATATATATATATATATATATATATATATATATATATATATATATATATGTGTGTGTGTGTGTGTGTGTGTGTGTTATACGCGCACAAATATATTACAAAATTATATAAAATTCAATATTATAATCTACACTTAACTACCAAAAATATAATACTTTACGATACAAAAACTCTGGTATTTTTATAGTATTCAATAAAAGTAAACGTTTGTGTATTCACGTGTTGTGCATATATATATATATATATATATATATATATATATATATATATATATGTGTGTGTGTGTGTGTGTACGTGACAAATATGTTTATGTACTAAAAAACATACATACTTATATGCTAATGTTCATGCTTCAAGGCAATCAATCAGAACGAAAAAGTGCATTACGCTCTGACATGAAGTGAAAATTACGACGTTTGTGAAAATCACTCCACACGCAGAGGGCGAAGTGACGGAAAATTCGACCTTGGTATGTACGTCATAAGGTCATGGACGATAGTAAAAATAGACCTTTTATGAGAAATCGGCATACATATTGCGCCATTACTGTAACGAAGTATAAAAAAAATAAATATGTTAACATCGTACCTAATCAAATAATAAACACGGTATTTTTTTGGAATTTATTCTTTTTTAGTGTGTAACATAGAACTGTGATTTAAATATACCTTATAAGTAATTCAAAATGAGATATAAACAAATATGCACATACGCATTGCACTTAAATAATGAAAAAAAGAGTAAACCCCTAGTTGAAGGTGTGTTGAATAAAGATAAGAAAATACAAGAAAAATATATAAGTAACTTTAAACAGAGAATTAGTTTAGATATTATAATGCAGTGCTCTGATATTGATAGCATTGTTATCAAAGTGCATATCAGCTTATAAATAAATAAAGTGAACAATAAATAATTCCTGAACACGTTTTCAATATCTTGTGGAATTGAGGTGCCAGTTTATTTGTGTGAAAGCAATACAAAATCAACTTAGCAAGCGATTTACACATGTATTTTCTATACTTATAAGTATTATATATAATCAATATGTGGTAAGAATACCAATAAATTATCCTAATTAATTATTGAAAAGATAAATGAAAGTACCTAGTACTATATATATATATATATATATATATATATATATATATATATATATAAAATACTAGAAAATTTAAATTTACAAAAATTAATGAGAAAATAAAATTATTGTTCAATACATACGTTTGCTAGAAGAAAATTGGAATAAATAGCAAAAAAATAACGAAAAGAATATTTTTTTATTTATACTGAATGATTGAAAATAATGGATCATTCTTAAAGAAATACATACAAAAATGAAAATGAGATAGATTCAGGCAAAATACCATAATATTTAAATCGAAAATTTCATTTCCAATCAATAAAATATGATAGCATTCAATTAATATCCCACGAGTCTTTATCTACTTAAAAGAAACATTATTTCAAAATGCCAGAATAGTTCAGACTTGGACAACTCAGAATAATATTTATAAAAAGATATGTACTAAAAATAACAAAAAAAATAGTAAGATAAATATGAAAATAGACAGACGTTGTTGAAGTAATATAATAAATAGTCTAAAGTGAAAATGATAAAAGTATACTGCAAAAAAGGAGGCAACTAGTGAACAATAGCAATTACTGATTCAGAACACATAAATGTAAAAAAAGACGGTTGAACACTTGAGATAAAGTATTAAAAAAATATTGGAAATTTATAAAAAAGGAGACAATAGATCATTCAAATTGAAAAAAAAATATTGAATTGGATTAAAAAAAGATGAAATTGATTATATATATATATATATATATATATATATATATATATATATACACATATATAATCTACATCATAATATTTTCAATACAATGGGCCTTTTCACACTAGTCAAAATTCATACAGTATTCACGGCCCATTACCACTCGTCTTACACGCTCTTACCCGAGGGGGAGTTTGTTGATAAGAGGGTGTGAGAAGAGCGGTAATGGGCGTGAATACTGTATGCATGCTAACTAGTGTGCAAAATCTCATATGTTATGATATTCTGTGTAGTACCGTAAAATCTAATTTAAATAAACTGTATTTGATCGAATTTGACAATAAAACAAATAGATGTAATAAACTCAAAACAGAACTTAAGTGGAGAAAAATCAAAATATGTTGATCAAAAAATAAAGTATTTATAATTCATTTCAGATACATATGACGATTTATCTTAAACTATATTTTTATTAAAATATAAATTAACTAAACGTGTTAATAATTACTATTAAATAATATTATATTATATAAAAAACACAAATTAATTCAAAATTTAACTCTTGATAGGCAAAGTAACATTTTAATTGATTTTAATTACAAAAATATTTTATTTGAAGCACCAATTTCTTATATTGTAAACATGAAACATGAATTAAATAATAGTAAAAAAACATTAATTATGATTGTTAGAAATATATTTGAATTATTATTTATTCAAATAAAAAAGACCATACATAAAAAAATCTATGATATACAATATAAATTATTCATATATGTGCATGTGTGTACATATATGTATGTATATGTAAATATATATATATATATATATATATATATATATATATATATATATATATATATATATAAATATATATGTAAATAAGTATATATAAAACAGAACAATTTTTCTAACTTAGTTTTATTGTAAAAAATATATAAATTAATTGTTATTTTTCAATACAGTTTTCCTATAAATCTGTATTTCGATATATGATAATTTCATATTTAGAAGTGTCTTTAAAAATACTTACCTTTTAGTTCTTCAAAAAATTCTTTAAATAAGAAACACATTGTCTGACAAAAATATTTAAATGCTAGGTATTATAGATGTACCGAAATGTTCTGTTCGTTTAGCGCACAATTACATCTATCCCTCGATTTACACGGAAAATCGTTTCCTCAGAAAACAGTGTAAATCGAAATCGTGGATTTTTATACGCAAAACTGTGTAAATCGAAAACAAACTAAAGTTACTTATTTCAACGTAAAATAAAAGTAATATACCTTGAAAAACATAAAAATAACAATCCATTGATAAAATAACAAATAAATAAAGGTATAAGTATGTAATTCATTTTATGAAAACAAGGAATATAAGATCTTTAAAAAAATTAACCAAAAATTTAATTACTGTCATCACTTTCATAGACTATTAATATTTTCTACGAGACTTGGTAATGAAATCTGTAATTAACAATTGTGTTTGATTTTTGGTTAAATCTTTATAGACCTCCTCATATTTAGTTAAGCATTCATTAATATCTCGCTGAAATCGAAGAGTTCGTTCAACATTCGGGTCATTTTGTAGAAAATTATTACCCAATTTTCGCCCTAATTCAAGTCCTACGCGAATGACTTTGCTGTGAACGCAACTGGTTTAGACTCCTTTTCATCAGGATCATTGTCACGATCATTTGTTTCATTAACCATGTTAACTAAATTATCCTCATCTAGTTCTTCGTCCACCATAAATTCTACAATATCTGCCTCAGCTAAGTCCTCGAAACCCTATTTTTCCATTGTAGACGCCAACTCAGTTATCTGAGAATATTCAGGCTCCAATGGTAATCTAGAATTCTCACCTTCAACTACATCAGGCTATAATTTTTTCCAGCAGGAATTAAGCGTTGATTGCTTAATCTCGATATATGACACTCCATCAGGTTTAACATAATTTAAGATTGTTAATTTTTTCTAAGCATCCATAACTGCAAGAGATCCATCATTTTCCATTTGTTCTAAAATATACCTGAAGGTTCGCTTGATGTACTGTGCCTTAAAAGTCGAAATTATCCCTTGATCTAACGGCTGCAATAAAGAAGTCGTATTCTTGGGTAGAAATACAACTTGCACATTTTCGTGTTGTAAATCTTAACCTTTCTGCTGCTAAAAATTTACTGCACTAATTCACATGAATAGATAGTTTTATTGTGCATACAAAATGTGGAATCTCCATTTTTTAGACTTGATACCAGTGTTACC
The DNA here is from genome assembly GCA_029203775.1 of Neoneuromus ignobilis. Taxonomy (NCBI): domain Eukaryota; kingdom Metazoa; phylum Arthropoda; class Insecta; order Megaloptera; family Corydalidae; genus Neoneuromus; species Neoneuromus ignobilis. The sequence continues at coordinate 33,869,723 of CP092090.1, forward strand.
AAAAGAATGGAACTAAAAAATGATTAGAAATATGTGCGCCAGTATTACTAAGCGAACGGAATTAAAAAATGACTGTAGAAATATGTATGCAGCCAAAATGTTCATTTTTATCAGTTTTTTTAAATCCGTTATTTTGAAAACCGTGTAAAAGTGAAATCGTGTAAAAAAGTACCGTGTAAATCGAGGGATAAGTGTATTTGAAACACGTAGAAAAGTGTTTTAATGAGAGATATATGACTTATTATATCTAAATGTATATTTTATCATTGATGTTATTCGACATTCACTGAAACAAATGTTGTATCATAGATATTTACCAAGAAAGAATAAAGAAAAGATATCTGTCAATGAGGTTCATTTATGTTACTGTACACTTTACGAATATCAACAAGAAGCATATAGAAATTTGTTAAGAATTTTTAGAACAAACAGTACTTGAAAGGAAATGCAGAAGATGGTTCAAGAAATTTAAGAATGGAGATTTTAACCTTAAAGATGAGCCACGCTTTGGAAAACTTTCTGTAATCAATGATGATATTCATCAGAAAATTAACCATTTTTGGAACGTCACATAACTGTAGATGACAAAAGGAAGTAGATATGAAAATGTAGTGGGAAAAGAGTATACAGCAAAACTTGATAACCCACTCGTCAACATCTAAACCAAATTAAAGTGTGAAACAAAAAAAATGTATATATAATGGGGTATAAGAAAATCAATTTATTATGAACTTCTAAAATCAAAATAAATGATTAATTTTGAAAAAATATTATTAACATTTGGACAATTTGAATGATGACCTTAAAAAAAGTGTCCGACTCTTGTTAATAGGAAACAAATTTTCTTACAGCCATATGTTTCTTTAGCAATCCGAAAAAATAGCGAAATTTAGGTAAAAAATAGCAGTTGGGAGATTCTAAATCATCCAACATATTCTCCAGATATAGCACTTTCTGACTAATTTTGGCTCTACAAAGTTTTTTAAATATAAAAAAATTAATGAAAATAGAGATGTAAAAATGCAATGAATGAATTTTAGCTTCCAAGAACGAGTCATTTTGTCGGAAATGAATTCAAAAGCATCCATCAAGATGGGAAGAAGTTTCTCATATTAATGGAAATTACAATGTTATTAAATATTAATAAACAATAAATATTTATTATTTTATTTTACTTCAAAAAGAGATAAAACTTCAGTAAATATAATATATATATACATATATATATATATATATATATATATATATATATATATATATATATATATATATATATATATATATATATCGTAACAGAAATAAACAACATATGATAGAAATATAGGAAACAAATCCATAAAAAATGATTTTTTTAATTTCAACAAATTTAAATAACATAAAATCGATTTTTATTGTTAACCATAGGTATATTTCGAAAATATTTTATTTAAAAACAATTATACAGACTAGCAACTTGTTTTTTTAACAAACGTTGACGTCTAATCAGATCAAAGCATTAAAAGTATAAAATCGTAAGTTTGTCAACAGGAAGTATCGTCTTCGACATTATGAAAATAAATAGATATCATAAAAATAAAACAATAGGCTATAACATTTATGTATATTAAAAAGTAAATAATTTTTTTTATATATTAATGTTATCGCAGATGCGTCCTTGAAATAAACAAAGCGGAAAAATCTATAAATGACGATAGTTCAAGGACATAACGCAAAAATTACTTGATTAATATTTATAAGTCAACAATTTTCATGGTCAAATTCATGTAGATAACAATTTAATAATGTGTCGTTTATGAGTATCCATTTAAAGTACGTTACACGTTAGAGGACGAAATATATATTGCAGCCATATTTTGTTGGAGCATTTCCGTATTTGCGATTCATTCATTTTATTACTTAATATATATATATATATATATATATATATATATATATATATATATAGAGAGAGAGAGAGAGAGAGAGAGAGATTTATATGTATAAATTTTATTATTAACTAAAAGTTTCGATCAATCTTAATATTTTTGTTTATAAAAGAAAAGATTAAATAGAGGTCATTTTAAATATTTACGATCTATTAAAATATATTATAATATTAAACTATTAAAATAATAAAAATGGTTTATTTTTAACCTTAATGACTTATTTTAATTTCTATTAACAACATTTTTATTATTTTTGAATTTCTTTAATTTTATTTTTTAGTTAACACAAATTAAAAGGTATAATTTATTTTTTAATATAACATTCACTATTTATAATTAGTGAATATACAAAAGGAAATGAAACAGATATTGTGTTCACTCGATATAAAATTGGAACATAAGAAAAATTAAAATGTTTTATATATATATATATATATATATATATATATATATATATATATATATATACATACATAGGGTTATTCAAATGCGACGTCTAGATTTGTGTTTTATTAAAAAGAAACTATACACATGTTTCCCTATACACATGTTTCTTTTTAATAAAACACAAATCTAGGAGTCACATTTACATGATGATCGTATATGTATGTATGCATGCATGTAATTATTTGTTAAAATTTTAAATATTATTTTATGCTTGTTACAGTGAAAAATTTGATATCATTTTTTTAACAAAATACAACGGTATCTTATCGAAATATTCTTGAGCATATATTTATAAAACAATCAAAAATAAATAATATATATATATATATATATATATATATATATATATATATATATATATATAAAATATTTAGAAAACTGCTAGTGTTTGAAAAAATATTTCAATTAATAGAAAACAATAAGGATATTTTTAATTGCCGTAAAATGAATATTATTTAAAACATAAAAGACTTATTTCAGTATATTTTTGTCTGTATGTAGATTTAATTCAAAAAATTATTACTAACTGAATTGTATTTACAACGATATATTATTTTTTTATAGAAATTCTGCTAAAAAGTTATCATCGTTTAAAAATATTTTTTAAAAAAAAAATATTTAAATATATACATTTTTTTAAAGAAAAAATCAATTTATCTCTAAGCAATTAAAAATAAAGATTAATTGAACATTAGTCTCATTTGATTTTTTGTATTTGGTTTAAAAATTAATAATTTTATTAATGCTCACGGCTTCTGATCTATTTTATTTACATTTGTATAAATTAATTAATTAGAAATATGATTCAATAAGCGAATTGAATATTTAATAAAAGAAAACTGTAAAAAATATAATAAAAACGAAAAGTTTTATATATCAAAAATTATATAAAATTATACATGTAATTAAAGATAAAAGCTAAATTAGATTTGTTTACAAAATATTTGCGAAAACATTTAAAAATTTGAAAAAGAAATTTTTTCAGTAAATATCTTTCTGATAATAAGTAGAGCCTTGTTCTTTGATCTACGAAAAAGTGTATAAATATTATATATACATAAATAAGAGAGTTTTGGAATAAAAATTCGTTGAGAAAAGACACACAAACAAAAGCAAATAAATAAATAAATATATATATATATATATATATATATATATATATATATATATATAAATATTAGTATACATGTATATGTAACATTGAATTTTACTATTTAATATATTTTTTTACTTTAATCAACATTTAAAAAAAATATTAAATATTATACTGAAAAAATATTAAATCCTATTCAAATATTATATAGAATAAGGATTAAAATCAAATTTTTAAAATTTACTTTTACATAATTTAAAACTGAAAAAATATATATTTCATACTATTTCATTGCAATCCTAGTTAAAATGTATAATTTAAATTATGTATATACGTGTGTATGTTTAAATTATTATATACATATACATACATATATATATATATATATATATATATATATATATATATATATATATATATATATATATATATATATATATATATATATATATATATATATATATATTAGGAGGACCGGAAAGTAATTTCGTTTTTCTACATTAAATTCAAACAGATAAATTTTTACTAAGTTTTTATTTTTAATCAATAATGTAATCACCCTCGTTATCAACAACCTTTTGCCATCTAGTGTGCAAATTTTCAATGCCGGATCGATAAAAATCAATTGGTTTTTGAGCAAAATATTTGGAGAGGGTATTTTGGACATTATCCGAATTTTCAAATTTTTTGCCACTTGGAAAATGTTGTAGCGATCGGAATAAATGGAAATCTGATGGCGCAATATCGGGTAAGTATGGTGGGTGAGGCAGTACCTCCCACCCCAATTCATTAATTTTTTCCAGGGTTCGTCCTGCGCAGTGCGGTCTTGCATTATCGTGTTGCAGAATAACACCTTTTCTGTTGACAATCGCTGAGCACTTTTCAATTAAAGATTGATTTAATCGATCCAATTGTTCACAGTAATGGTCTGCATTCACAATTTGTCCAGGTTTCAGCACTTCAAAATGAACGACCCCGCGAATACTCCACCAAACACAAAAGCGCCTTTTTGGGGTGTAAACCTGGCTTAGCTGTACTTCGTGGCGATTCATTCGGAGAGGGCCTTTTGCGTTTTGGATTATCATAGAAAACCCAATTTTTATCTCCAGTGATCAGGCGATCAAAAAACGCTTCTGTATTGTGCCACTGAAGCAATAAGTTGCATGTAGTGGATCGGTTAGCTTTGTTTTCTTCGGACAGATTATGCGGGACCCAAACACCTACTCTGCATACTTTACCAATCTGCTGTAAATGTTCTTGGATGGTCGACCAAGGTTGGTTAAGAGTGTTTGACAGTTCCTAGATTGTCTGACACGGTTTTGATTCCACTTCCGCCCTTAACATGTTATTGTCTAAAGTTGTTGATCTTCCTGAACGGTACGAGTCGGAAAGATCGCAATTACCGGATTTAAACTTAGAAAACCACCTTTGGCATTTACGAACGTCTAATGCGTTTGGATAAACATCGCAAATGTTTTTGGTAGCAACCGTTGCGTTACTACCCTGTGAAACTCAAAAAGCATACATTGCCAGATATGTACCTCTTCTGGTATTTGGCTGGCCATTTGACCATAAATTGCAAAAAAAAATTAAGATTTGATTATTTACGAGTAAACAAGTCACTCTAACCTTAAAATGTCTTTGGCACGACTTTGAAGTACACAATGAGCTGATAAATGACTAACGAATATCGACATGCGCAGAAACGACATTACTTTTCGGTCCCCTAATATATATATATATATATATATACACGATGGTCGTTTGATAAGTGTGGTAAAAAAGTAAGAAAAACTAAATTGAAAAAAATAATTAATTAAATTATACAATAAATAAATTTACCATACTTATCAAACGCCCTCGTATATGTATGTATGTATATCCGATTTAGCTCTGTTTTGCCACCGTAGCATTTAAAATTGTAGCCACATGTCCCATTCCTATTGCAAGTTACATTAAGATAATTTTCTGTTGTCATTTGTAATATGAACTTAAAAATTCAATTATGAAAAATAACTCATTCTTTGTGCATATATTTACATAAATAAATAAGAATTGCTACAATATACAGCTAAAAATTTTAAAAAAATATGTTAAAAATATAACAAGTTTTTTTCAATAATCTTTAGTTATTAACCTATATTTAATTTTATTAGATTATTTCAATCAAAACAAAATGTACATATTTTACAGGAACTTTTCATTATATTCTATAAATTACATATTTGCGTTTTGCGCATGACTTTAAAATATTTTGTTTTCATTTTTGATTAATTTTATTCATTAAAATTGGCATTGTTATAATTTTCCCACATAAATATATAACCTATTATACATTTAAAATGAAAATTGTCGTTTTATGTACTAAATAATATGATTTCACAACAAATTTATTCATAAGTGTTCCAGATTTACAAAATACCTTGTGCTATTTAAAACCTTGAACTTGGCATTATATCAGCATGTTAAAAAAGTAGGTCAAAATCAAGTGCATTTATTGATGAGTATGCATTTCAGCTATATACACATTTTTACGTTCTCCCATTACGTCACTCGTATTTTTTTATTTTACAAATCACTCATACATACATATATGCATACATGTACATACACACGCACACGCGCTTAGGACAAACATGTGTATAGGGTTGTGTATAAAAAAATATATGTATAGTTTATTTTTAATAAAACACAGATCTAGGCATAACATTTGAATGACCCTATATAAGCTGATATATCTAATGATAATGAAATTAATTAAATATATATATATATATATATATATATATATATATATATATATATATACTCGTAACCCCTGTACAACACGATAGTTAGATTCCTAAAAAAACGCGATATTATAAGTAATTGTATTATATGGAAATAAGAGTTAGCAATAAAAAAAACAGTTAGGTCTCAACAAGAAACCAAAATATATTTTTTTGCTCACATATCTCTCAAAAATATGTTATATATTGAAATGTGTAATGTTGGCTATTAAATGTACTTATTGGCCATTTTTTATTGAAAATTATTTTCATTCTAAACTTTATTCTGTAATATTTAGATTTCTATATACGCCTATTGTAAAAAAAGAAAGAAAAAAACAGTAATCTTCATTTATTTGTTTCTATTTGATAGATCTTTATTAATTTTATTGCATGGAACTAAACATTTATGAAGTTCTCTTTGGATTTTTGACTTTTCTCAGTGGAAACATCTATATTTAGAAAATAAAATTTCAATTGCTCAGCTAAGTTTGTCTTTTTATACGTTTTTTAGCGTAAATTTTGGAATTTCACAATTTTCTTTTTCATTGCCATCATTCAAATCGATTGGTATAAATTCATAGCCATTTCAAACAAATCTCAATCATCAGTCTCTTCTTCTATCAATAATTCTTGAATATCTCCAGAAAAACGCAGAGTTTTAACATACGTTTGATAGTTGTTTAAATATAAACTGCTACCTCTCATTAAATTAACATCAAATAAAATTTAAACAAAATAATATATTAAATAAAAACCAAAGATTTTGAAGTCACGAATAATTTTGCAAAAATTTTAAATCACAAACAACACTCCTCCTTTAAATTATTAAAACTTTAATAACTGTATTGAAAACTTTCCTCACACCATTTTGATTTATTAAATCTGGTTATGGAATGAAAAGTATTGATTTAGTTTTTGTATTTAAAAATCTTTTTCAATGTAACACCGGACTTTCCCCAATTCTCTAACATAACAGAATCGTAGTATAAACTGTGGGTTTATATATATATATATATATATATATATATATATATATATATATATATATATATATATATATATATATATATATATATATATATATATATATATATATATATATATATATATATATATATATATATATACAGTGAGTCAAAGTGAAACTCGTAAAGAGTTGTTTCCAATAATTTTACACATATATTTTAATATAATAACAATTTTCTTTATTTTTCTTGGTTAATTTCTTTATTAAGGTTATTTTTATTATATATAAAAATTTCAATCGTAAATTAATATTTTTACTCCAGAAAAAGTAACAATTTCTGAAAAATCAACAAAAAATACATCAAACTGAAACTCATACAACGAATTATTCTCACTTGAAAACTGCTGTGCTAAGAAAGTATACTCTTCAAATATGTGTTTGGTCACTTTGGTTATAAAAAAAACTATTGTTAAGTCGTTTATAATTATTTTGTAAAAAATATAAGTTGGATTTTCACTTTGAGTAGACAAAGGAGACAATCATCGACGGACGAGCGAAAGGTAATGATTTTTCATTATAAAAATGGAAAAACTCTATAGGAAATTGGGAAAATAGTTCATAAGCCACGCTACAATGCAATCTGTAATAAAAAGATTTAAAAACGGCCAAAATGTTGACAATAAAGTCAGAAAGAGTCTCCGCAAGATTTTTAATGACCATGACGAGCGTTGGATTCTACGAAAAATTAAAGAAAATTCGAAAATTAGCGCGCCCAAATTGACTTTAGAAGTTAAAAAATATCTAAATAAACAAGCAAGCCCCCAAACAATTCGCAATATGCTAAATAAAAATGGGTTTCATGCTCGTATTGCCAGGAAGAAAAATTTCATAAATCTAGTTAATCGCAACAAAAGGTTAAGCTTCGTTTGGGAACAAGTTAATAAGAATTTTGATTATTAGAAAGATGTTTAATTTATGGACGAAAGCAAATATAATTTATTTGGATACAATGGGACAAATAATGTATGGCAGACACAAATACAGAAATGTCTTTAAAACACTTACGTCCTACAGTCAAACAAGGGAGCGGTCATGTTATGGTATGGGGATATATGTCTACGAGAGGGGTTGGAAATTTAATTTTATAGATGGCATTATGAAGTAAAATGTTTATATTGATCTATTAAGAAAAAATTTGAAAGCCAGTGCTCAAAAAAACTTGGGATTTTACAAACATTTAATTTTTATCAGGATAACGACCCCAAGCACAAAGCTTATAAAACACGTAGTTGGTTGTTATATAACTACCCCAAAGACTTGAAACACCACCATAATCACCTGATATAAGTGTGATTGAAAATCTAGGAATCACTTAGAAGTTGCCATTAGAACACGCACTATTATTAATAACAATGATTTAAAAAAGCGTTATTAGAAGAATGGGGAAAAATTGATCTAGCTTATTGTGAAAAATTAGTTAAATCCATTCCGAATCGTTTAAAGGCTATAAAAATTAATAAAGGCTGCTCTACTAAGTACTAAAATAATTCAATCCATTGTAAATTTTAATTTAATAAATAATTTGTTAGTTGTATGAGTTTCATTTTGATGTATTTTTTGTTGATTTTTCAGAAATTGTTACTTTTTCTGGAGTAAAAATATTAATTTACAATTGAAATTTTCAAATATAATAAAAATAACCTTAATAATTAAATTAAGTAAAAAAAAATACAGACAATTGTTATTATATTAAAATATATGTGTAAAATTATTGGAAAAATAACTCTGCATGAGTTTCACTTTGACTCACTGTATGTATGTATGTATGTAAATATATATATATATATATATATATATATATATATATATATATATAAATAATTTATTTGTAATTGTTTATTTTGTTGCAACTAATTTGAGTTCAGGTATATTATTTACTTACATTAGTAATTTTCTATTTAAAAGATATTGCAATGAAAATGAAGTAATTTTGTTGATTGAATTTTTAGTTATTTAACACGTTCGTGGACAGTAAAAATTTCAGTGAGCTGCAAAAATAGACAGGCGATTTTTTAAATTAATTGTGATATCTGCAATTTAATTAAACACATTTTATAAGAGTAGTCAGAATATTACATTTTAATAGTTATATACAAATAATTAAAAAATTAAAATTATAATTAAAAAATTAAGGTTATATGAAATTAAATGAATAATAATTGGCTTTAAAATTTGAATGCGATAGCATTCGTGCCTTTTGCATCACAATGAAAATGAATGCTATAGCATTCACGTCCGCGAACGTGTTAACAGATTGAAATACATTTTTATTTTTATTTCATTATAAATCAGTCTTCTTTTTTCTGAACTTAATTCTGTGTACAACTATTAATAATAATTTTTTAAAAAAAACTAATACATACACATTGTATATGATAGAATCAATTCAATCACATTTGTTATTCATACGAACATTTTTTTTAATTCATATAAAAATAAAATGCACCAGTAAATACATATTAACAATATGTAAATATTTTTGAAACAAAAGTCCTTCAACTCTAAACTAAAAAATAATATAATTTCTATTGACTTGACCTTCGTAACCACTATTTGTCAATGTATAATTCTGCGAACTGAAATTATCGCATATGACGTTAACAAAAAAATATGAACAAAATATTCATGAAAAGGATTTCGTCGCAATTAAATTTGTATTGTATAATTTCTTGTGCGTCTTATAAAATTCGATTGTAACGAATATTTTAATTTAAATACATATAACTTTAGCATACTTTTTATGAAGCACTATTTGCAAAGTCGGAATTTATAATTTGTTTGTTTAAAACAAATCAAAAAAAGAGCAGTAAGATAAACAATGATGATTTTATTACATCAGTTTGTCAATATTTATATTAGTTTCTACCTATATTTTTTCTGTACTAATTATATTACTATAGCAATAAACATTACTATGTGCATATACGAGGGTGGTTTGATAAGTATGGTAAATTTATTTATTGTTTAATTTAATTGATTAATTAATTGAATTTTTCAATTTAGTTTTTCTTACTTTTTTACCATACTTATCAAACGACCTTCGTACATATGTATATATATATATATATATGTGTATATATATATATATATGTATATATATATATATATAGGTAATCCCATATAACACGACATTCCTACAACACGGTTTCACTCTAACACGGTTCGACAATTGAAAGAAATCCACGTATAACAGCGTTCGTACAACACGGTTTGAGAATTGGGAAGTAGAAATTGCTAAATCTCGAGTATGTCTTGAGAATTGGGAGTAGAAATTGCTAAGGTTTTTATGAATATGACTTCTGAAGATACTTAAAAATTACTGGTGGAAAAAGAGGCAGTTAAAGCAAATTTGGTGAAAATAGCTTCTGAGATAAATCAAATTAATTTAGAGAACAATAATATAGATAGAAATGCAGAAGTTCAAAATGTTACTCTAAAAAATATAAAGAAAGATCTAAACTTAGTCGAACAATTTGAATTTTATTTGATACATAAAAATCATTTTACTGAACGAATCACAAAATACAAGAATGAACTTCACAAGTGCTTAGCTCCATGCAATGAAATTTATAAAGATCTCACAGTTAAAAGCAAACAAAAGAAAATAATAGATTTTTTGCAAAAAGTAGAACATAGAAATTAAGATGCTGCAGAAAAAAGCTCATAATATGAGGATATTCTGTCAGAAAGAAAATGCTATTATTTAATGGTACTTAGCAGTGATGAAAAAGGAAACATTATATAAGTTAGTATGTAATATTTTGTATCAATTATTGTTTTAACAAACATTTTTCTCTTAGTGTTAAAAAGAAAATTGTATAGTTTTTTTTTAATTTTTGTAACAACCCTATTTTTGTACAAGCTCTTTGTTCGTATGACACGAATTCACATAACACGGCATTTTTATGAACCGACCGTCTTATATGGGGGTTACCTATATATGTACGAGGGTCGTTTGATAAGTATGGTAAAACAGTAAAAAAAAACTAAATTGAAAAATCAAATTAAATTAATTAATTAATTAAATTAAACAATAAATACATTTACCATAATTATCAAACGACCCTCGTATGTATATAAAATATATTTGAATGAACAAAACCACAAAAGAGCGTCCACATGTTATCGACATAATGAAGTATGTAAACATATTAATTTATTGATTTTTTAAATGTGATAAAACTAGGAATTAAAAAAAAATATTTTTTTTAATGGAACAATGACCCCAAACATACCGCTTATTTAGTTAGATTTATCTATTAAACAATTCACACAATTTATTATCAAAGATTATTTAAGCTTGATATGATTTCTATTTAAAATCTGTGAATTAAAATAGAAAAAAGCTTTAGAAAATTTGACGTAACAAGTATGTGTTAAAAATCAACATTTATAAAACATGAAATGACATCAATTCCAAAGTGATATCAAATTTAGTTAATTGCATGAATCTTAAAATCTTTAATAGATGCATATAATGGGCCAACAAAGTATTTCATTCATCTATTATAATAAATGCACTATATATTTATTACAAGTACGTACAGATTTGAAGATTGTATATAATTATTTTTTATATACAACAATTTTTTGCTTATAAGAACAAAACTTATTAGATTACTAAACTTTTAATATATTTTTCTAAATATTAAAGATACTAATGCAGGGGTTCCCAACCTTTTATGTCTAAAATATCGGTAGGACGGACACCAGCTATTTTTTAAGGATATTTATAATTGACCAAGGATAAAAAATAATAAACAAAAATAATTTCAAAATAATAAAATTATTGTGCAAATTACATACATACAAAACGTAATACAAAGTAAACAAAAAACACACATACAAAAAAATCATTTAAAAAAACATAACAGAAAACATTAAAAAAATATATCAATCTGTCAGTGTGATCTTTGGCATTGCATTTCATTGGCCAGTGTCTCGTAATTAGGAGAGTATGACGATAATCCTGTTAGCAAATAATTATAAAGATGCTAATCGGTGAGTCGAGAACTATATCATGATTTTATTAAATTCATGTTTGAAAACAACGATTCGCATAAATACGTTGACCCGAAAAACAATTTGATTTTATATGCCGCTTTTTTCAAAAATGGGAACCTTTCTTTGTCGACTATGTTCCATAAGTCCTCTGATATTAAATATTTTAGCAAAATATCATTCTTAAGGTCCAAAATTTCTAACTCTAGTTCTTCTGCTTTCCCCTGAACAAGATCTGCAATATATGCGGCTAGTTCCATTATATTTATTTGGCAAGTAAAAGAGGCTCGATGTAAAAGACCTCGATATTTGTAAACTGCAGAAATCTCTCTTCAAACTGTTTTTGAAGCACTTGAAGGGTCTCAATAAATAATGACACGTTTAATTCATTGTTACCTAGCATTTTCTTCATATGTGGGAAATGGACGAGAGACTTAGTTCGAATAGTGGCGGGCGCACACAAATCGATCCGCGGGCGCCATGGCGCCCGCAAGCACGGGGTTGGGAATCCCTGTACTAATGCAAAGGCTAGAAATAGTATTGGCCGACATATTTATATACATACATACAAACATATATACATATATATATGCATATGTATATAATGTATACGATAAGTAATTGATATAATAGAGCAAGTTAAATCGTTGAAATGGACATGGGCAGGACATATAGCGAGAAGAGATGACAACAAATAGACGAAGATTGTTACGGAATGAAGACCAAGAGATAAAAAGAGACCTAAAGGAAGACCACATCAAAGATGGAGAGATGAAATTATGAAGTATTGTAGAGGCCAAGGTTGGATGAGATTGGCCAGTGACAGGAAAGAATGGAAGAGGCTCGGAAAACTCTTCTTATTTTAATTATGACATTCGACGAGGCTTTCCCCAGGAGTGAGCTGATGTGGGCTATCAGTAGTTGTAGTATATATATATATATATATATATATATATATATATATATATATATATATATATATATATATATATATATATATATATATATATATATATATATATTGTATATAGACGATGATACATTTACCAACGATTTTCTGAGATTACTTCTTTCCTATAAGCCCAAATAAACATGAAAAAGAACAGAATAATTTGATAAAATAAGTTAAAAAATTGAAACACAGCAAAATAAAAGTAAGGTACAATAAATTTGTAAATCAGAGAAAAATTAAATTAAAAGGAGTAGAAATTGAAAAAGTATGTGTATTTTGAAATTTCTAACACAAAATAAACATTTATATATAAAATTTTCAAATCGATACTATCAGCGTCACCTCGGAAAAAAATTTCATAATTTAAAATTGAATATTCGTCTTGTTTAATGAAAAAAGTTTCCGATCAATAAATCCTACCTGTTCTCACTTATAATAGTAAAATTTCTTAAAAACTGTCCGAAGAATAAGATATTCTAAAATCGTAATCATAGATGGGAAGTGATAAACATTCATATTGATTATAAACAATATATTGAGTTAAAATGTCTATATTTTTTATTAATATTTAAATTGTCTATAGGTAAACTAAATACCATTATATTAATTATAATTAATAATAAAAATATGGTCACATGTTAAATTTACATGCAATTATAATTTCCAATTATTTATAATAAAAATATCACGTATTTCTGTGACGAAATTAATATTTATTTTTTATAAACCTCTTTAAATAAATAGAACATCTAATTTAAACGGCGGACGGTTAAGATAATTTAATTGTTATTTTCCTACATATTCAAATGATTAGTAAATACCTATATTTGATGACCAACATCATGCCGGAAGTATGCGATAAAAACCTTGGCCTTGGTCATTGCTATTTTTTAATAAATATAATATGAGTTCAATGTATTTACAATCAAGGTCTGGACATACAAAAAACATCAAGTCGGCGAGGGAGTACAATGCCCTGACGAACGTGCAACGAACAGTGATGTTATTGACATACTGTGATATGGCTTTAGCCGCTTTTTAATTAATTTCGAAATAGATTTTTTTTATATACATCACACACTCTCATATGTATATATTTATATATATATATATATATATATATATGTGTGTGTGTGTGTGTGTGTGTGTGTGTGTGTGTGTGTATGTGTGTATGTGTGTGTGAGAGAGAGAGAGATTTTAAAATTATTACCACACGTTAACTCATTGTATTACAAAATCTGTTAATGTATGGTTGTTTTAAAATACAATATAAATACATATATACATTTTATAATTTAGAAATCAAAAATTAATTTAAAGGATAGAAAAAATGAAAGATTTTATTCTCCTAAAATTGCCATATTTCAAAATTTTAACTGAAATATTATTCACACGTTCCCTCTCAGGACTTTTTTTAATGACAACTTATTCACGTCGCGTGGGTCTCATGCGCCTCACATTATCTAAAAAATAATTTTACTTATAACGTACACTATATAACATTTTTAAGACTAAATCCATTAATATTAACAAATAAGTGTAATATTAATATTAAATAGAAAATGTTCAAAATTCCTTATATGATAATAATGCATATATTTTTTCCAACAGATTATTGTTTTATTTACATAATTTAAATCAAACATAAGAAAAGAGCTTAATTAAATTCAAATAAAAGATATTATGTCTAGAAATATTACAATAGTATTACAATTTTTAAGACATATTTTTTGTTTTAGCTGAAATATTTATAAAAAGCTTATTGTAACGTTCCATATTAAAATATGTTAAACATAAATAATTTTTGAATCAATATATGTATTCAAATGTACAAAAGTTAGAAATAGTGAAGATGCAGTTTTCATTATTAAAAACAGTTTATTCAGCACACATTTACACAGAATTCTGAGATCAATGTGCAACTCTATATACTGACTACTACTTAATAAAATTTAAATAAGCACGCACACACACACACACACACACATATATATATATATATATATATATACGAAGAGGTCCGCCCCAAAGGGATCGGCCGCCCGTGTGCAAAAATACTTCGGCCGCCCCAATTCCCAAATTGCACTTTTTCCATGGCAGACTATTGAATGATATTTATTAACTTCAAGGGAAAGAATAATCGAAATTTTAAGAGAAATGTGTTAGAAATACAATGATAGTATATGTTTGTATTCGAAAATGGTCTCTCGGTAATATGTAGTTAAACGCTATGATCAAGTAACGCCGAACAGATTAAAGTATTACATAAGAGCTGATGTAGCTAGACAAACTTAAAGAATGTGTTGTTTCACATATCTATAAATTAAAGGTAACCGAGTGTTTTTCTTGGAATCGGCCGCCCCTATACCTCGCCGCCCGTGTGCATTGCACACATTGTGCACATATGGAAGGGGCGAGCCTGTATACGAGTATTTATATATATATATATATATATATATATATATATATATATATATATATATATATATATATATATGTATATATGTTTTGTACAATTATTTATTAAAAAAAATTATAAAAAATATTTCATATATTTAATACTCACCTAATATTTGATGTTTGTACACAAACATCCTTTCTTCATCAATTCTACATCTCCCAATTAAACTACTGTGATAACAGTCACTAACAAATTTTACAGATAGAAATACAGCAGATTATAACACTATTTGATAACACACGTAATTATTACACATACCACGTAATTTATTCGTTATTCACGATTACATAATATTTACAAATAATTCAAAAAACGTATAAAGGAACAAAAAAAAAAATACTTGCAGCTGGATGAAAAATAAATCTCACATAATGAATACAATGATATACATTGCATTTATTATAGTTTATGTTAAACTTTAATTTTATCTTAAAAAGAATTACAAAAATCAGACTACAAACGTTCCTTGTAATACTTACATTTATAGTCACCGATATATTAATTTGTGATATAATAAAGCTATGAAGACAATAAAAATGCGAGTGATTTGGTTAATGTGATATAATATATAAACTGAAAATTTCCCTTTGTATTTTGTTTTAAATCGATCAATAAATATTCCCGTTATTATTGAAATAAGATTTAAATTCTAACATAATTTAGGTCAACATTGTGAAAAGATGCATATTAAGAATAATAAAATGTATAAAATAATAGAAAAACAAATAACATTAATAGACATAAAAATACAATATATGAAACAGATGTGTATAAAAAATAATTATATAAGAACATACTGATATTATATATTTATATATACGAGGATCGTCTGATAAGTATGGTAAATTTATCTATTGTTTAATTTAATTAAATTTTTCAATTCACTTTTTCTTACTTTTTTACCATACTTATCAAACGATCCTCGTATGTGTTTGTATATATATATATATATATATATATATATATATATATATATATATATATATATATATATATATATATATATAGCCTGAAACTGAAGTAAATAGTAAATGATAGGAAACAACCATATACAGTCAACCAAATGTGACGCCCAGATTTGTGTTTTATTAAAAAGAAACAATACAAATTTTCCTACACACCACCCTATACACGTTTCTTTTTAATAAAACACAAATCTAGGTCTCACATTTTGATGACGCATGTCTAAACCTTTCAGTCTCATTTGTGCGCTTTATTTCTCCCCCTCTCACTACATAAATATATATATACATACACAATATATATATATATGTATATATACACGACCGAAATTTTCAATAATTTTTTGGAAATGCAGTTTTGTAAAGGTAATGTAAATTGAAGTTTTTTAAAATAAAACAATCCAGTATTATTTCAAATTAAAATATTATCATATGTAAATGGTTTAGTGTTAGTATTTTCTATTTGAGAATAAATTTAAAGATAATTTAAATGTTATAAACATATTTTTAATCACAGAATACATATTTACTGAATTTGTTTATCATTTTTATTAAACAATATTGTTGATATTTACAATTTTATTTCACAGTATTAATTACTTTTGTAAATTTTGTATTCGAGTTGAAAACAAACATTTTATTTAATCACAGTCATTTTACTTACATTTCTTTACTCATTTTTATGTTGTAATTTATGACATTTTCAGATTTTATAATAAATTTCTATTAAAAAATATTTTTATATATTATGTATATAATACATCACACAATTATTTTTTGTATAACTTTACTCACCTACATCTATAATTGTTACTTTTTCAATTTTTAATTATTTAAATTTATTAAATATATAATTATCATGTACTAAATAACAAATGTATCATAATTAAAAATAGCATGTAGTTTCTTTAAAATTTCCTTAAATACCGCACAAATTTTATACATTTAAAAATGAAAAATGTGTAAATAATTAAATAAAAATTATACAAAGCACGTTATTTACATAAATAATACAAAATACAAATAAAATATAACCAACATTTTTATTATAGCTATATAAAGTTGAATAACATTCTACATAAAAAATCATTAATTTTTTGACGGAAATTCACATTTGGTCAATTTTCATTTTTTTCTTTTTCCTGCTTTATTTGCACTCTTGTTATGGGTTTTTGTTTTTGTAGATTTATTAGTTTTGCTAGATTTACCTCTATTTTTTGTTTTTTCTTTTGATTTTTGTGCACGTAAATCTTTCTTCATTCTGGGATCAACTACTTTGTAATGACCTTTGACACCAGTAGGCCGACGAATTTTTTTTGATGCCATATACTTTTTCGCTACTACATAAGTGACATCTTTTTTTGGTTCCATTTTCGCTTTTTTATATAATCTTAAATACAGAATTAAAATTAAATTACATTAAACTCAGACTTAATTTCATTATTATACTCACCGTGTAACTTGTCTAGCTTTTTCTTTATCACTAATATCCACATTATCCATAAGAGTTTCAATTCTCTTTTTTGCTTTTTCTAATTTTTTAACAGCACGTTTCTTTTTTCTTGCTTTTGCTTCAATTATCTTTTTGATTGGTCTAGCATTGATATCTTGTAATTTATTTGTATATTCATTTACAAGTTCCTAAAAATCAATTAGATATAACTATAACTACAATTGATTCTTAATTAAAGATCTACTCTATTAAATAACGAGAATAAACAGATAACAATTTAAAAAATAATTTACCTTGGGAACAGGCACTTCTCTCTTCATATGTTTTTTTTCATCTTCAACAAACCAATCAGGTAAATGATCATCATTAAATGTATACCTATTCCAAGCATTATCAATTAAGTCTCGTTTCATTTTTCTACTATTAATCATAAGTGTACCCAATGCCAATCCTTCTTCATTAAGTTTCAATTTTGCATTTTTTTTGTTCTTTTTTGATTCATCATTTTTATTAAATTCTTGTTCCATATTATAATCACTATCATCTTCAGACTCTGACTCTTCAGTATCTGATTTAGTTTTAACAATTTTTTCTTTCTTTACATTTTTTTTCAATTCTTCGGGTTCAACGTTATTTTCTTCTCCTAATATTATTTTTCCTTTTTCTTTTAATTGTTGTACCATCATTTCCAAATCGACCTGCATGTCTTCATCAGTTATACAATTCTTGATTGAATCTCTTTGCATAAAAAGCTCACCTTTTGACACTCTTTTAGATTTTTTGTCTCTATAGTCAAGATCTGTTATTAGTGGATTATTTTCTTCAGTTTTTTTTGGTAACTGCTTTAAATAATTTATAAGGTCATCATCACTATTTTCAGAATCACCAAACCCTAATAAAAAAAATAGAACATAACATAAAAACAGAAAAAGAACTTAATAACATAATTTTTAAATGACAATAGTGTTTTACCTTTTTCATTGTTAGATTCATCTGAACTTTGCAATTCAATTTCACTGTCAGAATCTTGATAATAAAGACCAGAATTATCTCTATTACCTTCTTCTTTATTATACCTAAGATATTTCTGTTTTGGTTCACATTCATCTTCAGAAGATTCAGCTATAAAATTTGGTTTCTGATCAGTAACTTTTATTAATTCATTTCTACTCGATATGGTTTTTAAACTAAACATATCATCTCTTTCTAACATAGGGCCTTCGTCTCCTTTTAAAATCATTTTTAAATTAAGACGTTCATTTAATTTTTTCCGTTCCTTACTAACTTGTTTTTTTTTTCTTTTTAATTCTTTAACTTCTTCATTCTTAAAGAAATAAGTAAGAGATGACTGACTGACAATATTTTAAATTATATTTCTTACCTGTAGTTCAGAAATTTGATTTTGAATTTCTTTATATTCTATGTCTTCTTCTTCATCTTTTGTTAATTTTTTTGATTCATTTTTAATATCATCAGTTTCCTCACATTTATTATTATCATCATTTGACGAGCTTTTTAATTCTTTCATTACTTTCCACCATGTTAACAAAGAACGCAGATCTTTACGCCCTAATACTTTAATATCTTTACAACACTCTTTAATTTCAGCAGTTGTTTTTGGATGATTTGATATTTCTTCATCATCGAATACAATCTAGTTGAATTTGAATTAATTTATATAAAATAAAAATATTTACTACAACATGCATACCTCTGAAACATACTGCAGTGGTTCAATACCACTTTCACTTTTAATAAACTCTGAAACCTTTAAAACATGGTATAAAGTATAATCATTTTCTGGGTAACCTTCTGCCTTTGCTTTTTTTTGCTTTTCAGGATGGAATATATTGAGTTTATTTTTTGAATCTAATTCAAGTTCAGAAAATACATATTTTGGATCAAGAAATCTTGCATCCAATTTATCCGGAGCAACGTAATATTGACAAACAACAAATATTTCGGCAGACTCATTTCGAGAAGCTTGAGGTTTTGTCGCATGAACTTTTTTAAACATTTGCTTAAAAACCCACATCAATGGATGGTAATCTTTAGATCGAAAAACTTTAGTAATAAACCATCCTCCTTTTCTCAAAAATTGAGTTGCTAATTTCAGTGCACTTAATGTTAAACAAGCTTGTTGATAAGCATCGTGAAGCCAATTTTTACCAATATTTGGTGCACCGTCATTTAAAATTATATCTGCTTTCCATGTCTGCAATTCTCGCTGAAGAGCGATTCTACATTTTTCTGTGGTAATGTCTTCAGTTATACTAATACAACCGGGAACGGCTTTTATAGGGAAAAGATCTACTCCGATAACTATGCTCGATACTGGCATATTCTGACGAGCTACTTGCATCCATCCTCCTGGAGCTGCACACAAATCTATACATACTCGAGACTTTTGTAAGAATTCGAATTTTCGGTTGAGTTGAATTAACTTAAAAGCAGCACGAGATCTATAACCTAAATATGAAAAGTTGTTTAAAAATATATATTTAAATATTTATTCATTCATTTTCACTAATATACCTGTTTCTTTTGCTAACTGATAATATTTGTCTTTACGTTGTTTTCCGATTTTCGTTTTTTTACCCATTTTGAAAAGCTTTTTAAACAATTAGAATACACGTGAATTTTTACATTTCAAAAATGAGGTTAACAAATTTACCAATAAAACATTCAGTTGATCAAATACATCAAAAACTACACTAGATGGCTGCGTTGATGCAAATTGTTGATCATGAATAGAAATATCTAGAACCAATGAGAAAGCATATATTATATTACGTTGTCCAATAAATTAATTTGTTTTGTGTTAGTGTTATCTAGAAATCGTCTGACGTGTTCGTTGAAATAATATCTAATTTCAGTTGTTCCGTGACATATTTGTATAGCTAAATTGTTGAGTGCTAAAAACCTTTTTGTAAAAGATGGCATCAGCTATACATACGTTTATTAATTCCTTTAACAACAGACTGTAAGTGTTTTTATATTAATAATCTTTTCCGTAAATACAATTAAAAGACCTTTTTTTCCAGAGAAGAACCAGTGAGACAGCATTTAAAAAATGTATATGGCTGTCTTACATTATCCACATTGGCAGCAAGTTTAGGTGCATTTATCCATGTTTTCACAGATTTCTTGGAAGCAGGATTTATGACTTCATTGGGCGCACTCGGTTTAATTATGTTACTGATGGCAACACCTGATAATGGAAAAAATACACAACTGCGTCTGACATTTTTATTAGGATTTGCGTTTCTTTCGGGCTTAGGATTAGGACCATTGTTAGAACATGTTATTATTCTCGACCCAAGCATCATTATTACAGCATTGATTGGCACAAGTGTTATTTTTGTTTCTTTTTCAATATGTGCATTGTTAGCAGAACGTGGAAAATGGCTTTATCTTGGAGGCACTTTGATGACATTTTTGAGTGCCCTCTTGTTGTTAACTCTTGCAAATTTGTTTTTCCAATCTACTCTTCTTTACAAAGCTCATCTTTACATTGGTCTTGGATTAATGTGTGGTTTTGTTTTATATGATACACAAATCATTATTGAGAAACGTCGTGCTGGTAGCAAAGATTTTGTGTCTCATGCATTAGATCTTTTTATTGATTTCATTGGTATCTTCAGACGCTTGGTCATTATACTAACACAAAAAGTAAGTTACTGTGCTTATTATGAAATATTTTCAATAAATAAATAAAAATTATTTTAGGAAGAAGAAGATCGTCGCAGGCGTAAGAATGAATAGATTTATGTTAATATTTGAATATATTATTGTGGCAAATTAATAGTAATATAATGGAAGTACTGCGTTTTTCTTTAAATTATGTATTCATTGTAAATTAATATAGTTACTTGGTTTTAATGTTATAATTTTTATAATAAAAAATTCATTGTAAAATGAGTATTATTTTACTTATAAGAACATTAATCTTTCATACATTGATTTTGATGAAAATTTTATGAGCATTCTTAACCTGCATAATATAAAAATTATTAGTTTGTATTATGTGGGAAATAATATAAAAATCAGACATTTAATATTATATGATCTAATATTTGATGATGTTTTAAATAACTTAGCAAAATGAAATAAGTAGTGTATATAAATAGTAACCACTTAAATTATCTGCTAGATTAAGTGAAATTTATATTTTAATCTTTACAAAGTTAAAAAACTAGTTGTGTGAATATAAATGTTCAATATTTCATAACATTAACATACAAATTTCATGTAATTGATTTCAATGTTATATATTAATCCTTTGCGGTTGAATGTCACCGCAAATGCGGCAAAAATAATTTCGTTCTGTATCATCAATGTGTATATTTCCAGAAAAATATACCGTAGTCGTGAAAAATCACTTTTCAAAAAAATGTAGCTTACAGAAAAAATAATTATTACTGCTTTCATGTATAGACAAAAGAATTGTAACATTCTCAGTACTTGGGGTGAAGCAAGACCATCAAAAGAAAACTACAAGGTGGCAAAAACGAGAATATGGACAAGCCTGAAGTTTTACACTATATGAGAAATACGGGTGGTTTTGATCGAGGTGATCAATATGTTGCGTTGTACTGTTTTTTAAGAAAATCCCTTAAATGGTGGTGCAAATTATTTTTTTTGGGAAAGTCAGTGTTCCTAATTTGTACATTATAAAGCTGTAAAAAAGATAAAAATGAAAAAGCAATGAAACAACTAAATTTTGTGAAACTGCTCGATCAATTAGATGATTTTCAGATGGTAAAAAAAAACCTTGAGGCCAAGCTTGCAGCAGTGAAGACCTACAAGGGTTAGATGTAAAACTTCATATCATTTGTACTGGAACCAAGAAAGATTGTATAGTATGCTCAAATAGAAAATTCGAAGAGGAAAAAGAGAAACTCGATTCTATTGATGCTTGCCTTTGTAAACCTGGCATACATATTGAAGATTGCTTCAAGAAATTTCACTCTGAAAAAATACAAGAACTAAACCACATTTATGTGTTCTTAAATAATAATTATTATTGTTCTTTAATAAACTCTAAAATTCCATTAAACAGTATTTTTGAATTAACATCCTATATTTAATTCTTCAGTACATAACATTGCTTTTCGCAAAAAATATATTCGACCCCGCAAGAAGTACAATTAAAAAAATCCTTGACCATAAAGGTTAATAGAAATAGTAAGTGATTATTTATTACCATATAGAATATACATCAATCTTTGAACATACATTTTACTATATTCATTAAAAAAACAAATTCAAGTGTTTTATGTAAAATAAAAATCAGAAATAGAGTACACTTAATTTTATTACAAAATTGTACACGCTTATACATGAAAATAATTTTAATTACTTAAACTAATTAAAAAGAAAATTATACTGTTAAAAACAATTTGTACATCAAAGTGCACAGTGAAAAATACTTAACCTGTGAATGAATTGTAAAATATTTATTTTTAATATGGCTTTTGTCGATCTCTTCCTCCTCCTCCTCCTCCACCACTACCTCCACCACCACCGCCCCTGTAATAAAATTATATTTTTTAAAGAATATCAAAAATAATCAATTTTTAATCTTAAATTGAAAGCACATTAAAAACAACTTATTTAATAAAAAAATTAATATAATTTTAACACAAAATTTGCTTTTGTTTGCTTTGGAACTGTGGCAAATTCATTTTAACACAAAAGAATTTACACCCCCAACACTACAATATGTTATAGCGTTATGATGGCATTGTCATCGAAATGCATATTAACCCATTATTGTTATAAACAACAAAATGATTAATGAACACTTTGTAACATATTGTGGTGTTCGGGATAAAAATTCATGTGTTAAAACTTGTTTCCTTAGACAGGATACACTAACTAGCATTTGATACTAGTAATGAGTTTTATAAGGAAATTTAATATACCCTTCAAAAAGTCAGACTTGATTTATTAAAAATATCAAATCTTAGCTGAAGGGATTTATAACAAAATATTTATACAATGCATACCCTCGTCGCATAGGTCCTCCAGACCCTCCTCCTCTTCCCCCACGACCACCACCTCGATCATTGCCACCTCGATTTCCTCCTCTATCATTGCCACCTCGGCCACCAAATCCACCACCACGTCCGCCCCTGAATCCTCCTCCACCTCCGCCAGAGCGACTACCACGATCGCCTCTATCACCACCTCTATTTGGACCTCTACTTCCACCCCCACCTCCACCTCCTCCGCTACCACCACCTCCAGAGCCATCTGGTTTTCCTTCACGACATCGATTACAAACATCTCTCCATGCGAAATTTGTATTTCCACAATATGGATTTGGACAAGTCCAATCGCCTTCTCGAGATTCTCTAACACCTCCACCACCACTTCCACTTCGATCTGAGTCACGGGGTCCACGATCTCCACCTCCACGCCCACCAAAATCATTATCACGTCCGCGTCCTCCTCCTCCACCACTGCCACTTCCACTACTATTTCCTCCACTGCCTCCACCACCACCGCCTCCACCACCTCCGCGGCGACCTCTACCCCCTCCCCCACTACCACCCCAATTACTATTTCTTGTGGCCATTTGTACTTTTATATTATTTCCCATAAAATCTTTTCCATCAAACCAATCAATAGCTGATCGTGCAGCATTTGCATCATCGTATGTAACTGTGGCTTCTCCTTTTGGTTTGCCTGTTGCTTTATCTCTATATAACCAAATTTTTGGTTTCATTGATCTTTTATCAGTCTGAAATGTTATAAATATATTTTAAACAAATGTTTACTAATATGTCCTCAAATAAAATTTAAAGTAAGTAATTTGTTTCAGAATTAATAAACTAACAAAGCAATTTACTACAAAGTTAGGGAATAGATTTCTGTATTTATTTAGCAGAACTTCAAAATTGAATCTGAAAAGAATACTTCAGAAACAGAGTGCAGCCTGCAAAACAGATTAGTAAATGTGATAAATCTTACTTTAATAACACCAATAGACCCAAAATAGCCAGCAATATCTTCCTCATTACAAATAGGATTCATTCCAGATATAAATACTGTATCTTCTTGGACTACCATCTCACTCCCACCTCCATATCCGCTACCTGTGCTGCCGCCTGTAAAAATTGATTGGAGCGGTAACAAAAATACATAGAGACCTATCTAGGCAACACTTGCTCTAATTTATACAATAAACCACATTTTAATGTGGATAACCTAAACTACTGCAAATGTTTAGTTTTATTACACTCAATTTTTTTCAATATATTTAAATTATTGACACTATTTCACAATTCATTTTACCAATTCTAAAACCAAATGTATTTTTATTTTTTTAAAAAAAGGTCTTGTTTAAATTGGACAAGAACACCATACAACTCATTAATTAAGCCCCTTGTAAAATATATTCTACACCAATTGATTATTATGTACAATATTAAACCAAAATATTTGGAGAATATTTTAATGCACATTAATATATAAAGGGACACAATATTTAATAAATGATATTGATTTCACCTTATCTAGAAAACCGTTACTGTTGATATACCATATTCTCATTGCGGTTGCACTCAACTTAATTAACTTTCAACCTGCACAATTATTCCATTTGTGAGTCGTTAACAAGACCATTATTAAACATTACCTTAATTAATCTGTTCATAATATGACAACACCTGATTAATACAACTTTGGAAAATTCTTAAAAACTCCTATTAGTTATAATACACGATGTTATGAAAAAGACTGAAGCACTAAAAACTATGATTATTTTGTTTGATTTTATTTTTACCACATATTATTATATAAAAATACAATAATCACAGCTTTTAATAAAACACAAAAAATCAAACTCCTTTAAAAGACTAGTCCATATAACAGCACATTGAAAGTAATACAGATATTAAAAAGAATGTACTTTATTTAAAAACAACCTCCTTATATATTTTTTTTTCATTTACATACGTATATATACTTTTATAGTTTCAAAAAATAAATAGAACTTCCAGTCTAGCATTTCTCAAATATACTTTAATATTTTTCAAAATAAAAATATTTACACATGTAATTATTATTAAGAATTCAAACAATTTGAAAAATAATTAGCTGCAAATAAACATTAAATGAATTTAGTGAACCAATGTTTCTATAATATAAATGTAGTATTTCTTACCTAATTTTTTATTATAAAATTAATATAGGTAAGAATAATGATATGTGCATGCACATATACACACAAATAAAAAATTCAATTTCAATATAAACATCTCATACTATCAATTATAAAAAAATCCATAATTTTATTTTAATTGAAAAATGCTAGTCTAGATATTGATGTGTCATTTCCATTATAAATCATAGTGCTGCCCTTTCATAAACAGAGAAAAGTTTTATAGAAAATGCATCGCAGGTTTTACCAGGATGCTTTTACCTTTGTTAAAACCACCCCTTCCGCCACTGCTAAAACAGAAGTAAGGGATCAGTACAGCCATGGAAACACGTAGCACGATGATGCCAATCTTCATTATTGGCAATAAAGTTATCTGTATCTATGATCACTGGAAACTTAAGTCTTGTCAAATAACAGTCCATGGACTGTCAAATAACACTTTACGCATTTAACAGAAAACTGATACTAATAACCACATAATTTCAAATAAATTAACATTCTAAAGTGAATTATTTTTATGTAAATAATAATGAAACTATGTGAAAATATACACACATATATACGGTTATATATTTAAATATAAATTAATGAAACTTTAGTGTAGATACAGTAAAAATGACAATTTTAACTTTAATAAATTATATGCAAAAAATATAAAAATTAATAAATAAAAAATGATCAAAGCAATTTTTACATGCAGATAAATTTTTGAACTTTTTCAAAAATTAAATTATAAGGGCTGACACGTACAACTTTCAGTATATTTTGAAAGTTACAAATATCAATTTAAAATAACAAAGGTAATTAAATGTATAATTCTTATTACGTGCAAATCAATAACACAAAGATAAAATTTATACTATCTGAAATGATTTCATAATTTTATGCGAGGAATACAATATTCAAGATTTTTTTTTAATATGGACTTTCAATTGCCTTTGTTCCACTGTCAGCCCTATAAAATGTCTTATTGAAAATATCGACAATAACAAAGAAAATCTTACTTTAATTTTGAATTGATAACTACAAAAATACCACTAATAAAGAAAAATAAACTTCGCAATGATACGATTCAGTAATCTCTCAGATTAACAATAAATACCCCTTAAATATTTACTTCCCAAATTAAAACCTACTTTTTGATCCCTTGCCCTGTTTCAATACATAACATAACAATCGAATTAACTTTATACCTTGATGAAATCCTTGATGCCCATACTTCCTTTATCACTAAATAACCAAAGTTTGTTTATCAATATTTTATATACTAATAACAATTAATATAATATACATCACACTTGTCACCATAAACTGCTTTTAAATAATTAGTGAGTGCCATATAATACCATAGTACCAGAAAGTAAAAACTCTCATTACGAACTTTATTTTTAAATAGTTTTACTTTTGTTCTTATAGATTAACAATTTTCAATAAAACTTGCAATTCAACACTTTTAAACAATATTCTCACCAGTGAAACCATAATTAACTTTAACATTATTTTACCATCAGTACAAAAGAACTTGTTCATTTTTCAAAATTATTTTTGTTTATTATTAAATGTTACATACCAGTTAAATTATTTTGTTGTGATACAAATAGATGAGAAAGAAAAATAATATTTTGTAATAAATGATTGTTTAAATAAATATAATTATTTTTAACAAAAATAGTTAGCACATGAAAATATGGAAGAGTTGAATAAAATTATTGAAATAATGTAATAAAATTTCTTAAAAAAATAATTTAACTGTACTAATACTTATTTCAAAGATATCAGAAACCACCATAATTAAGTAATCACTTATCTTTTGTATAACAAACTAAGTGCACTCTATAAACATAGGATTTCTTTAAGGCATTTCCATGGGGATTTTTACTCTCAAAATATGGATAAGTGGAATAATTCTTGGAAAACCTTAATAGGATGATTGGACCTGGGGTTGAACCAGGGTTTAAATTACAGAACTATAATTAGATTATACTTTTGAAATATTCAAAACTCTAAATGTGTGTTTTATTTCTATTTAATTTCAAAATTGTAAACATGTAAAACTTACCTAAATCCACCCCCACCTCTACGGTCCCCCCCATCTCTGCCGCCATAGTCTCCTCGACCACCTAAAATTATATGAATTATTGATTTCAAGTAGTCTAGACTTAAATAAGAGTAATAAAAAAAAAAATAAATACATGAGTTTTATAATTAAAACTGTATAAAATTATTAAACGTTACTTTACAAAACAAAGAATATATACCAGATATTTTTTTATTAGCAATAATTTGAGATTTTTGTGAAAAACAGTAAACTTATTTACAAATGTACATCACAAAAACAGACTATTATTATCGATAATATCCTACATATTACTTCATAAATATTAAAATACTAAAAATTTATCAATAAAGTAAGATTTTATAAGCATTCAAATAATCATTTATAGAACTGACTATTAAATACAATCTTATGGAATAGACGATTCCTCTGTTAAAAAGTTAAGCAACTACAGAAACAAATGCAGCACTTTAGACAAAATAAATAATATAATTCAAATAAAATAAAATCAATTTTATTTTATTAAGTTGAATAATTGAGAATAGGTAAACATTAACAATGTAAAAGAAGTATGTTCAATATATCAATTACATTTAATAATAATTACCTCCACCGGGCTTGTATCCACTGCCTCCTTTATATCCACCTGCATTTCCACTGCCTTGATAATCACCACCACCACCACCGCCTTGGTAGCCACCTCCTTGGCTAGCACCACCACCATAATTTCCACTTCTACCACTACTTTGATTAGCACCGTAATTCCCACCTATTAACAAATCCAAATAAGTGAATACCTATATACTAATAAAACAAAATAAAT
The DNA here is from genome assembly GCA_029203775.1 of Neoneuromus ignobilis. Lineage (NCBI taxonomy): Eukaryota > Metazoa > Arthropoda > Insecta > Megaloptera > Corydalidae > Neoneuromus > Neoneuromus ignobilis. Next base: position 33,898,864 of record CP092090.1, read on the forward strand.
TTACTTGAATAGAAATTATGACAATCAGACAATATAAATAAAAACTGTCTAAGTAAAAGTCTACCCTTTTTAATTTTAATATTAAAAAGGACTATCATTATCTTAATTTTATTTACGACATAAATGGAGGTATTAGTCCACTGACTGTTACTATACCATGCCTATATGTCGAATAGATAAATATTTTAAATTTCAAACATTACTACAAAATTGTTAGTTAAGTATTAAAGTGAAGTAACTGTTTAATTTAATTTTTATCTACTTGAAAAGATAAAGAATTGAAATATATTTGATAATATTATATTTTTGGAAAAATATACTTCAGTTACATTTTTTGTAGAAAATCATAAATTTAAAAAACACTTTCACACAAATGAATTATCATTCCTAACACCACAAAATATTAGCAAGTATTTAATAATTATTTACCATTTGTTTTATTTATGACAACAGTAAGTTAATGTGCATTTCAATGGTGATGTCACCATCATTAGAACATTGTGTTACAAAATCTAAACTAATTCTTGATTAAAACTATATATCTATATATATATCTATATCTATATATCTATATATATATATATATATATATATATATATATATAAATATTTACACACACACATACCATTTCTTGTTTATTTTCATATATTTATTTAATACATTTCAAACTAGTGGCGTTTTTTTAATTTTATTATATACAAGAAATGTGTGTATCTGCATGAGTTTGTTTGTATCTAAAAATTTTGCCCCTTAAGTGAAGAGACGTTACTTATGTTTTTCTTACAACATGGTTCATCTATTATTAGATTCATATCCTTTTGAAAAAAACTAAATTTACATATTACCACTGCATATTTCTTTTCAGTCAAAAGTATTTGAAATTTTAACAATTTGTGAGATCTACTTGAGGTGAATTAAATATTTGCATATGTGTTTAACATATTTCTATATTAAAACACAAAAGTAACACATGCATTAGATATTTAATTCATCTTGAACAGACCTCACAAACTTAAAATTTCAAATATTTTTGATTGAAAAAAAATATACAATGGTATTATTTTTTTTTCTCGGAAGGATAGAAATCTGATAAATAATGCTATAAAAAACAATAAATAACTTTTCTTCACTTGAAAGTGGCAATTCTTAGATATAGACAAACACATGTAGATAAAATAAATATACATAATAAAATATACACATAATAAAATAAATATATGTAATAAAATATGTAATACTGAATATACATAATAAAATAAAAAAAAGTCAGCCACTAGTTAGAGATGCATTGAATTAAAATAAGAAAATACAGTGAGTGTAAAAAATATTCATACACTAATGTATTTACACAATAAATTATTTTTTTTTTTAACAATAAATAACATTTCTATTTTTTTTTTTGCAAAATTATAAAATATCTTATACCTTAAAGTATAAAACCATGAAAGAAATAATTATTGTAATTTTGCTGTTAGAAAAAATATATTAATTAAAATATATGTAAATTTTAATGATTGAATATTCTATACAACATATTTTTCTGACGATGGCATTATCATATATATGCACAATAGCTTATTGTTATAAAGTGAGTGATTATTGAATACTAATATCACATTGTTGGAGGAAACGGATAATGGTAATTCATTTGTATGAAAGTAAATTTACAATAGTTAAAAATTAAATAGATTAAAATTATTATTTACATTGATTTCAATATTCTGTTTAAAGAACACAAATGAAATATACAAATAATAGACAAAATAATATTTTATTTCATAGAATTAGAATTAACTTACCAGGATTTCCACCATAACCACCATTTGCACCACCTGGTTGATTCCATGATCCAGATTGGTTGTATGTACTTTGATCATGTCCTCCTTGAGCAGCATAATTACCTCCAACAGGAGGCATATTTGGAGGTGGTTGGGAGTAATTACCATAGGGAGCTACAGCTGCTGGTCCACTACCACCACCACTTCCTCCTCCACCATATCCACCATAAGCTATAAATAATAAATAAAATTATGTATTGAATTACAATATATGTATAGATAAATAGTTTCTATAACGAAAACTAGATACTTTGTAAAAACAACTACACTAAATATTAAAGCGTCAAAAGTAAAATACTAAATCATTACAATTATGAAAAATGAAATGTCTCATCAAAAAAAAATTGTAAAATATGACTGATCAACATTAATTATTTCAATAGATTGCTATTTTGGATTAAAATATAAAATGATTTACTTACACGTTCCTGTCATGGCTGTACAACAGGATAACACCAATGTTCGACTGTAAACAAGTTGTACACGGAAATAGAATGAAAATGGCTGATGATAGAGGAAACAGTAGATATAGTTGTTGTGAAAAAATGGTAGCACATTAACTATGGATACGTTTAGTTCATACGTTAATGTTAAAAAGTACCGGGAAATAAACATTCGTTAATTTTACCAAAAAATAAAAGATATTTCATTATCATGAGTATATATATATATATATATATATATATATATATATATATATATATATATATATATATATATATATATATATATATATATATATATATATATATATATATATATATATATATATATATATATAATTTATATACTAAAATGTCATTTAAAAATTATAGCAAAAATTAAAGATATTAAAATTTAGAATCATTATTTCCAATATTAATTTATTATATGAAAATATATGTAATAACTGAGTATACATTTTTGATAATGTTACAAAACATATGAACTAATAATTTGGAGGATTTTTTTAGGTTTATATATTATTTATTAATTGCACCATTAAGATAATTTTTTTAGTTGTATAAAATAAACATTATTTGGTTTTAGTTTTATATATATATATATATATATATATATATATACATGTATATATATATATATATATATATATATATATATATATATATATATATATATATATATATATATATATATATATATATATATATATATATATATATATACATATACATACACACACACACACACACACACAGTAATACCTCGATTATTCTTGCTTCGATTAGACCGGTTTGAAATTTAAAAAAAAATTTTTTTACTTGAAAATAATGCAACTAAAATGTTTTTCTTGAAAAAAATCCCAAAAATGAATACATAAAATTATTTTTATATGTAAATTTTCAAGTTTTCCCTTTATTATGAAAACATAATAAAAAAGAAAATTGAAATCGTATATGCACATTATGCGCAGCGGATGCGCAGTTCTAGTTTTGTGGTCTTTTTTCTTTTTCTATTAGTTTTCGATTCGTAATTCTAGAATAAAATCGATTTTTTGGTAATTAAATTTTAATAACTCATTTGAAAATGAATTTAAAATGAATGTATAAATCCTGGATTTTGTTTTGTTGATACATACAAACATTTGAATATATTACCCTTGTTTTATTTACTGAAAAACAATTTTTATTTGGAACCAATTAACGTTTTTTGTATTTAGTTAATGCTTCGATTAGTCCGGTTTCAAATAGTCCGGCAAATCAGTGGAACCGATTAACAGCACTATGCGATGTATTCCTCCTGTATATCTCATATATGTGTATATATATATATATATATATATATATATATATATATATATATATATATATATATACATGAGTATATATATATATATATATATATATATATATATATATATATATATATATATATATATATATATGAGGGTCGTTTGATAAGAATGTTTGAATTCAAAAATATTTAGTTAAATTATTTTTAGAAAAATAGAATAGTTAATTGTACAGTTAAGTTTTATTTTACATGTTAATTATAAAATTCATGTGCAAATTATTTATAACAATAAAACTTCTTTGACTTGACTTCATAAGAATGGTAAAAAAGTAAGAAAAACTAAATTGAAAAATTTAATTAAATTAAATTAAACAATAAATAAATTTACCATACTTATCAAACGACCCTTGTATTAATATATATATATATATACATACAAGTATATATATACTAGGGTCGTTTGATAAGAATAGTAAGACATAAAAATTAAATTAAACAAAAAATAAATTTAACATACTTATCAAACGACCCTCGTATTAATATATATGTATATGTATATATATATATATATATATATATATATATATATATATATATATATATATATATATATATATATATATGGGTATGTATACACATATATAATTTAAGATTCTTATATTGATTTTTTGTAAATAAAAAGACTTAAATTTAATGATTAAATTTCCTCATTAAGTTATAATCATGAATTTTAAATTAATGAATAAGCAATATACATTCGATTTTTCTTATCTATATGTAATAATTATAAAAAAATATGCGAACAATGGTATTAATTATTAAAGATATACATTTTATAATCATTAAAAGTAATAACAGAACAAATTTTCATTTAAATTGATAGTGAATAATAAATTACAAAAAAGGAATAAATAAATGGAAAACAATATAGATATGGAATATTTATTTTAAATGACTTAAAAGAAATTAATTTTGAATTTATTTTATAAATAGAACACAAATATAACAAAAAATCTAATTAAAAATAACTGCACTTTAGGATGTTACTCTTCATATTGTCAATTGAAAGTCAAAAAAGATGAACATAAAATCAATATGAACATTACATATGAATATATACATATTATTGCAAATGATACTTCATATTAATTACTTTTACATTCGTTACTTTCAATCTTTAAGATAAAAATAAAATTTTAATTATTATGTGGAAAAATCGTTTATATTAAAAAACAATCTTTCTTAATTTCAGGTGACAATATAATGTTTATTATGAACACCTGTGGCATATTAAATGAATTTTCTAATATATAAATTTTTCTTTTTACAATATATTACAAAAATGAGTTTCATATTTTATATTACTAAGATATATATATATATATATATATATATATATATATATATATATATATATATATATATAATTTTTCATTATATAAATACTAATATTAAGAATATAATTATTTCTCTTACGAAATAATTATTTTTAACAGTGGCTATTTACAAGTTATTTTACTAGTTTTCATTTTTTTCAGTTTACAAATATATAACAACAGAAAAAAACAAATAAATAAACTATTAATTTGCAAATTTGCTGAAATTACAAAAAATGTTAGTTATTTATAATTATAACAAAATAAGATTAAATTTACAAAAGTACATGATATAATGAATAATTGAAATTTAAATAGCACTTTTAATCAATTTCATTTTTCTACTTATTTTTAGTGTGCACTGTGGTGTCTTCCAGTATTGATGATGCAAGTATTTCATTTCTTGAACAATTGAAAACAATATGATGAAACACAGCCTGATAATGTCTGATACAACTGCATTTCAAACAATTTTCTTATGTTAAATTTACATTAACTAAATATACAACTGTTGTACTTTACAGGGAATTTTCGGCAGATCAACCATTGGAATGCTGGCTTGGAGTTAAACCTCCCGAGTGTTCTGGACTGTGCTTCTGTTTTTTACGCTTCTTTTCTTTTTTTCGTTTCTTTCTTTCTTTATCTTCATCATGTCGTTTTTGTTTCTTATGTTTCTTTTCATGAGTATCTTGACCAGCTTCAGTTATCTGAGTTTCTTGGCTTGGAGGGCCACCTTCTTTATGCTTATGCTTTTTATGTTTATTTTTATGTTTTTTCTGAGGTGCTTGATTTATGTATCGATACTGTTCAGGCAACTGAATCAAATGCAATGAAATAAAAATCATTTATTTAATTGTATGTGTAAAAAAATTGTTAATAGATTAATATTTAAATTATATTGATTTTTAAAACTTTATGCATAAAATCTATAAAAATCATTATGTATAGCATTATTATTCAAGAAATAAATATATTGCTTTTTAAATATCATTCTAATATTTTTATTTATATGAAATTATTCTAAAGAATAAAAATACTTACTGGTCCTGGATGTAATCTGAATCCAGCCAGTTGCACACTAGTTAAAGGAAGTAGTTCTTTACCACCAATAGGAGGTTTTTCAATTACTGATCGAAGTGAACTATTATCTTGTTGTCCAGGAGCATCTATAATTCCAGGTAAATTTGGAAGAAAAGAAGACAACTGTTCTTTAACTTTTTTTCCACTAAATTTGCTATATGAATGTTCAAGACCATAAAATGCCATCAAATTTGTTGCACCTGTTAGCTCACTTTCGCCTATATAGTAATTAAGAAAACATTTATTGCAATATTGTTGGATTTTTTCTTATTTATGACTTACCTGGCGGTTCCTTCATCAAATAAAAAGGTCCACTATGGACGATGGACGGGTTTTTCCCCAACGAAATCGTTGCTTTTAATGTTCCTGACGAATCCTGACGTGAAACAACGGGGGACCGAGCCCCTCTTGGAGACGATTTTGGCGAATATTGTTCCACTTTACGAAACTGATCAGCCATCATCTTCCTTCATGTTTTAATAACCCCACTCATCTGACAGCACTAACAGTTGGTGATGCTATTTTACCGACTAAGCAAATATCAGTCTATAATCTGTGACACAGATTACAATCTTCTATCGATATGCTTTTCGAAATGTAGCATATATATCACTAATTATAATATGAACTTATATGCACAATACGAATAGTTCGATACATATTCAATAATATACGCATCGTTTAAAACACTTTGTTCTGTGATTTAATAGTATACATGTACTTACATATGGAAACACATACAATAAAAAATATATTTTCAGAAACTTGGTTTTAGTATTGAAATGAAATATTTTTATTCTTTTTCTATATAACAGTTATTAATAAAAATACAAATAATAAGAAAATCAATTTATTAGAATTAAATACGAAATGATTTTTTTTAATTTTAATCAATGAATATACAATACAATGGGAGTTAATAGAATGAAAATAATATATAATTTAGTTTTATTATTTTTATGTGTTAATAAAGGACAATTCAGAGGTATATAAGATTTTATTTTATTAATGTTTATGAGGTCATTATAAACTTGTGTATGTGTGTGTGCATATATATATATATATATATGTATATATATATATATATATATATATATATATATATATATATATATATATATATATATGTATATGCATATACATACATATGTACATACACGCACATATCTATTTTAATCTAATGATTATTTAAAAAATGATATTGAATATGATTTGTTGCTTTTAAGATGTTGAAGATTTTGTGTCCAACAATGTAGAAACATTGGAAGAAAATGGTCTCGATTATTGGACTGGTCGCTGGTTTCCTGATAAGGTAACTGAAGTACCTTATATTTCTAATCAAGATCAAAATATTATTGAGTTATTTGATTCAAAACATGGAATAAAAATGGGTATTCCATCAGAGAAATGTGATAATGCAAAGGTATTTCATATTTTGCTAAAATAAAAAATTATGAAATTTAAATATTTCAGTATATCATATTATAGATCAATTTAACTCTTGATTGGAATCAGTCTCCAGATGAACATACATGTTTTTTTCCTAAATATAATTTTTCACCAAATCCTACAAGAAATGCTATATTGTTTTGTGAACATATACCCAAAAGTTATGTGGTAAGTAAATTACTAATATTTGTTTGCTCTGTTGTAATGATATACACTAAACACTTTCTATAAATAGATTTGATTAATTTGAACATTAAAAATCATATTAAAGTGTAAGTTAAACAATGCTTCATATATTTCAAACTTTTAATAAGTTTTTGTATATACTTGTAGTATAATAAAATAAATAATTAACTTTATCATAATTGTACATGAAAATAAATATAAAATTATTGTTTTTTATATTGAGTATTTGTGTGTATGTATTTATATATATATATATATATATATATATATATATATATATATATATATATATATATATATATATATATATATATATAGTTTAAAATCTGATTTATTTAAGTTTTATTACTCAAGAATTAATTTGATAAACAATGTACAATTAATGACTGTATAATTAAATATTCTATATATGTATATTTATGCAAGTAGATTCAATTTATAATGATTTTTTTTAGTTTGTCTTTGTGATTTTTTTTAAATAATTGTAGAGTTAATGATTACTTTTATAGAAATAATTACTCTAATGATTAATAATATCATACATATTATTAAAATTTATTGCATATTGCAATTGTTATCAATTTTTATATACTTTGTAAAAATTTTTACACAAATTATTAAAAAATAATAATGTAATATTGCAGGCTCATCATGTTTGCATGGATCAGGAAATTTTTTACACTGAAAATATTCCCACATAGTAAGTTAAATTGTATAAAAAAATTGCAATTTTATTTATTGAATATTTATAATTTTATTTTATAGTGGAGCACATCGTCCACTATGGGGTCAATATGGTGAATATAAATATTTACCTCCACAACGTTGGGTGCATAATTTAGAACATGGTGCAATTGTTATGTTGTATCACCCATGTGCAAATTATAAAGAATTAAATATTTTGCGCCAATTGGTGAAAGATTGTTTATACAGACATATTATTACACCTTACAAATATTTGTCACCAGAGCGAGTAAGTTTGCTGAAAAATTACATAATTTTTCATAGTATTAATAATTCAATGTATTGTATATAATGTTAATATTTATACATTTTATATACAACTATTATAAGTAGAATATTGAAATAACTATTTTAAAACTTACCTTACAATTTAGAACTATTAATTTTACTTCTTGAAATTATAGGTATGTGTGTATAATTTATTTGTATTTATTTAATACTTTTTTTATTTTAGCCTTTTGCCCTGGTATCATGGGGATGCTATTTAACAATGTCAAAAGTGGATTCAAAACTTGTAACTGATTTTATAAAAATAAAAGCACTCAAAGGTCCAGAACAAACATCTCGGAATGGTCAATACAATTTAGAACTTATTGAACCTGCAAAAATAGTCTCAGGTGTTAATGATTTCAAATTATGTTTAAATTATAATATGTAAATTTTTTTGTACGTGTGAATGTATAATTTCATTGTTTTTAATCTATAAAATTATTTGAATAATCCCAATGTATAATAAATTTATGCAAAATAAAATATATATGCAAAATTTGTTTTATATTGTTTACAAATTATAATACTTTGCTTTTAATGAAAGGAAACTTAATATTTAGGTATACTTTTTTAAATTTAAAGAATAATTTTATCCATATTATATATATATATATATAATTAAAAAAACTATTGTGATATCGTTTTTCTGTAATCTGTTAGTTAAATGCAATTATTTTTTTATAATTTAAGTAAGAAAATTCATTTATTCTAATTTTGTACTTATATGCAATACATATCTTTTCTAATTATTAAGGAATCTAGTGTTAACTAATAAATTTCAGTGTGTGTGTACTAACGAGGGTCGTTTGATAAGTACGGTAAATTTTCGTCAGATGGCACCGCAAGTCACGATATGTCACATGGTTAAATAAAATCACTCTACGAACTAAGTCATACATAGTTTCAACCTGAACTATCATACTGTTATTTATTAGAAAATTTTATAAGTGAGCGTGTCAGTGATGGTTGGGATCAAGAAGAAAAATGAGTTTCGCGCAGTGATCAAACATTTTTATTTGAAAAAGTGGACAGCTGCACAGATCAAAACAGGTAGATGAAGTACCTGGGGACTTCGTACCATCACTGAAGTCCATTTACTTTTGGGTAAATGAGTTTAAACGTGGCTGAAAAGCCCCGTTGAGGTAACTACACTGGAAATGATAAAAAAATCCATGGTAGTGTTAGAAGGTCATAGGACCAAAATTCGTGAGATAGTTGAGATCGTAGGCATCTCAACAGAAAGAGTTCTTTATATTTTGCATACCGAATTACACATGAGAAAGCTCTGCGCAAAGTGCTCCGAAAAAAGCGAAGGTCGTTGCATCTGCCAGTAAGGTAATGACTTCAATATTTTGGGATTCCCAAGACGTTATTTTCATTGACTACCTAGAAGAAGGTCGAACATTAATGGATAATACTATGCTACCCTCCTAGGCCGGTTGGACTGAGAACGCCCAAGACTGGCGTGCAAAAAGTTGATCTTTCATCACAATGCATCTGTTCACATGTCAACTGTCGTAGGGGTGAAACTGCACGAGTTGAAGTACGAATTAGTGCCGCATCCACCCTATTCTCTGGATTTGGCTCCTTTTGACTTTTTTTTTTATATCTAAATCTAAAAACCTGGTTCGGGAGACAAAAATTTATCAAATAAAGAGGTCATTGCCTCCATGGACGAGTATTTTGCATGTTTGGATTTAAACTACTTTTCCGAAGGGATAAAAAACTTGGAGTACCGCTAGACTAAGTGTATAGAGCTTGAAGGAAATTATGTTGAAAAATAAAAAAGTTTTTTGAAAAAAGTTGTTTTTCTTTCTTTTTTACCATACTTATCAAACGACCCTCATATATACAAATGTATGCATTTACATATGTGTATATTATATATATATATATATATATATATACATATATATATACATATATATATATATATACATATATATATATATATACATATATATACATATACATATATATATATATATATATATATATATATATATATATATATATATATATATATATATATATATATATATATATATATATATATATATATATATATATATATATATATATATATATATATATATATATATATATATATATATATATATATATATATATATATATATATATATATATATATATATATATATATATATATATATATATATATATATATATATATATATATATATATATATATATATATATATATATATATACATGTATATACATATATACATACACATATGTACATATGATCATACATACATATATATATATATTTATAAATTATGAAAAATGTTAACTAAATAGTAAACTATTATGAAAAATAGAATTGATTTATTTTAGTAAACATTGGAAAATACTTGCATGATACTAAAAGTATTGTTTTATCTAAAATTTTTTGATTGAAAATATCCTTTTGTACTTTTATAGCTGTAAAGTATAAAAAAAGGAAAATTGTATTAAATATACTGTAATTTTGGAAGATGTTTATAAGTTTACTTCCAATCTCAAAATGTACAGTATATAGGTCTTAAAATGAATTCCCTAAATGTAATAAGATTAACTCCCCATAAGATTATATAATTTTGATTCTACCATGCGCAAAACGCAAATACATTCTATTAATCTACACATCTATGAAACAAATTTTTAAATATACTTTACAATATTTATTTTGTCATTATTGTCTAATTATTTGACTTGCAATTAGCAAATGAACAGCAAAATATTAGAGGTAAGGTAGTGTATGTACAAGAAGAGTGAAACATAAGTGTTAATATAAGAAGGAGGGTTTCATCTTACAAGGAGTTGATCATAAATTGTAGTACAGTGCACATAAATGACATTCAGTATTAAGAGATTATAATGTGGAGCAAAAGGGAATAACTAGTAGTGTAATGTGCTCAGACTAACTACTAGGTCACAACACACGAGTGAGATTAGCATTGTACTGCTGCACCTCTCTTATTGAGACATCTAAAATAGTGAAACGTAATTCCAAAAATTAAAGATTTTATTCATTACTGTTGTTATATTTTAAAATCTTCCAAATCTAGTATTACACTATTTTGATGTACTGAAATATGAATTCAGAATTATTTTATCATATTAGTTTATTTAAATACTGTAATGGAAACTCAGAGAAGTGCAGTAAATGTCTCATGCCGTCTGTGTTACAGTTAGTGTATCCTAAACCTGACATCTACAAGATTTAGCAACATTTACGTTTGATATTTAATAATGATTTTTATAATTTACATTTACAGTGTGAAATGTATTACATAGTATATTTGCAATCTGTGGGAGAATGCATTCTGAAATATTAATATTCTGTAGCTACCTATAGAAAATATATGTAATATTTTGACATAATTGATAAGCTAAAAATGACATCTAACAAACAATTATTTAGTTTACATAAGATACATTAAGTAATAAATATATTTACAGACATTTCTTTCCAATGATTCATTTCCATATGTTGCAAATTATTTTTGAGATAACACAATTTATCTAATATTAAAGTAACACTTTATCAGTTAATTGTAATCACTATACAAAGTATAATCAATTTATTTTTTATACCCGTATAATATTAAATTTGAATTTTATGTTAATAAAATCGAAATATTTCAGAATACTTCATATCTTTTAGAAGATATTTACAGTAATAAAAAATAAATGTTTCATGAGGATGTATACTATGGGGAGAGCTTAATGTTTATGGAAAGCAACTACCAATGATAGATTGTTGCCTATAATATTTGTGCTGGTTTATTTCATTTAAAAGGACACATTTAATTGATCACAATTTAACTCCCATAACCATTGTTACTACGCATTTTTAATCTATAATAGTCTATAAGTTTTTATAAAGCTTGGTTTTCTAAGTGAATATGGTGACTTCAAATTATTGTAAAGACTGAAATGAATGAAGAAATGACATGTAAACAACATAACACTTTTCTACATTTGTTATTTGAGCTTTCTGTTGTGTTTATAGTTTTCATATTATAATATTAAATGAAGATGGTGGCATTACGTTCACTTTTATATAAGTAAATCTAATATGTTTAAAGTTTGAATTTTTGCACAAATCACATAAAGCTAATAATCAACGATTATAGGAGAATTAATTACGTAATATTGCCATGTTTGTACAGTATAACATTTAAAATGATGAAATTTTATAGAATGACATTATGATAAAATTTATCGACATGAAGGCTGCAAAACATTCAATTATGGGCACTATTAACTTTAAACTACCACATCTGATCTAGGAGAATTACAATACTATGATAAAAATTGTTGAACTACATTAAATTTTATTTAATCGGTTACTTAATCTCACTTATATGCATCAACACTGACGGATGCAGTTATGTTTATGTTAAATATTTGTTTCATTATGTGTAAAGTTCCAATTGAATTGACAGTTATCAAGATTAAATGATCATTTTTTTTTTAAATAACATTATTTTTACTATATTATCTACATTTTCTAGTCACCTGTCTAATTGAAACTTTAAATAATGTATTCTTACTTAAAATGTGCAATTGTATTAGAGACTTGAAACATGAAAGAATTAAAAAAGTTTAAAAAATACGAAAATTACAATGAGGCCACAGGATAATGTGGAGAGCACATTTTATCGTATTTACTTTGATTCATTCATTTCATGTTAGAAGTCAACATATTTACACATTACTGCAAAATTTTAAATTAAAGATACTTATAATGTTTGGCTACTCATTTAGATCCAGTACAAAATTATCTACATAAAGTCGTAAATAGTGAAGAACTAATTAAATACATTTCTAAACATTAATTTGTATATAGAGATCTTTGAAAGCCTATTATGAATTTTTAAAGCATAAATACTGAATAAATAAAATATGTACAAGTTTTTGTACAGTATGTATGTTTTGTTAATATATATGTATGAATATAAAGATGCTACATATTCAAATGTCTTATATGTATGCATTCAATGAAATTACAGAAGGAGACAAAATATATCATGTAATTTTTAAAAAACAAATCTTTAAAAATGACTAGTTGTCCATAGCCTTATGAAAATTTCATTGAATTTACAAAACATGAAATTATAAGACAGCATTCATAGCCTACACGATATTGTGGGAAGACAGGAACACAATTATGAAACAGCTGATGTAAAAATTTTGAATATGTTTTCAAATGTGTAATTCTGTATTATAATATATTGTTGTCAATAGGTATGCCTCCTGATATATGAAATTTGTACGAATGGTTAAGATACATTATTTTGAATTTGTACATATATATATATATATATATATATATATATATATATATATATATATACATAATTCAATAAATTTGCGAACATTTATCAAGAAACAATCAGTTAGACTGGTAGATTTTGTTAATGATATTTTAAAAAAAAATGTATATATAAATAAACATATTTACCAAACTATTTCGTCCTCATAATTTTTGGATTACAGATTTACATCAATTTCTTTTTTTACCAGAACGCTGGATGTACCTCATTTGAGAACGAAATGTGAACACATGTGTTTTGAGTTCTAAGTGTGTTGTTTCAAATGAGTTATGATACTGCACATCACATTCTTAGAATCATAGATTTATTTAGGCCATGAATTATTTAAATCTAGACGATTGTGCACTTTATTCTTGACCTATACATGTTTTTATATTTTGCTAAGCTACAAATAATGTCCATAAAATGTAACTTTATACTTATTCCATCATTCAGCAATTTTTTTTAATTTTGATTTTTTTATAGATTACATACCCCAAATGGGTAAAAATATAACATTATTAATAAGTACACAATTTAAATATACATCAAGAATATGCACGAGGAATGATCGCAACGTCACATACTTTCAATTGAAAATGCAACTCTTCTATGACATTTTAATAGAACCACTTCACTACACAATTATAATATCTGTACAACTGTATTTTATACTATTTATGATTATTGTGAAAATGAATTCACAAAAATCACACTATAACTTTCTATATAATATTTAAATTAAATATATGAAATTATTTTTATATCACACATTTCAAAAACAAATTGATATTATTGCTACAGCAAGTGTTACATGAGGCTCCGATCCATTTCGATTTTTTCTATCTACATAAAATATTACGATATTACAGCATTAAAATATAACCATTATAAAATTGCTTTACTTTCATTCAATATTAAATGTGTAAGCAAATAGTAAATTGGTATATTTAAATTATAACATTCTTCTAAATCAGATTTGAGTAATTAATTTGCAATATTAAGTGTTTTAAAATTATTAGTCAAATTATTGTATTATATATATACATATATATATATATATATATATATATATATATATATATATATATATATATATATATATATATATAGTACAGGAATACCTCACATAGAATACCTCACATAGTCCGGCTAATCAGTTCCACTGAGTATATATATATATATATATATATATATATATATATATATATATATATATATGTAAACATACATATCTAATTATTAATATGTATAAATAAATTTGTTGAAGGTTCTACTTATATGTCTAATTTAAACACAATTGTATTTTAAATACACCAAAAAAGTGTTTAAGTTAAAATTAACCCAAATCTGATATTAATTTAATAAGAATGTGTAAATTTTTATAACAATTCATTTTACAATTAATAATTATTAATTATATTCATATTTTTATAATACATGAATATAATAAATAATGTGTCGTAATGTATGTGATCATAAATTTAAAATAAATTAAAACGAACATGACATCTGCTGTGACGAAAGGAGCTCAAGAAGTGAACTTGATAGATGTTGATAGATGGCAACATACACTGTATCAAACAGATACAGTTTAAAGTGTCCTGAAAAAGATGATAAATTTTAATTTTGTTATAATAATCATACATATTTAATACACAACTGTAATTATGTATAAATGTGCAATGTGTATTTATAGCTAATATACTATTATACTTGCCATTGATATTTTCACATGCTAAACATTGATTCCAACAGCAGAGGCAGCGATAACTCCAAGTATTGCAAGACAGACTAAGATCATGATTTTCTTCTACAGAAGAACAAAGACATTGGTTAATAAATTTCTTTTATTTAATTATTTTATGTACATTTTGCAACTAATGTTTTTTTAATCCGTGTAGTTGTTGTGGTATGCCTTTTGTCATTTTTATATTAACTTTGAATACAAATATACATATTAATAATTATGTAAAACCATAATTTGTAAAAAATCTATACACACATACATACATACATATATATATATATATATATATATATATATATATATATATATATATATATATATATATATATATATATATATATATATATATATATATATATATATATATATATATATATATATATATATATATATATATATATATATATATATATATATATATATATATATATATATATATATATATATATATATATATATATATATATATATATATATATATATATATATATATATATATATATATATATATATATATATATATATATATATATATATATATATATATATATATATATATATATATATATATATATATATATATATATATATATATATATATATATATATATATATATATATATATATATATATATATATATATATATACATATATATATATATATATATATATATATATATATATATATATATATATATATATATATAAATATATATATACATATATATATATATATACACATATATATATATATATACATATTTTATATATATAAATATCGTACATACATATACATGTATATAAAAACTGCACAATCAAAATTTATTACACATTTTTACTGACAGTATGTTAATTTTTCCAAGTATATCTATTTCTAAATATGAAGTATATAAGAATTTTCTTATTTTTTTTGTTAAAAAAAATATATAAAGTTTCAGTTTACATAACTTAAGATTTTATAATTTTTATTATTGTTAATGAACTGACAAAAAAAATACAAATGAAAATATAATTTTTACTTACTGAAAAAAATACTGCTAGCTAAATTAGAAACTGAATAAAAAATAGAGTGGAATATCAATTCAAAAAGCATATTTTTATATCTATAAAATTGTTTGTTCATATTTTGTAGTTAAATATTTAATATTGGCTTTTGAAATTAATATTTTATCAGTGTAACTTTAAATTTGAAATAAAAAAGCAAAGTATATTTTTATTTTTTTTGTAAGCTAATTATATTGTAAATAAATACAAAAGTAATGTGTTGTGTGTGTGTGTGTGTATATATATATATATATATATATAATTATAAATTTTTGGATTCAGTGTTTATTTTATAATGAAAGGTGCAATACAAAATAATTATTTTCTAATTATTTAAAAATTAACTAAGTAAATTAAAAAACGTTACAGGGATCTTAAAATGTGATACAATACAAAAAACAATA
>CP092090.1:33921067-33941067 GCA_029203775.1 Neoneuromus ignobilis
TGTATAATGTATATTTATATAAATTACAAGCCATTAGTAAAAAATAACATTTATGAGGAATTACATATGAATAATTTCTATTAATGTAAATAAAGGAAAAGGTAACCAATATAAAAAAGTGCAAAATATATTGGTAATGGATAAAGGATCCTTGCTATTTTGTTTTTCCTTACCTTGCGTGCTTTTTTCTTATATCCTTCTGCAATATTAAGTTCACTAACAGCAACTACCACGTGGTCTCCTGTTTGTCCCACGTGATATTCTATCCTGTCAACCAACTCACCCTAAATGTGCTCAAAGTATGGAAGTAAAGGTATTGGTTTTGGGTTATATTACGATGTATTGGCCAAATGCACAAGAGAAAAGGTCAGGGTTGACATATATGACATTGATGCAGTACATTAAGAAACAGATGATGTAGATTATTGTACACATATGTAGAAGTGTCAGTATTGTGTTTTAGTTAATACAGCGATGACAAAAAGGCAACACCACACATAGAGTAGTTCGTTAGAATGGGAAAACAGTTATATTCAATATCAATACATATATTATATTAAACATTAGTATGCGAACATAAAGCAGAACCAGGCAGGCAGAGAAAAAAGAAAATACAAAAACCGAAAATCAAAAAATATATTAAAGGATATAAAGGACAGGGACATAAATCGGTAAGGTCGGTAAGTTTGGAACGGGACAAAAACGTAACAAAAATTAGAAGTGCGATAAACACTGTATGTTCGTAAAAACTAGGGATTGACTCACCCGCCGAGCTTTGCTCTGGTACCTGAGTGCTTTCTTCGTGTCTTGTGTGGCTGTTTGAACATAATCCACAGCGTGTTCCACATGGTACTCGATACGATCAATCATTTCCCCCTATGAGCCAACGAGAAGGCGAGACAGAACAGAGGGAAACCAGCAAGTATTAGTCATTAGCCCATGCATAATAAGACAAATAACAGACTAAACAGAATCGGATATGTTGAAGGTATTATTTTATAATTTTCATGCACAATTAAGAAAAATTATTTCTCAGTGAGAATAAGTTAAATTTATACATAGGTACTCAGATATATGTATATGTATATACGAGTATACACGCACACGCATACACACACACACACACATGCAGTTTTATGTGTGTATAGTTTAATAACATATTTGATTGAAAAATGGAAAAGTATTTGTATATTTAATATAAAAAAAATGATTTTACAAGTTGCAGTGAATCAATAAAAGGATATATATATATATATAAAATAATGTTTCAAAATTGTAGTTTTTATGGACAATGTTTAAAGAAAACAGTAATATTATTACATTTTTTTAAATAAATTATAATTAATTAATAGTGTATGTGCAATAAATATAAAATAGATCCTGTGATTATAAAAACTGTTCTTGTTGAACACACAAACAGTGGAAAAACTAAAAGAGTAAAATGGGTAATAGGTATTTGCAAAGTATGGGTACAATTTAATACAGTATAACTAAATTTTTATATATTGTGTGAAATATGTTTAATAAATATGATAAATAAAAATGGTAATATATATATATATATATATATATATATATATATATATATATATATATATATATAAACACACACACACACGCATGCACGCACGCACACGCGCATGCACACGCACACGCGCATGCACACGCACACGCGCATGCACACACACACACACACACACACACACACACACACATATATATAATTTATAAATAGATAAAGCACATACACAGACATAAATTAAGTAATTTACTAAAAAACTTGCTTTCATTAATTCGTTTAAAAACAATATTAATTTAATTGAATTTACTTTGTTTTGGGTAGTACTAAAATAAGAAATTTAATGAAAATAAAAGTTTAAAATATAAGTATTTGTTTAATAAATTGAAAATAATAGACAAAATAAATAAAAATAAATTTTGTAACAATATGTGTTTACGGCTAAAACGCCGCATAATAGGATACAGTCAATAATGAAATTGATATTAGTTTCTTGACAATAATTATGTTTATAAGATAACATAAATTTTAGATACAGTCATGCAATAAAAGACAAGAGATACACACTAAATTAAAAAAATTGTATATCAAGTCAATCAAAAAGTATTAACATTTTATAGAAATACTAAATGATTTGTGGAAATTGTTAAAAATGAAATATGCGTATTTAATATATGTACGTACATACATACACACACACACACACACACACACACACACACACACACACACATATATATATATATATATATATATATATATATATATATATATATATCAGGTATTTTAGAATGATTGTAAAATATCTAAGGCCAAAAAAAATACAATCATTTTATTAGTGAAGGATAATATGTTGTAAGCTCGTTTAATACTATATTTGTTTAGATGATCTTAGATATATTATTTGATGTTACAAATTGACGACAGACTGTATATATATTCATTCATTCATTCATTCACTTTGCACCTTCCTAATACCTTTATGCGGACTATTTTTTCAGTTGCAAAACACATATTGTTACTTGTAACATCGCCCTTCGCCTAATCCATTCCATTTTTGCCCTATTGATTGGTCTATTATTGATCATTCATTCATGCATGCACGCATGTTCGCACACATATATTGCAGTTTGTTTTCCAAAAATAAAAAAAATATTATTAATAATAATTATCATCCAATTACTAAAGAGCATCACTGTCTTAATAAATTTGTTTTTGATTTCAAAAATAGTTTAAAAATATGTTAACATCAAAACGTTGTTATTAAAACTAATTAAATATATTTTTATCACCAAAATTTATTAACTATATTCAATCTTTTGATTTATTATATTGAAAACAAACATGTTTTTTGAATTAGTTATAAAGAATTGATTTTAATTTTTAATTAAAAAGTCAAAATATATAGGATCATCCAAATGTGACACCTAGATTTGTGTTTTATTAAAAAGAAACAAAAGAAACTATAAACATGTTTCTTTTTAATAAAACATAAATATAGGCATCACATTTGGATGATCTTATATAAATAAAACCAATATTAAAAATACAATATAGTATTTACAAATGTTTAATAATTTAAGCAATACATGCATTCATTGTATGTTAATTTGTATTACTTAAAAAAACTGAATGTAGAAAAAATATTAAGTTAATTTGTTATTTTTATATTACGTATCCCTTTACCCTTTCTAGCCTTAATGTCGGCTCGTAATTATGGTAATTGGAAGAATGTTAATAAAACAGAATAAAAGAAAACAATTTGAAAGACTTGCTATACAATTCAAAATCATAAACGTAACCCCACGTATATTTGGACATAACAAAATATTTTGTTTATATTGTGTAGACACGAATCATGTTATTATTTCAAGATATAAGAGCAGAGCTGTAGCAGGTATAAATTTTATTTTTGTAATATGTTTTAATATTCAAAAATAATGAATTAGTTAATATGTATATGTGTGTATATATATGTATAAAATGTAAATTTTAAGAATTAATTTACATTTGATTTCTATTTAAAAAGAATACAGTTAAAGTTTCAACAGACATTACTGACTTCTTTAAAGTTTATTAGAAAATTTCTAAATAATTATTAGAATTTTTTTTTAAATTCACTGATATAATATATGAATATAATAATATATATACATACACACATATATATTAACTAATTCATTAAATCTTTACAATACTGAATAAAATGAGATTTGAACTCATTCACAATAAAACAGAATTACATATTTATATTTGGACAAATGTAATATTGATTACATTTTTTAAAAGAAAATATCTGATTGATTATAAATAATATAAATTATTTTATGTACCTGATTTTCAACAAGCATAGCCATGTCCATAAACATATCATGTAATTCACGGATTGAATTTTCCAGTTTTATGATATCGGCATGTCGTGCCTCAATATCAGCCAGTGTTTGTTTCGCTTGTTGTGTTTCCATAATGATCTATAAAAAAGACAGACAAAAATTATATATTAAGTATTGAAAATAAAATGTTCTAAATATGGAAATTTATAAAAAAAGGTGCAGTACTTACACCTTGTGTAAAAACTGCAGGGTTTCCTTGTTCCAACATTTCTTCCAGTTCTTCGTTTGTCGTCTGTCTACCCGCTATTAAAATAAACAAATGTTAAAAGAAAATACAACATAAATTAATACTTTACAAAGATATATCGTGTACTAAAAATTTGAAATCCAGGTATCCACTTATAATTCAATATAAACTATTATTTGTTATAAAAGTAAATAAAAATAAAAAAAGAATAATAAAATTGCTATAAAATATGTAAACATATAAAAAAGCATTCATATAGTTATAAATTAGCAAATGAATTAGAAATATTACACAATCAAGGTTTTAAAGTACTGTTTCAATATCCTATATACTGTATATGTATATATATATATATATATATATATATATATATATATATATATATAAATACATTTTAAAATATTTATGTACATATGTGTATATATGCATATGTCATCAGAAAAGTTCATATCGCTTTTGGAAAGAAAAAAATATAATTTCATTCTTTCTATGTAATTCAAAAAATAACGCATTTAAAATTCCATCGAATATAATGCATTACTTTCTGGGGTGTAATTGAGTTATCGAGGTAGCATAGACAAGTTCTTTAGTTAAAATCAATTTCTTTTGTATATCTCATCGCCTGTAATTTAAATGATCAATAGATGGACTATTTTTGTTCCGACTGAATAACGATACATACGAGTATATCGACATTCTGCTCAATATTTTTTTTTTAGAAAGAAAATGAGCGTATCATACATCATATCAACAAGTCGTACATCTATTTTTTGAAAGTGTTCATATACTATTGATTTCGGTATTCCCAATATTCATACAAGTTTAATAACGGTTTGCCGAGTTTTTTTTTTTTTTTTGTTATTTTCATACAAATTTTGTCATAAACATCAAATGGCCTTCAGAAGCGCAATTCATCTCCGAGGATGAAATTCCTAACACAACTCTACCAAATCACTTTCTATGGCCAAAAAGTAGTTGGGTTACAGTATCAGCACCATACATTTTACTTATGTGTTTTGTAGTAGTTGATGTACTGTTTCTTTATTAAATTAGTACATTATATGGCAGAAATGCATTTTAACACATTAAGGTCCGTAGTATTTCGCGGTAGACACTTCATCTAGAGTTCGATGAATTTCGCAAAAAAATGCACAAAAATAATTTCTTCATAAAATCGATGTAATTCTTAAATCAATGAACATTTTAAAATAAAATTTCATATCTGCCTATAAAAGGGTTCGATGCATAGATATATGTAAATATAATAGTAGTTTTCAATCTGTAATGAGTGTACCAGCGTGATAAAGTACAATAAAGAGATGCTTTATAATAAACATAGTTTATTATGAAAAAACATTTTTTAGCGTAAAAAAACATCTAGAAGGGATAAAAATATGAAAAATTACGTAAAGCATATATTCTATATACAGAAGTTGTTAGAAAAAAAAATAAGAGAACGAATTTCGATTTTATTCCAAAAAAAAACAGAACTTTATTAGGAATAGAGATTACTTTATTTCAAATATCTGAAATATTTTTCATAACTTTATAATTTACCAATATTTTGAATATATACACCATCATCTTTTGATGGAATTTATATTTTTTTGACGTCAAAAGTTCATACAATGAAACACGCGTTAACGCGTGAACGGACTTAGACGGACGCGAGTAGTCCAACATGAAACACGCGTTTAGGCGTGGCCGGCCGGTAATGTGTTAATAACTGATTTTCAAATTTGAAAAGTTCTTTATAAAAATTATATGTGTTTTATTCAGTGTTAAATTATTAACTGAGATAATAATGATTTTGTGTGATATGTGTATTAGCAGTAAATGACATGAATTTTGCTGAACAATAATAAAATGGTACGAACTTTTCGGATGATCTAATAGTTCTTTATTTATTAAATACTGAATTTTATATATAAAATGTTAAAATTTGTTTCTCTGGTGAATATTAAAGCTGAATTTAAATTATTATTGTATTTATTAATGAATTTCAATATGAACATATTTTTTTTAATGTGATATAAATCATATTTTACCATTTGTTAATAATGGTATATAAGTAAATACGAAAAAACTACATGATTGGAAATACAAACAAAAGTAAAAACACAAGAATTTGTAATGGATATACTTAAAACGTTTCTTTAAATAAAAACAAAATTATAATAAATATAACCAATCAATTATTCTAAGAAAATGTTTGTAAGGGTAATATTGTCGTACCAGTTGAAATCACTTAATTTTAAGAATTTAAAGAGTTAATGGTATCAAATACATTTTAATATAATTATTTCTAAAAATTTTACAAATAAGCTTCGTTACTTTATGATTAATATATATATATATATATATATATATATATATATATATATATATATATATATATATATATATGGTCATCCAAATGTGACGCCTAGATTTGTGTTTTATTAAAAAGAAACTATACATATGTTTCCCCATACACCACTTTGTACACATGTTTCTTTTTAATAAAACACAACTCTAGGCGTCACATTTGGTTGACTTTATATATATATATATATATATATATATATATATATATATATATATATATATACATAAATTAAAAAAAAAAACTTGAAGAGAAAAATAAAAAATAGAGTACATACTAATTTCAAGTTGTCGCTGTATTCTTCCTTTACACCTTTCCCTATAATCTGTCTGCGTCCGATTATATTCCGTCATTACTTCAACAAACTTTCGAGACAATGTGGAGTGCTGCGTTTTCCGTATCCTGAGGTCTGCTGATGATTTATTTGTCTGTTCCTCCGTTTCAATGTTTTGTTCTATTGCCTTTAATTTCGCTCGTACTTTATTGGCAGTTTTCTTTATGTCGGCCATAAGATCTTCCAGTTCTTGCTTGACCTCTGTAAAAAGATTATATTATTTTATTAGTTTATATTATGTTAAATATTCGTATGTAAGAATTCATTTGTACTTAGAATATGTTTTTTACATAAGTACAAATTAATTTAAGTTTTTTTTTGAAAAAATACTTTCGATATTTTAATAATAAAATATTTTGGTATATAGTGTGTCCCAGCAGAAGCGTACACTCATCATTGTTCACTCAAAAAAGATGCGTTTTATTTAAAAATTAAGTTGTGCGCTTCGATGGGGCATCTATATGCATATATTTAGATAATCATTAATGTATATATTTGTTTATTTATAAATAAATATATTTATTTAGTTCTATTGCTTTTAGATAAAGTTCAATTTTTTATAAAGATGGTCGAGTTTGAAATGTTCTTTATTTAAATATTTTTCAATCACTTTCTTATAAAAGGTTTTAAATATCATATTAAAAATGAATTACATTTATTTAATTAAACGAAGATAGTTTCAAAACTGAAAGGTCGCTGTCATCGGATTTGGAATCCTAAGTAAACACATTATATAATATATTATTATAAATAAACATTTTTTATAATAAAAATTAGTTTTTTTTTTTGCTGAACATATTAATCATTGAATCAAAGTACTCTAAAATGCTTATTGTAAGTTCATTTTGTTAATTTTTTCTACCAACTCATATTAATTTGAATATTACAATGTTTTAGAAAGGATATTTAGAATATTATTAATGATTTGAACTAAATTATAAACAAGTAAATAAACCGTAACTGTAAAATATATGACTAAAAGTACTTTATGCATGATTGTTCATAACTTATGAAATTTATACTTTTTTCAACAATTTTCTTTATATGAAAATTCCATCAATAATTATTATGTAACACAAAGATAATACATGGGAGTAGATTATTTTAGGTTTACAGAGGGAGTGACGAATGGAACGTGACTGTAACTAAGGGATAATGCACACAAAACCACATACATTTTCCATAGCTGAGTGTCACGTACAAACTCAGACGTGATACATTGGTATTGGTTGTAATACTAGACAGTGCTGGGTAAGAAGGCATAAGTGCTGGTGGCAAAACTAGGGCAGGCAGAAGGCTGATTCCTTCCGGACATTCTCTTGTAAGCCAGTTACCCTTTGGGGCTTTAAAACGCTATGATAAATGTAACTAATGTAAGTAATCGACTAATGTGTTTGATTGAAGACAAATAAACGTATGCGAGTTGAGTGCACGATTAAATGTATGTAATAGCATGTATGTGACACAATTTTATATATATATATATATATATATATATATATATATATATATATATATATATGTATGTGTGTGTGTATGTATGGCTATGTATTACAAATATTATGAAATATTTTAAACAGAATATAATAAAAATAACTGATTTTTAAATAAATAAATAAATGTATGTAGAGAATTTGGAATTTCATTTATGAAAATGATTTATTATTTTTTCCAAAATATTATCTATCGTCTATATATACTCAATCATTTCAAAATCGGGTATCACTGTTTACTTCTAATTTATTATTGAAAGCAGTAAAAAAGGTTTTATTTAAGTAGTAATTTGTTAGTTATCAATAAAACGTTGTCTTTTCAGGTGAATTTTGATTAGAAAAATAATTTCAAAACACAAATGACAATTTTGACTATATGGATAACATTATTTTTTTCTAAAGTTATTAGTTCCATATTTTATAGAATGTAAATTTTTCTTTAAATTAAAATCACTACTTTCAAAATTCATGTCCTATCGTTTATAATTTTTCAGAAAAGATGAATATTTTTAGTTACAATTTTTCAATCTGTAAAAACGTTTTAAGATGGTTAATATTTCCTTGACTTAATGGAGTAAGTACTGAACAGTTTAAACAGAAATTGCAAAACTAAGTACTTGGGTATTAGTACTGATTGATGTCTAGATTTATTTTTTTCTATATATATATATATATATATGTTTATTTTACTATATAAAATAATTTAATCGTAAAATTAATGTCATTAATCACCTCCGATTGTGAACAATTACTTTCTCACTATCCGTAAAAAAACATAATTTCCGATGGCAATTATTATGAGAAGAGTGAGCAAAGCGAGAAGGGGGCATAGCTCCCACTCCAGGGTTAGTGAGTGAATGGACAGGTGGCGGAGCAAGTCGGTTTCAAAAAAAAAGTTATAACATTTATCTGTGTTTATTTACATTATTTTGGAATGATATAAAATTTTCTATTTTATATATAATGAAAAATAATTTTTGAATATGACTACATACATTTTTTAATTATTTCTGCAAAGATCAAATTTTACACTATTTTTTTTAAAACGTCTTACAATTATACATTAAATCAATTTTTATGAGGTAAATGTTAGATAATCAGAAATTTAAATGATAATTTTACAAAAATAAAAAAAATAACTTCATTATCTTTTGGAAACTACAAATTATAAAAAGAGTTAAACAATATGTTTTTTTATCAAAAATATCGTTTTCATGTTTATATATAAAAAAATAATCAATTAAGGGTTATAACAAATAATTTATATTGATAATTTCATACTTTTTTATTATTGTGATTTTTATCATTTCATTTCATAATATTTTCAATAAATATTTTACCAATAGCATTAAAATTACAAATGTGTTGTTTTCTGAAAACTATAATAAATGTTATTATGTATTTGAGAAATTCAAATATAATTTTATATCATATATGAATTATTATATTACAATTTATTTTCTTTTATTAATAAACCAGAACGAATTATATCAAGTTTACGGAATTATAATGAAACTGTATCATTTTACAATATGTCTACGATATAGTATGTTAGTCTACTTTTCAACATTTTCTTACGACGCGTCCAAGTGGGAAATGGACATTGGCTTTCTGCCAACTACTAAAGTTAACTTCCGGACATGTTTCCATAGTCATTTGACAACAAATATATATATATATATATATATATATATATATATATATATATAAATATACACTAGGTCATATAATATGAAATGTCGAATTATTATATAGGAAATAATATAAAAAACCGACATTTCATACTACATAACCTACTATATACATACATTACCGCTCATAAGTATTCAGGTACCTTAATAAATTGGGATAATTCGGTTAAGCTTACTTATATATTTTATTAATGTGCTTAATAATATTTGTCTGTAGAGTATTTTTCATTGTTTAAATAATCAATCAAATACTAGAAACACAGGAAATTGAATAAGGCGAAGCTTTTCATAAAAAGGAAATTTCAGTGGCGAATTAAAAAACAGATGTTGTCTAAGTTTTCCAGGTAATTAATGTGTTATTGTGGATTTTATGGTAGGATAAGTATTTCTTGGGTTTCCTATGTAGATTTCAATCACTAAAGTCTATCATGATCAAGTAATAACATCGAAATAAGTACAGTGTTTAAAATAAAATGATGGAATTTTGCTTTTGATTTTTTATTGATATGGTTAAAGTGAAAGAACATTCAATACAAACTCAGTGCATGATAATCTCCCAACATAAATTGGGACAAAGTAGCATGCAAATAGAAAAATAAAATAAAATTATCTTGTAAGATAGTAGATGGCATAGTTAAAAAATTAAAGATTGTAAGAGTATTGTACACAAAAAAAATCGGGCGCCCAAGAACAATAATAACGTCAGAAGATCGTCTCTAAGCGTTTCAAATGTTAATTGAATGTTTATGAGGCTGGTTTGTATGAAAGGATAGCTGTAAAAAAACCCTTATTCCCACCAATAAATAGCAAGAAAAATATTGAATGGGCAAAACAACACGAAAACTGGACCATCATTGACTGGAAAAAGATTCTATAGAGTGACGAATCAAAATTTTAAAGTTTTTGGTTCAAGGAAACGTGTCTTCATCCGTAAATCAACTGGAGAGTAGCTGTCAAATCAATGTGTAATTCCATCCGTTAAGCATGGTAGTGGACTTGTGATGGCGTGGGGCTGTTTTGCGGGTACTGATTTAAGAAATCTTGTTAAAATCGAAGAGAAACTAAACAAGGAGCATTACAAGAATATATTGAAGAAGTATGCTTTCCCTTCTGGAGCAAGGATTGTTGGGGAAAAATTCGTTTTTCAACAGAACAACGATCCCAAATATAAGTTTAAACTGTGTGTAAGTTTTCCGAAGCAAATGGAAACAAAAAAAAATCTTAAAATGATGGTTTGGCCTTATCAGTTACCCAATGCTTATCCTATAGAGTTATTGTATGATGAGTTTGACCGAAATTTTCAAAAGATGTGTTCAACATCATAGCAGGATCTTTGGAAAATACTACAAGAAGAATAGAAAAAATGAAGATGGAAACATTGGAAAAAATTTAAATAGAATGTCTCGAATATGCCAAATAATCATCAGAAATAAGGATAGTCACATTGATGAGTCAAATATATAATATAAAATTAGTTTTTATAATTTTGTTTTATAATCTGTATTTTAACGCTACAATATATATATATATATATATATATATATATATATATATATATATATATATATAAATAGTTAGACAGAGAGAGAAAAGTAAACAAATATAAAAAGATTGTTGTATTTAATAAGTTTAATATTTTGTTTTCAAAAATAACCTAAATATAATAAATATTTGAAAAATAGTAATTTGAAATATATAATAGCATTATATATATATATATATATATATATATATATATATATATATATATATATATTATATATACACATACATACATATACACATACATGTATAACTACTAGAACAAAAGCTAGACTGTTAATAATTGAATACGTTTCGAGTTTATTCTCTACAGCTTTTCTGAATTCAGAGTAGTCACTTTATACATATGTTAAACATTTATCACGTAACCGTAGGTAAATTATTATTCTAGTATTGAAAACATGGATACGAGTGTGTCCTATGCAAAAAGCTTCAATATAATATGAAAGCACAGTCGGTTGCCAGGAACACGCTACGAGCATTGTATTGTTTTTATGAAATGTGAATCGGGTGTATTGTGTCTAGTATTCCTACTATCACGACTACCGACGACACTACACCAACATATGACAACGACATTGAGTTCGTATCTGAGACCGTCATCAAAATACAACTTGTTTCTAGCTATGTTGCTGTATGTGTTTCCTGTGTTAATAGTAAGCTATATTCACATATACCTTTTTTAACCATTTCAGATGTAGTGTATAAATATATATATATATATATATATATATATATATATATATATATATATATATATATATATATACATATATATATATATATATATATATATATATATATATATATATATATATATATTCATTCCAATAAGCACATCAGAAGTTTAAATGGAAATAAAACAAAAAGTATTTAATAAATTAGTTAATTTACTTTTAAGCATATTGTATGGCATTATTAATGATGGAACACAATTCCACTCATATGACCACTATCACGACTTCGCTTGACATAGTGCATTCGTTTAGTCATTCTTTCACATAATTGTGGTCCAATTTCATGAATTTCATGTTCACTGTTAATTTTTAATGTTTCTGTTGTTTGTGGTTTATCAGCATAAACTAATGATATCACATAATCCTACAGAAAATAATCCAATGGAGTTAAATGACATGATCTTGGTGGCCAATTGATTGATCCATTTTGTGAAATAATGGACTCATTAAACTTTTGTTTCAATAAGTCTATTGTTTCTGTAGATGTATGGCACGTAGCAATGTCCTGTTAAAACCACATGTCGTGCAAACCGTTTTCAATAATTTTTTGGGAAAAAAATTTCACTAACAGAAGCAATATCTGCCTCACTTCTTGCATTTTTTTGTCTTACAGGCATTGCTGTATCATACAGAGTAAAATTGTTTTCAATTTTTTTAATAATTAGATAAATGCACGTTCACTTGGATGATTGTGTTAAGTTTTACAAACCGAACATTGATTTTTATAATTTCTAAGCGTTGTTGAAATGTTCCATGATAATTTGCCAAACTATATTGCGTTAAAATGATCTTAAAAAATTCAAACATGGCTAATCACCATATGTCAAAATTCTAACATTCTTCTTGGAAAACCCCATATATATATATATATATATATATATATATATATATATATATATATATATATATATATATATATAATAAAAGGAATGAGGCAAGGACATGTATTATCACCAAATCCATTTACAGTGATACTAGAATTGTTTAGACACTATATAGGAAATTTGAAGGAATAAAAGTAAAGGACAAAATGAAACAAAATTTGGTCGTTTTTGTTTCAATGAACGATTCAAATTAATTGTTGTCGGTAACGATCAGCAGTAATTGTTTGACCAGGTTTCAATAGTTCATAGTACACCGCACCTTTTTGATCCCACCAAATACACAACATAACCTTTTTCTCATGAATATTTGGTTTTGCAGTCCATGTTGATGCTTGGACTGAATCTACCTATGATTTTTCAAATTTAAGATTGTCAAAATGAACTCATTTTTTATTCCCAGTGACAATTCGATGCAAAAACAATTTTTTTTTTGAATCGTGTAAACAACATTTTACAGATTGTTTTTCGCTTTTCGATATCTCCGTTTTTTCAATTTTTGTGGCACCCATTTTCCTTCTTTTTGAATTTTTCCCACAGCATGCAAACGATCAAAAATGCTTTGTTGTGTAACACTCAATACTTCAGCGAGTTGTTTTTGTGTTTGAGTGTCATCTTCATCCAATAATGCCTGTAATTTTTCATCAGCAATTTTTTTCGGTGGCTTCCCACACTCTCTATCACTCACACCAAAATCACCACTTTTGAACCGTTGAAACCATTCTCTACACGTTCTTTCAAATAAAGCATGTTCATCATAAGCTTTCATAAGTAATAGATGACTTTCAGCCGCAGATTTCTTTAAAATAAAGTAATGAGTAAAACTTCCAGCATATGCTGTTTTGTTGGTACAAAATTCGATATTTTCAATGCACAAAAAAATTGTTGTTTACACTTCTATTATATATGATAAACTGAATGTTGAAGATTTTTTACAGCACAACATACAATAGATGGTAGTTGAGTATTTGATCTTAACATATAGCTACAGCCTTCTACTTGTAAACGGAGGAATCATACTTCTACACATAATATATACACAAATACATATGAGGGTCGTTTGATAAGTATGGTAAATTTATTTATTGCTTAATTTAATTAATTAATTAATTTAATTAAATTTTTCAATTTAGTTTTTCTTACTTTTTTACCAAATTTATTAAATGACCCTCGTATGTATATATATATATATATATATATATATATATATATATATATATATATATATATATATAGTATAGGAATACCTCGCATAGTCCGGCTAATCGGTTCCACTGAGTAGCGGACTATTTAAAACCGGACTAATCGAAACATTAACTAAATACAAAAAACGTTAATTGGTTCCAAACAAAATTGTTTTTCCTGTTTTTCAGTAAATAAAACGAGGGTAATATATTCAAATATTTGTATGTATCAACAAAACAAAATCAGGGGTTTATACACTCATTTTAAATACATTTTAAATTTATTTACAAATGAGTTATTAAAATTTAATTATCAAAAAATCGACTTTATTCTAGAGTTGCGAATCGAAAACTAATAGCAAAGAAAAAAAGACCACAAAACTAGAATTGCGCATGTGTGGCGCATAATGTGCATATACGATTTCGGTTTTCTTTTTTATTGTTTTTATAATAAAGGAGAAAACTTGAAAATTTGCGTATAAAAATAATTTTATGTATTAATTTCTTGGGATTTTTTCTAAAAAAACTTTTTAGTAGGATTTTTTCAAGTAAAATTTTTTTTTTTTGGAAATTTCAAACCAGACTAATCGAACCCGGACTATGCGAGGTATTATTGTATTTGACTAACAGAATAATCTGTATTTTACATACGTGAATTCAAAAAATACTGTTACTTATTTGAATTTATAACTTTAATTTAGGCTAATTCAGATAATTCAAATTTCATTCAATTCGTAAAACAAACATTTTCAAAAATTATACAACAATATTCTCATTAAACTCTTCATATAAATAATGTATGTTGGAAATATTTTTAAATATAAATAATTAGAATAAAAATGTGCCTTGTTTTATATAATGAAATAAGTTGTAACAATTAAATATGGAGATAAATTTAAAACAATATACATATTAACGATGAAAATCCAGAAAGCGAAATGAAATTTGTAGTACAGTAAATTTTAATTATAATACTTTCAGTTATAGTAAAAATGATTAAAGTTACCATTTTTTCTGTAATATTTAACTTTAATTAGTCTGTGTTCAAATTAATTACAGCCGACTATCTTGTATAAGTCTTATACAATTACTATAAATTGTACACCCTTTCTCGCGCAAATTAGCTTAATTATGCACCATTCATATCTTTTTAATATCTGTTCGTTTTTAATTAAAACAAGTCTGAAATATTTTTGTAAAAGTTTCGATCTTTAAATATTAAATTATGTGTATTAATATTTTATTTCTTTAATATATAAAAATACTAATATCACATATTGTTTAATATTTTAGATCGGTATATTTTAATTAGTTTTTAATTTTATACACGAATTTTTTTGATTAAAATATTAATTTATATTTGTAGATTTTTCATTATTACATGCATTCTATACAAAATTTATAATATTTTATTTGAATTACAGTTAATAATATCTTTTAGTATATTTGTCAACATGATAATATAAAATATTATATATATATATATATATATATATATATATATATATATACGCACACATAAAAGAAATCGAAATATAAGATATGAAAAAATGAATTGAAATTAAATGATCTAGAAAGTAAAGATAATATATATAAAATGAAATATCGAAGTACAATGTTTAAATAACAAAAAATATATATATATATATATAAACGAAAAAGAAATAAAAATAGTAAAAAAGAAATAGTAAGAAAAAGTTAACTGAAAAACAATTTTCCAAATGTTAAGTGAACTTAGTCACGTTTATTGCTGGAAATCGTTTACTTTTTTTACAATGTAGTGGTGCAGTATCTGATAATTGCCAAGATCAGTAAATGACCCGAAAACAATTTTCAAAGTACATTAGGAGCTTTATAATGAAATCACCATTTAGTTCAACGGAAGAAACGAAAGAATACCTATAAAATGAAAAAGCACTGTTTACACAAAACGAATTGATTTATACATACATATATATATATATATATATATATATATATATATATATATATAATATTAGAATAAAAGAGTAATATAGGTATATTTTTTAAAAACATATACGTATAAAATAATATAAATTAATAATCTTAGAAATTCCATCTTTTATACATATTAGAACAACTACTCGTCACAAAATAAAAACATTAACAATGAATATATTTAATGGAATTTGTGTTTAATACAATTTCGATTACATTCAGATATATGAACAGGAAATAGATTATGTACATTATGTTCAGTCCAGCTAAAGTTTTCATTGAGTTCACCATAAATTTGCGGCGAAGAGACTACGGCAACAGGAAACCATTCATCAAAATAACTGTAACCGCAAGTTGCATCAATCCACCTGTTACATGCAGTAGAGCAAACTCACTAGTAATTAAATACAAACGTATGACATATACATTTATAAAGTTAGAGATGTATTTTATTTTATAGAAAATGTGTATTAAAAATAAAATGTAAATATCTATGTACACTTTATTCTTAAAAATGAATTGCATTAAATTTTTCTACAACTTTATTGATTTCAGCCTTAAAATTTCAAATTTTCAAGAACTTGAAAATTGTTTAAAAAACATTATCATTAAAAATACTATGGAGGAGACTATGAAGTTATATATATATATATATATATATATATATATGAATACACAAACTATATATAACATAAAAATTCCTAATATGACTAACAGGTATATAATTTTACTTGTTTTTTCCTTTCATATATTTTTTTAAATATTATCCTATTTATTTTCTTAAAATATTTTTTCATTATTTTTTTGTGGTATAATATTCTTATAAATTGAAATATTATAACAAAATTGCATATTAGAAAAAGGTATATTTATTAATTTTTGATTCTTATATGTATATTTTTTGCATTAGCAAATTAACTTCAAATACACAGTATGTAATCTCTCTCTCTTTCATTGTGTATATATGTATGTATATATATATACATACATCAATACACACACACGCATATTTTATATTTATTGTTGATTCTCGACTTGTGTTCTTTTATTAAATCAATTTCGGTGAACATGCTTGAATAACTCGTTTATTTTCAATTATGGTTTCTTTTTATCGCTTCTATATTTCAATTTGAGAAATTGTAATACAATTTTCCAACATCAATGAATGTTTAAATATTATGGTATTATTTCGATATGTTATATTTTTGTAATAAGTGTGAGATAAATTTTTATATGATTTTCAATTTTACATAATCTATGTGCAGTATGAATTAGAACGAAGTTTTTTTTTATTTTATATATATATATATATATATATATATATATATATATATATATATACCGATTTTATAAGTAGAATAAGAGAAATAAAATAAGTACGTTTTTCTGTTTACTATATGATTATTATTCTTTATTTATCAAATATTATATGTACAAGCTGCATCTATACAAACCAATATTTAAATAGTAGAATTTTTTTCTATATTAATAAAAATTTGATGTATAAATGAAAAAATTACTCATTTAAAATATATGCTTAAATAAATTCTCTATTAGATATAAAAATATTTTTTAAATTAATTATATAAAACTTTCAATATGTATATATTTAAGTTTTATAAAATATATATGCTGCGCGTGCTTTTTTTTACACGAAAGATATATTAGTACATATGTAATTATTATATTTAGTGAATTTAAACACACACACGCACATGTATATATATGTGTATATATATATATATATATATATATATATATATATATATATATATATATATTAAACGTTGAAAAATGTTGAAATGACTTTCATACACCATTAATCACTTTCGAGTGAATACATATCGTGTAGCATTGAAACTGTACAGTTAAAATTAAATTTATCATTAAATTCATAACGTGTATCATGCTTTAGCATTATGGTATGGACACAGAA
Source organism: Neoneuromus ignobilis (assembly GCA_029203775.1). Lineage (NCBI taxonomy): Eukaryota > Metazoa > Arthropoda > Insecta > Megaloptera > Corydalidae > Neoneuromus > Neoneuromus ignobilis. The sequence continues at coordinate 33,939,289 of CP092090.1, forward strand.
TAATGAAATTTTTAATAATATTTCATTTTTATATACATTATTGTATGCAACAATGTACCTATTAACATGATGTGTATAAATCTGTGAATGTAAAGTGAGGTTATATTGGTGTTACTGACATTTATATAAATATATCTGCTTGGACACAAATCTAAAATATGTACAATATATGAACATTTTTCAGATTATTTTTGAAATTGAACGCCTTGAGTTTTTTTTACAAAAACTGGCTGATTATTTCATACTAAATGCACATAAATTATATTAATAGTAAAAATGAGAAATTTATGTATGCATTAATTTATGTAATGGTTGTAATCTGTATTCAATTTTTAGTTTTTCAATAATGTGTAATTAAATACGCTGTTACTTATTAAAGTTCGATAGAAATTAATGCACACAGAAAATTAAGAAAATAGATAAAAAGTTCTTTATAAAATATGGCAATTGGTATGATTTTTAATAGTAAATGAAATTTTTAAATTTAAAGTTGTCTCAAAATAGTTCACACATATGTATGTAAATGTGTGTATATGTATATATATATATATATATATAAATATATATATATATTCATCATCGTCATCATATCAGATTATATCAGTCCACTTCCGGGAAAAAGTTTCAATAAATGTCATTATTCACTAGTACTTGGTCACATTCACAATGCTGATTAAACAGATTGGTAAAGATTTTTTTATTCAGGATTTATTTCCTTAAGAAAATTACCTTTACTAAGGATATAGAGTCTCGCTTGACGTATATTTCCTATCGGAGTTCGAACGCACTTTTTCCTGCATATTGTGTATATATTGTATATGTATGTATGTATATGTATGTATGTATGTATATGCATGTGTATGTATAAGTATGTGTATGTATATGTATATGTATGTATATGTATGTGTATGTATATGTATATATATATATATATATATATATATATATATATATATATATATATATATATATATATATATATTAATCAGAGAAGAGTTATTTACGATAAAATAAATTATTATAGGAAAAAAAAAACGTTATTTTTATAATAAAAAAATATAAAACGATTATATGAGGTGGTTCTATTACTAATTTTGAAACTTAATTGTTAAAGAAAAAAAAACTTTCGAAATTCCAGCTTTTGTGCAGAAAAATATAAGAGTGCGGCTTGAACTTTTTGTGCGAACAAAGAGAACTAAAAGAACAATATATTTTAATGTGTTGTAATGAATTTACGTCTTAAAAAGACATTTTTGATTCTGGAATCTAAATCCAGTGATATGAATTTAAAACATTAGAAAGTAAAAAATGAAACAATGTTTAACCATTAATAACATTTTGTTTAGTTAAAAAAATTCACACATAGTAAAAGGATTACTTTATTTCATTGGCTAGCTTAGAATATAAGTTTTGTAATGAAATATTTTATTGATGTTTTACTGATAAAACACTTTATATGTTATATATAAACTTACACACATAAGTCATGGCACACATGGGTAACATAAGCAATTTATTGATATAATTCAATGAAGTCGTTAAATTAAAAAAATATATTTAATAGAAAATAAATACAATAGTCATTAAATTTATTCATTATATTTATTTTCAATTAAATATACATTTTTTTAATGTAACGACTTCATTGAATTATATCAATAAATTGCTTATGTTACCCATGTGTGCCATGACTTATGTGCATAAGTGTGTGTGTGTGTGTATATATATATATATATATATATATATCTATATATATATATATATATATATATATATATA
>CP092090.1:33943567-33946067 GCA_029203775.1 Neoneuromus ignobilis
AAAACAATATATGGGGAATACCCGGAACTTATATAATAAACAGGAATGAAACAAAAAAAAGTGAACAGCAGACACGCCCATCAACAGCTTTCGATCTGGGTCACGTGACGACGTCCGATGGCGGTGCGACAAGTCTAGTTTTTATGCAAATGTGGCTGAAATATATTGATCGCATTACTTGAAAAACGAGTGGTACGTGTTGCTGAAGGGTATATATTTGACAGTTTTTAAAAGTTATATAGGGTGTATAACTGAATTAAATGTTAACAATCAATATTATATTTCATATGTATGTACAATTGAAAATAAATTTTCTTTTAACTTTATTTAAAAAATAAATTTGTTGTTCGCGATAGAAAATTTATGTTATTTGCTGTTAAAAATATTCAAAAATAATCTTCAGTATGAGATTTTAATACATATAAAATGTCCATAGTTATACAACAAATTAATTAAAATTAAAAATGTCCAAAGTGAAAATTTAATAAAAATGAAATATGTATTTTTCGAGAACATAAATAAAAAATTGAACAGGATAATAAAAATGGAATATTTTCAAGAATTTTTTACATTACGAAGTTGAATATTTCTCTATTTTAAAGAAAAAAGCTTTTGATAAATACGTCCTGATTGTTCTTACTGAGGGTAGTGAAATATGGCTCTTCAATGCTAAAATAATTCAGCGATTTCAGACAATACGGAAAAACATGGAAATTTTCATGTTAGGAATAACACGTAGAGAATGGAAGAAACAAGAGTGGATTCAAAAAAAAAAAAAAAACTCAAGTTAAGGATATAACAAGAGTAAAAGTTTAAAATGTACCGGTTTTATATAGCAACAAGAGAAGTTACTGATGGACAACAGAGATTATTGATTGATAACTTAAAAATATAAAAAGGTCCGAAAAGAAATTTATAGACAGACACTTGGGTTTTTTGAAATTTTTCCTAGGTTACGCATATCAAGATATCGATAATTAAAGACTACCTAAGAAAATCAAAATAAATAATTGGCATCGGGGTTTATTACTTCCAGGAACGTTAAGTCAAAACACGTTCACAAGAAGAAACTGACATGCCAGACCAAAAATAAAAGTGCAAAAAAAAAAGAAAAAAATTCATAGACAGATGAGATTTAGGTATGGAAAGAAAGGTATTGAATTAATTGAACGTGGTCAGTTTTGGAATAGTTCTTTATTCAGTAGTGGACATAGATGTTGATTATATATATATATATATATATATATATATATATATATATATATATATATATATATATATATACACATACATACATACATAAAGATGCACACACACACACATACATAGACGCAAGGTTTGATCAATAAATACACGGATTAGGGTCATTGCACTTTATTTATAAAATATGATTTAAAATTAAAACGGTTGACTTTAAAGTAACCCCTTGCAGCAAATGTCCACCGCTACTAATGTCTTTTCCATTTCTATTAATGTATACTAACTCTCTTTGTAATTACTTTTTGATTTCGTTTTTAGATTAGCTTTCGGATTTTCTTTTATTTCTTTAATCATTTGAACATAGCATCCTTTTAACAAATTCTTAAGTTTTGGAAATAAAAAAATTACATGGAGTCAAGTTAGATATGACTAGGGAATGAGAGTGACTTTGATTTTAGCTAAAAATTGACGAGTCAGAAGTTAGGCATTAGCTGGACACCCTGCAATAACACGATTGATATTCAAAACATTGGTCCAAATATCTTGAAAAGATCAATATGATATTTCTACATCTGATGTAATCTTTTTGACAGTCATCTATCAGATATCATGGATATTTTTGCATATTTATACATATATATATATATATATATATATATATATATATATATATATATATATATATATATATATATATATAGTATATATATATATGTGTGTATATATATATATATATATATATATATATAGAGTATAAAATAAAGATATTAAAATATAAACATACAAAACAAATTTTCTTTCATTTATTACATTTATAATTAAAACCATTTTAATATTGTTCAAAATGAATAATTTCTTAATTAATGTGTTTCAAATATATGTAAATTAAAAAATATGGGCTTTAAAAACTATTATAAATGAAATATTTGTTGCTAACTTGCAATTTATTCAATTTAAATATTTTTTTATTAAATTACTATAACATCAATACTTCTTTGAGTATATGTAATACTGTGAAATATAATGAAAATAATTATGTTCAGATAAAAATAATCTATTATTTCATATAAATAAATCTATCACAATTTCAAAAAAAAATATAAAATAGTAACACTTTATTGTGTTTAATCTTGATATTAAATATTTTAAGTAATAAATTTCTGCACTTTTAATATGAACAAATCATTGTCTCAAAACTATAAGATTTTATAAAAATGTTCAATTATAATTCATTCATACTTAAGCTTACATTTTATAATGCAGCATAATGATGGCATGTTTATGGAAATTCTCATTAACG
>CP092090.1:33951067-33966067 GCA_029203775.1 Neoneuromus ignobilis
ACACGTGTGTGTATAATGTATAAAGCTGAAACGTTGAAATTTACTTGGTTTTGATAAATGATTAGTAGTTTTTTTTCTGATAAATTATATTACTCTATGATTAGTAGTTTGTATATTTAATATCCTTATATTAACTAGAATTAACTACGAAATATTTATAAATAACCACTTAATTTCTACACACAAACGAGATTTATTTCTGTCTAGTTTTTCAATATTTGATATTTTAATTTAGTTGGAGAGAATGTATCAACTCAAATAATCCTATTTAAACTTCAGAAAGTAAATATGAAGAAGTTAAACTTTTAAAAATGTATGAACTTGCATATATTTATAATAAAGGAACGAAAAAAAATTGTTAATATTATAAAACATTAACATTTAAAAAAATCTAAATGTTACAACCAGTTTTGATAAATATATTTTAATTTTTTGAAATCTGATACAATGAATTTAAATCTTTCTATGATTTATTTAATATTATTAGGGTGAATACTATAATTACAAATTATTTATCTTACGCGTAACAAATATTAAGAATAAATAAAAAATAAAAACAAACAAAAAATGAAAGTACCTTTTTAAATTGTACTGTAATTGGGGGTCATATTTACTTTTATTATATAACTATTTTTTAAGTATTACTATTCAATTAAATCATAAATATTATTAAATAAGAATAAAGAATTGAAGAAGTATTTGATAATTTTAAAATATTAATATTTAAAATATAAATTCATGTTATTTTATAGTAATTACAATTGTTTATTAATCTAAATGATTATGGTTAATAAAAGTAGTATGCAATCTTATTATAATCTTCTTTTTTATTCAATGACGTATCTGTTTTCCTAAATATCAGTGAACTTATTTATCAAAAATGTCATATTTGTGGAATTCCGATTTAATACAATCAAATATAATTAACAGGAAAAATTGTAACTAAAATTATAAATGCTTCTAAAATATAATTATGGTCATTTTATATATATATATATATATATATATATATATATATATATATATATATGTATGTATGTATGTATGCAAAAAATAGATTTTGCTAAACAAGGAAGCTCAAGCTAAAAGTCAGAGATCGTATCTTTGACGAACTACGAATGACACTACAGTAGTGTTTTTATACGAGTTATCTAGCTGCGGTCGTAAGATGAATACGAGGCTATCCACCATCTTAAGAACATCTAAAACTTGATCCCTTGCGAATACATCCAGTCAAGCTTCATTCTATTCCACTTTTCAATTCAGTACGCGTCAGACACTATCGTGATTCTGTGTGAACAGCGAGATGGGGTTGTTGTAACGACTCTTTGGCTATAAACCTTTGATGGTTTACGTGTTACAAAACGTTCAATACCTAGTCTGATGCGTGTTCGTGTTGATTTCGAATTATCTTACTGAAATTGTTATTTTTTTCTGCACGTGCTTATTTCAAGTTTTACGAAAAATATTTCATTTTTCAATTACTTACTATTATGTACAGGGATTATAAATTCTATTATAATGCATTATAACGAGGAGTCAATTTAAAATATGAAAAATATTTATATTATAAAATACATATTTTTATTTGGACAATATTTTTTTCTTTGAATAGATGTAATATCATTTAAATATACCTATAATGTATTTAAAAAAATATTTTAAATATAGATTTGATTATTCTAAATATTTTTTGCATACTAGTTGTTTTTTTTACAAAAATAAAATCATATACTGTCCACACAAAATTGTTTGTTCATACATACAAAAATACACATGTATTGATTTTGTATTACCTTTTTTCTGTTTTAAATAATAATCTGCATGTTTTGCAGTATTATTCATGCATTTTTACTAGTTGATATTTTTAAAATATTGTAGGTAGTAGTTAAACTAGTTTAGAGATAAACTATTTAAATATTAAAAAAATATACAATGCATAATATGTTCTGCTCATTCTATTACTTTTTTTATTCATATATCATCATTATACTATTAACCTTTGATGATTCATGCCGACCAAATGCCTACGATAATTTATTTAATTTAAAATATTGAATGTCTCTCTTCAACATATTTCAATGCGTTTTCTGATTTAAACATTTATGATATTAATTTAGTACTGAAATAGATATATGTGCACTATTAAATTATAGAATTTACTTCTGAATTTTAATTTTACATTTTTGAAAAATTAATTTAATTATACACACCAAAATCTCAAAATACAAAAATTGGTTAAAAATAAAATTAGTATTATATAAAATACATATTGTAATAAATTTTTAAGTATTATATAAAAAAAATATTAAAATTAGTTTTATTTAAGAAATATACTAATGAATCATGACATTTTTTTAAAATGTTTTGTAAAAACTAAAAAACGTAGTAAAAATCTAATGATTCAAAGGACTAAGAAAAATAAAAAAATCTATCTTGCTAAAGTAAATAAAGTTGGTTACACGGAAACTAAACAGAACAGAAAATAACTTTGTTAAATCCTTTTTTTATGTTACAAATCAAAAGTTTTTTATATATTACGTTAAAAAAACTATGAACATTTTATTCAATTTGTCGATGATTCAGATGAAACTAGTGAAGAATTACCACTACTTTTCACATTATGTATTATAATAAATTATTTCGTATAGAGTTTGTACTACACCATATTATCGTTAATTTACAGTGCTGTTAACGAGACGTGACTAGAATCAATATTCTACATAGTACCTCGATGTCATGCATAACACATCAAGTTTGCAATTAAGAAAGTTTGCAGTTGCACAGGTTGAATTATTAATTTACGAAATTGTACTTGTTAAGTTGAATAACGATGTTGATTAAGTAAGTGTATGGGAAAAGTTATGCGATAACATAATTTAAGTATAAAATAATTTTTTAAAAAAAATACATGAATAGTATGAATTGCAGATTTAGGATAATTATTTTCAATAAGTTGATCAATTTTCTAAAATAGGTTAATAGAGGTTTTACAGAAACGAACAAAAAATGCAATAAATAATATTTTATCTGCAAAAAACGTTTCATTTTTCACTTTCAGAATATATTAAAAGATAATAATAGAGTATTATATGAATTTATAATTCATTTTATAATACTACAAATATTTCCAATAAAAAACTGTGTAAATTTTTGAAATCAGTGAATACGATCGGCGCCTACAGATCTGGATAAAAACATACATTGTATATTATAAACATCTTAAGACGTATAGTTTATGTTTTATAGTAAGGACATTAAAAATTACTTTAATAATTTGCATTACTGAAATTGTTTACTTCATACGTATTTTTAAGTTCTTTCAATTTAATTATTTTGTGAAAAATAGTGAATTATACACATAATTGAAACTAAATATTTGTAACCTGGACAATCGGAAATTCGTAGAAAAATTAGATATAAAAATTAACTGCGATTTATGTGTTATAAACAGTGAAAATTATTAAGTACTGCATAGAAATCAGAAATCGATAAAAAAGTATTCTTAACTAGCAAAGAGACAGTTCAAAAAACATGCATGGATGAAAGAAAATTTGAAATTGACAATTATATTTCAATATAAGCAATTTTGTAATCGAATCAAATACTGATGAGAAATCTTTAATTTTAGTCGTTTTACAACTTATTTTCATGAAAAAATAGCTGGTTTTATTACAAAAGAAATGAATAGATATCAAATATGTATAATCAAAAATATGTTAGGCGGGACTTGTTTTCGTTTTAATGCCTGAATAAATAGAATGACTAATGAAATGTATTTTTTTTTACTTGCTATGATAAGTGATATAATGAGTTTATATATAATGTAAAAATGACTTAACATTCCAAAAACTGATTCACATATAGTGACGACTACTGGTGTACTTTGGTTGTACATAGAATATACTTTGATTTCAATTGCCTTGCACTCAAAAAATTAAATAAATTATCGCTAGGGTTAGAATTCAAAATAAATTGAAACGTAAAAAATATTTTTAATGCACAAATTTAACTTATCTGACAATAACTAATAGGATTTGATTATTAATAAAAAATAATTTCAAAATTACAAATTTAATTATTTCAGATAGGTTATAGACTACAGAATATATTTTTTCACAGATTTTATGTTTAAACTAACTTTAAAAATGTAATATAATTACTTGAATTTATATTAATCGGATATAAAATAGAAAGATAATATGAAAAAAATATTTCATTTTTCCATTAGTAGAAAAAACATTGGATATAAATGAGATATAAAATTATAAACATTATAATATTTGTAAATATTAAATTACGAATCGTTAACATAGTTGATATAAAATACATTGTTAATAGTTAGAAATAAAAAAATTAAAGCAGAATTTTCTAAATGATACATTTTTATTACTAGGAACTGTATATGCATTTTAAAGAATAGATTTATTAATTTCAAATAAATTTGAACCAAAAACTCAATCAAAATATTTGTTTTCATTTTCTACGACTTTTGCCATTTTTCTGGTAAAATACGAATTGTACGTTGAAAAAAAGACTCAGGTTTTGATGTAATGAAATTATTTATTAATTTTTGTATTTTTCTCAAATTTTGGAAATGTATATTTTCTAAACCGTATTGCATTGATCTGAATAGATGGTAGTCGGAAGGAGCAATGTCTGGAGACCACGTGGGTGTGGGAAATATTTCCTATTTTAACTTTAATAATGTGTCCTTGATCCACTTAGCATCATGTAACTTGGCATTGTCATTGGAGCAGATAGAACTAGTATCATTTACTGGTTACTAATGGTCGTTTGTTTAATTGTTGATTATAATTATCGGTTATGGCTGTTTCATGTGACGGAAATAGCTGATAAAAGAAAACTACTGTCCGATTCCACCAGATATATAGTTAAGTCTTCAGATAGTAGATGTTCCATTTTGGTGTTACCGTGAATAATTAACAAGAGTATACCCTTTCTTTTTACGTTTAGGATTGTTGAAATATATCTATTTTTTTATCACTGGTCACAATTTGATAAAAAACATTTTCTTCTTTTGTTTAGAAAATAGCGAAATGCAAATATTAAAACGGATCAATACCCCCTTTGTAAATTCGCAGATTTTTTGCAATTTTTTTGTGTATCTTTTTCACGACTTGTAAATATCGAAAAAAAATAGATTAATTAACTCCTCCTAGTACCTGTACGTAATTAAGCTGAGTTTTCATTCAATAATACTTGCAATTCATCATATTTGAATTTTTTCTTGCCTAGGGAGTTCTCTATCTTTTACATTAAAATCATTACGAAATCTTCTAAACTAAAATTCACAAGTATTAATGGATACATAACTCTCTTTATAACTCTCACAAATTGTATTATGAATTTCTAAAGCACTTTTCTTTTGATTAAACATAAAAAAATAAAATGTGTCAAATATGCTTTTTATTACGGTTCATTTTTCATTATATTAAAATAACGCTAATGCTAGCAAGAATTTCATGTAAATTTATTTTTCTTATACAGGATAGCCAATATTAAAAAAATTAATGCTTACTAATGCTATCTGTTTGTGAATTTTTAATTTCAATGCACACCCTTAATATATATATATATATATATATATATATATATATATATATATATATATATATATTATATAACAAATTGAATTAAAAAACGTATAAAAATCGCTACTTTTAAATAATATGCATAATTAGTTTTTTAAAAAAATAAATGTTACAATATTTTATATTTGATTTAAATGAATCTACATTTCTTTGATGGTAGAAATAAATTTAACTTATAAAAGTAAACTTGGAAAATAAATTGAGTTAAGGACAACGTATATTAAAATGTTACAGAAATAACAGAAAAATAAACATACATTTTCTATATTCATATATAATGAATACTGAATTCATTCGTTCATACTTAATTCTGTTGTAGAATTTTATTCAAATTCTATACCTATACCTGCTTTATGTTTACAATTCAAATAAAGTACGAAATCAAATAAGGATGTGTGTTGAAGCGTGTTATTATAACAGTTTGTAGGTATATGCTGTTAAGTATGTACATATACGTACATAGATGATTTATAAAACGTTGAAAGTTTTTAGTGATAATAGTGCTATAAAATAAAGATGTACGGTTACTATACCGACGAGTATTCGATTTTAATACTTTTACGTTATTCGTTTTGGCTACATATGGAAAGAAATATAACACTATTTAGAATGTTCAAATTCAATATATTTTTGTTCGCAAAATCTATAAATTATTTGTAAAAGTTGTTCAGAAATACTGAATTTAATTTGAAATAAAATTTATTGACTTCATAAAAATTCGAAGCAAACTTGAGAAATATATCTTGAAAACGAAGTTTTATAATACTGTATTACAAAAATTAATTAATTCAAATTTTACATATATATATATATGTGTGTGTGTGAGTGTGTGTTTATATAAGTAGAAAAAATATTATTCATGTATAAGTTTTTGTCTCGGTTAGTTTTATTTTTAAGATATAATAATTCATAATTAATTTTTATTATTATAGTTATTGAAATCGTTTTAAATCAAATATATGGTCATCCAAATGTGACGCCTAGATTTATGTTTTATTAAAAAGAAACTATACACATGTTTCTTTTCAATAAAACACAAATCTAAGCGTCACATTTGGATGACCATATATATATATATATATATATATATATATATATATATATATATATATATATATTTGTAAAAACTGATTAACCTATTTTTTAATAAATTTCATTTACTTTTTTGTCAACTATTCAATTTTTTCAGAACTATATAAAATATAAATCTGGATATTAAATTGGATGATATGATGATTATTTCAATACAAAATGTCTCTTATTGAAAATAAATGTTCATTTTATTATTTAGAATGAATCATATCACTGAAAATGTAATTTAGTAGAGTACTTTATTATTTGTTTTGAAACTGTGGCATATTCATGCAATGAATTATCATCCCAACACCTTAAAATATTAATAAGTGTTTTGTAATTTAATATTTATTTTGTTTGTTTCTAACAGTGATAGGATGTTGTGGATTTCAGTGGCAATGCTATCATCACTAGAACACCGCGTTACAAAATTTCATACATGTGTGGTGTTGGGGTTATAATTCGTTGTATACTTGATGTTATCATTTAAATGATTTTGTATATGTATAATACTTCTTTTAAATTAAATATTTTAGAAATTTATTATATATTTTTTTAAATAACCCTTTGGAAGTGCACATTAGGGATTTTAAAGTTTGAGTTAAAATAACATATTAAATGTGAACTGAACTGTGATCAATAAACGACATTCTTAAAATAATTAATAGACGACACTAATATATACATAATGTAAATCGTTGGTGTATGCTGTTTATTTAATTTATAAACTTTTTCAGTACTGATATGGATATATGGGTAAATTAATTTTGCGTTTTCAACTTCACTGTTCTTAATAATCACTTTAAATTAAATTTCTTCACATCTTAATGTGGTTGTAAAAAAGTATTACGAGTATTTTTAAAATGACGTTTAATTTATTTGAACGATCAATAACTTCAAAAATCAGGAGTGTACGAGAGTGATGATAACCGGCAAAGCAGATATTAGGTATTGGATTTTTTTGTCAAAAAATACTGCTCAAGTAGCTAAAATGATTTGTTTAGGTCTGGATGAAGATGCTGTAACTCACAAGTCTTGCAAGAAATGACATCAACGATTCTTAGAAAAAAATTTCAAGTTGAGTAACGAGTTACGGCTAGGAAGAACAAGTAGTTTTAAAACTAAGAATTGCAGCAGTTGATGAATGAGAATTAAACACAAACCGAAAAAAATGCTTGTTGAACAATTCTGAAGCAATTTGTATGCATTTAAATAAGCTGAAATAATACAGAAAAAAGGAAAAGAGGTACTAAAAAAGTTTTTTTTTGTACCAAACAACTATACGGGATAAAAATGGATCTTTTATGATAATCCTGAAAGGATAGTCATGAGTACACTTGGAATAAATTAATATTAACAACGAAACCGAAAGTTATACTAAAAAGGCATATTTGGTATAACATAAAGGGCGTATTGCACTATGAGTTTTTAAAATCAAGCAAAACACATCAAATTGTTACAAATAATAGCTCATCAATTTAAATCAAGAGTTGAAGTACAAAAGACCATACACTGGAAAGAAAATATGAAAAAGGATATCGCTTCACAGTATCACTTGGCCCACGTCATAAAAACTATAAAGGATGTCATTTTTAATTTGCGTCGAGAAGTTCTGTAAGACCTAGCATATTCATCAGTCTTGGCTTCTTATGATTTTCATCTGTTTCGGTTTCTACAATATTATTTTTGTGACAAGCATTTCAAAATCATGGAGGTATTAAAAATGCATTGATAATTTTATTGACTTAAAAGCTTTAACATTTATTTACAATGGAATTAGAAAATTTATCGAAAAGCAGTAAAAGTGTATATGTATGTATTTATGTGTATATGTATATGTATATATATATATATATATATATATATATATATATATCCAATTAAAATTAATATGACATTAAAACGGTTTTATATGATATTAAGAAGATACCTAGTTTTCTATACGGAGTTGAAGCTTTTGAATTCATGTTCTTAATGAATACAAGTGAACGAGTTTTCTCTTAGATTTTGTGAGTTAATTAATAGATATAATATTCTATCTTACATGCTTGTGAATTTTTTATGAGAAACAGAGAATTAGATATTGTAAAATATAAAGTTTCCTAATGTAATAAAGTACATTATTATATATTTTTACATAATAATTCATAAATGTATAATATTAAATATGTGAACAATATGAACTGATATGAACATGAATTTTTTTAAAAATGTGTATAACACTATGTTTTAATATTTGATTTTTTTTGAGTTTATAAATGTTGAAAATATTTAGTATAAATAAACTGATATGAAATAGATATTGTTTTTATATAATTAAATTATTTCAAAAAGTCAATAACTCACGTAATAGAACAGTGGAACATAACTTTTTTTTAGAAAAAAAATTGAATGAAAAAAGAGCATTTAGGATACTAAATTAAATGTCGTGATATATTATTTTCCATTAGAAAATAACCATTTTACTGTCCATAGGTTTCGATTAAAAGCATTTTTAATTCTTTGTTAAATTTCAACACGTTATCGCAAATATGCGAGAACGTAAAAAACATGTTTGATGAAAAAGCAGAGGCGGCACGTGTATTATCCGTACATTCGGCAATAACGTTGCTGCTCAACAGACCAACGTTGAAAGCCGTTAAACGAAAACTCAATTTCGTTTTCTGAAGCGTACTCGATCAAACAGCCTACCAACACAAAACGACAGTTTCTGTTGTTCATTGACCTTTATACGTTGTACACCGTTATGAATGCGTTCAATTAAATCGTGTCATTATTAATTCAGTTTTGCTTTAATTGATTCAAATTTTCAATGATGAAAGAATTTTTCAATATAAAGTGCAAAACTTATACTATAAGTAATTCAATTTTCATCTAGCGATATTTAAAATTGCCTGTTAAAAGTTACACTGTTATTTAATAATGCTATAATCTTTTTTAAGTTCATTATTATATCAACTCTTAAGACAAATAATTATGTAATATTTTGATGGAATTGTTTTATGATATACATTTGAAAATAAATCAAAAATACACAATGATATATATGTATATATATATATATATATATATATATATATATATATATGTAAGAAATGTAAATATTAAAATAAGATGATATAAATAAACAAAATCTTTTATTTATATAGAGAGAAACTTATAATTCATATTAATATAAATGAAATATTAAAAATAAAAATAGAATAATTAAAAGTACACAAACAAAAAAATACACATTGAAGTTATTAAGTTGTTCGAAAAATTCGTAGTGATTTTGAAGGTAAATTAGAACATCTTTTTTTAACATTAATATCCACATGATTTTTTAAATAATTATTCTATAAAAAATTGACGGTTTTTTAGACGGCTTTCTGTTATTTTTCTGGTAATTTCTAGATTCCACCTGTCTAAAAGTTCCTGTTTTTTTGGTTAAAAGCTTCTTAATGTAGATTTGTAGAATTACAAAGATTTAAATTCTTATCATTAAGAGAATTCTATAAAGAGAAAAATTAAGAGTAATCTGAAGATGTAATACCAGGTGGTGAATACAGTAGATGGAATAAGAAATTCTAGTTAAATTGCAATGATTTTTGACAGATTTGTAAAGAAACATAATAGGTCTGGCATTGTTGTCGTAAAACACCTTTCCTGCTGGAAAATTCTGGATGTTTTTTTGTCGATTATTGTCTTTAGTTTATTTAGAAGAGAACAATACTTATTCGAATTTATTGTTTCGTTGTATGGTAGAAGCTCCTAATAGATGGGTTCTTTGTCATTTCACTATATGCACAACATAACATTTCTTTTTTGTGTAAATCAGCTTTTGGAATGGTTAATGGTGATTAATTTTGCTTGCCCTATGATCTTTTCTAATCACTGTTATTGTATCCGATCCATTTTTCATTGCTCGTTATTATATGCTTCAAGAACGGATCATCTTCATTCCGTTAGAATAGCAAATTGGATATTAAGATGCAATTTAATATATATTTTAATTGAAATTATGCAATGCTCAAACGTTCTATTGAATAATTCACGTATTTAAACTTTTGAAGATGATTAAATAGGATACTATTCGATATTTTTAATATTTTGCTATCTCTTGCGTCGTATAGAGTTAATTATTTTAATCAATGTCTTGATTTAATCTCCGTTAATAGTTGTGGGTCTGTTTGAAAATGCTTAGTCTTTGAAATTAAAATTGCCATGTTTAAATTGAGCAAACCGATTTGGATGACATTTTCGTCCACAGCACCTTTTTTATAAACAGTACTTTATATTTATATTGATGCCTGTTTAACTTTTTTACTTTTTAGACAGAAGAAAAATATTTGAAAATTGAAGAGAAAAAATGCACTTTACTTTTGCCATTTTTAAAATTATAGACAGTAAATAAAACTCAACGAATATGAATAGCTTTTATTTCGAACAATGCGTTAAAATATTACCTTTTAGAACATACAACAACTGAATTTGACACGTTTACGTGAGTTTCAATATCATCTCTTGGAAATTTCGACAAAATTTTCGAATAACCCAATATTAATAAAAGAAAAATATGATTAAATATTTATTTTAAAAGTGGAAATGCTTTATTTACTTCATTAATTTGTTAAAAACAAGATTTTTTTAAATATACGAAAATACACAAAAACGAATAATAAATAACGCGATAAAAACATTGACTTAACAAGTATAAGATATTAATTGAATAAATTCCGGTCTTATTAATTGAGAAATTTGTAAAATTTTTGTTTTATATAAACATGTACTTTTCAAGCAATTTCCACAAACAAAAAGTACGTGCATTGTTTTCTTCCTTGACAATGTTAACATTGTATGCCTCGAACCTACACTTTTAGCATCTACAGAATAATGAGAAAAATACACCGTTGGTGGGTGGGAGGTGTTGATGAGTTCAAACATTTACCAGACGTTTACTTTGTTTGTGTTACAAAGTGGTCTCAGATGAGCACCTATGTTTACTTCACGAAAGTAGATTGTGCGTTCAACACGGTTTACACGGGTGTGAACAATAAGACAAATTAAAAAAATATGACTAAAAAAACATGAATAGAAAAAGTGCTTCAAAGTATTTTGTGTTAGTTTTATCATTAGAAATATATGATTTTCTAGGTAAATACAAAAAGTGTTTACAATAAACTCAAATAGTATTTAATTTAAAAATATATTGTTGGCGGAAGTGATAGTATAGGGTGATCCAAATGAGACTGAAGGATAGTAAAAGATAGTAAGGAAGTAAATGTATGTCTAAATCTATTATTTGTTACGTTGTCGCGAAAATAATGAAACAACGCGCAAATATTAAGTTTTATTTTAAATTTGGTAAAACATTCATAGGAATACACATTTCAATTCACGGATCGAGTTTATGATGATGATTGTTTGCTGCGCACACAAATTACATGTAATATGGACATATTAAAGGTGTCAGAGAAGACATCAATGACAACTCAAGATCAGTTCATCCTAAAACCACGATCACCGATGAATTCACTAAAAAAGTGCGTGAAATTATTGTTGTTGAATCGAGTGTGACATGTAGAGCGCTTGTCGAAGAGTTTAGCGTATTGAAAAATACAACTTATGAAATATTAATAAAAAAACTGAATAAAAGAATGGATTGAGTTGGATTTATACTAGCCAAATTAACGGAAGACCTAGAGAAGGTACGCGTTGATCACTGCAAAGATATCATTAAAACGACCAAAAAATCCTACATTCTTGGATTCTATCATTACTGGGGATGAGATGTGGTAATTCAAGTATTTCCAAAAACTAACTGTCAGAGTGGGTCATAGAAGTCACCAGGCTTATCGAAAATAAAACAATTGCATATTCAGAAGTCGTGAATGAAGAGAATGTTTATTTATTTTTACGATTCATAAAACATCATTCATTACGAATTTTTTCCGGAAGGTGAAACTGTCAACAGCGAGTATTATTTAGGTGTTATGGCGCGTTCGTGGCGAAGGATAGTAAGAATTAGGTTAGAATATTGTGAGTCGGAAAGCTGATACTTGTTGCATGGCAATGTTCCATTTCACAAGATTGCTATTGTATGTAAATTTTTGGTTAAAAATAAAGTGTGTTATCCAATATTCATCGTATTTACAAGATTTGTCTCCGTAAGACTACTTCCATTTTAAAAAATGAAAATGGCGTTGAAAGGAAAGTTGCACGATGGCGTTAAAGCCACTATGATGAGGGTTACTGAGTTATCCTCAAAACAGACTTGTTAAAATCCATCCATGCGTTGTTTTTGCGTGACCATTATTGCAGAATTACCAGACCATTATCGCAGGTAATGTTATGCATGATTATTACAGAAATGAAATATTTTGAATAAATATTTGGATTTTTGGAAAAATAAGTTTTTTTAATTCAAAAAATTCGGTTTCTTTCCTAACAAAACTATAATATTTAATTACTTAAAACAAAACTCATATCCATTTTTAAGTGATATTTTAATATAAAAAAATTGTGTTAAACTATTATTCTGAATTACATTAAAAATTCTTGTACGAATATATAATATAAAATAAATAAAAGTACATATTACAATATTTTATATGCAACGTATGTATACTATCACGTACATTTGTTTATTAAAATGAAAAAGTCGATATCAGTTAACTGATTAAACGTTTTTATATTCTTATAAAATATTTAAAGAGAAATTGAATCGTGCTGTGGTTTTAAAATAAAAAATGCATACGTTTAAACTTGTATATTCTACAGTATAGTAGAATATTATAAACGATTGAATTACATGATTTAATTGTAAAATTGATTTTTATGAAAAGCTTATATGCTGTTAACTCGTTATTTCAATGAAATTATGAATCGCGTATTACCTTTGTGTTTTTTTATCAATTTCATGCGTCAAAATATAAGTAAATATTAATTAGACTTTGTATTTATTGTTTAAAAAACAATTGTTTCGTACATCACACAAAAAATACGGTCATACATATACCTATATCATATATATACAACTACATATATATATATATATATATATATATATATATATATATATATATATATAATAGGGTCATACAAATGTTATGCATAGATTTGTGTTTTATTAAAAAGAAACATGTGTATTGAGTGGTGTATAAGCAAACATGTAAATAGTTTCTTTTTATTAAAACATAAATCTAAGCGTCACATTTGGATGACCTTATATTACACTTAGAAATAAATTCTTAATTTTATTAAATATATACGAAGTTAATCATTAATTAATATTTTAAAATGATGTAATTTTCGAGTTTTATACATGAAATAAGAAATATTTTAATTCATTTTAAAAAAACATAAAATAAAATATTTTAATTCATTTAAAAAAAAATATACAAAAATGAAGGCGAAAAAATAACTTCGTTAAAGGTATTTTTTAATATATTTTAGTTAAAATAACACATTGATTAAATTTTAATAAAAATAAATGTATACATTTTTATTAAAGTTTTAACAGTATTTGAAAATTATAATTAACCTTATTTGAGGCACTAATAAAATTAATTATGATATAAAAATTATATATATATATATATATATATATATATATATATATATATATAATACAACATATATAGTGTATGTACAAATATACATTCGAAAATATGGAAATTTATTTTTTTAAATTTGATACAGAAATATAAAAAAATAAATAGTATAAAAAATCAAAATAAAAAACTCCGTTCAAATAAAAACTAAAAACGTTTTATACAGTAATACATATAAATTCTAGTAGTTCTAATAAAGTAAATAGAAACAAATATCTCAATTTACTTTTACAGTCAATGTAAAGACGAAGTTCAATAAACAGAACTCGTAGGATGAACTGAAAAAAATTTCGTTCATATAAAAAGTTCGACGAGATTTACTAAGACAAGCTCTCAAATGAAATTTGCATAATGGAATTTACCCAACATTGAACAAAATCACCTTCACTTTAAAGCTTCCATATGTAAAATATATAACGCGTTGATTCTAGTATATACTGTTCATAACGTTTTTTTTTAGACATTTAATATATGCGTGAAAAATATTTGGAATTATTTTAATCTATAATACTGAATATTTATTATATTTGAAAATAAATGTATAGTGCATGTTATCTTATACATTATTTCAATATTTTAATATGCAAATTAATTATTATAATAATCAATTATGATACACGATAAATATTATTTTTGCATTGTTATAAATAAATAATTAGATTTTTTTAAATAAAATGTATTAAGTTTTTGGACACAAGGTAATACATGTATTTTTA
>CP092090.1:33968567-33971067 GCA_029203775.1 Neoneuromus ignobilis
TAAATGTGCTCATGACCTTTGGAATTTGCAAAATTTATCTGACGTCCTTTTTACCAATAGAAAAATACATGAAAGCGAAATAATCGTTGCGTGCTGTCGTTTATTTTTACATTTGTTATTTTGATTTGGCGCTTGCGTGATTCGGTCTCGAATAATGGTATACATTAACAATAAATAAACATTAAAATTTCTATATGTACATGAAAGCATTGTATGCATAGTTGAAACAATTTTTAAAAATAATAGATAATTTGGATAAATGAATGATGTTAATACAAGTGTCATAGAAGAGAATATTTAATTTTTTCTATTTAATTAGAAATTTAATATTCAATAATGTATTATTTATCGATAAAATCACTGACAAAAAACATTTAAATACTTTCTCATTTTATGATTATATTAAATATTCAGAGGATGATTATAAAACTTTAATGATTGGGCAATTTAACGACGATCTTAATAACATTCTTTTTTAACTAAAATATATTAATATTATTTATAAACTTATCAATAATATTAATTTAAATGCAAATCTTTGTAAATATATAGTATAATTAAATCAGAATAGAGTATCATTAAAACGGTATAATATAAAATACAAAATAATATATTATATTAAAACAGAACTAAATAAGTTAATATTCAATAAAAATATATTATTTACAATATATCAAAGAAAACAAAATTGTACATAACTGTATTTTAAACAGAAATATACGATGTATAAAAAAAATCAAACAGAAATTGAAATGTATTCAATCTATGGCTCTGAGCAACGTTGTATATTCCAACAGACACACTTCCGTTGACAGGAAAAGTAGCAGAGTGTATTTTATTCTTCGTAACTTCTTCGAATAAATATATTTATTTTATTTCAATATATAAATACATAAATGAAAAGTAAAATATTAATGTATATGAAACAATATTTATCAACATTCGTTAAATCAATAATCATTGAATAAACTACGTATTTTAATAAACTTTTATGTTTATATATATATATATATATATATATATATATATATATATATATATATATATATATGACAAATATTTGTTTTAGCTCAAATCTTAATCGACCTTTCAGAACAACTTTTTTGTGAAGAAATAATTTACATTTCTTTTTTTTATAATATCCTGAAGAACTATTATTATTACTGAAAGGAAAAGTATATACAGAAGATTAGTATTCTACGTACAAACATATTTCCAGTATGACAAGAGATTCTGATTGATGTATTTTTAAAATTATAAATACTGAACGTACCTACTATATTTTTCCTTATTTTTATAAAATAATATAGATTTTTTACTAAATTATTGTTTAATATTATTGAAAATCATTGCAAAAATCGAACCATGTATCAATTTCACATTATTAAAAGTATATTCTGATTAATATCTAATAAAAATTCACAAACAGATCATAATTTATTTCACGAAAAATCACGAAAGTAAAAAGTTAGAAGATATTTCTATTATTGTTCATTAATGTATTTCAAAATATTATATTTCCAAATTAGAACAAACAGAAAATTTAAAGTAAATAAACATTTATTGATCGTGCATAAAAAATAGGTATATATTTAGATATTTTCTATTGTCAAATTAATATGTATAATCTCATCATTGTAATTATTATTCAGTGGTATTTGTGGTTTTGTATATCTTATTGTTTTTTATTGTAAAAATTTGAAAAAAAAATAATGATATATGGGAAAGAAAATTCATTGTTTTTTAAGTGGGAAAAGATATTCATAACGTCAAATTGTGTTCGAGACTGGTATGACATGTAGTATAATGCAAACTATGATTACGAAATTAAAAACTGGCCATTTATTAGCAAATATCGTATAAACTGGAATACTCAAAATACTAATTGAATGAAAAGAAAAACAAAATTTCAAATTTCTGAAAATATAATCCTGGTATCAGTTCTCGAAAATGTAATTAGATGTATAAGAAAATACGGGAATGAACAAAGTACTGAAACAGTTCGTTTAATTATCAGGAAAAGGTAGTCATTATGATCGTATTTTGCAAAAAAAGATATCGATAAATTTATAGAATAGAAAAAATTGAATTCGGTTAAAAATACGTAAAGCCATTAAAGACTTCCAGGATAACGTTATTTACGAAAAATTACACGGAGAAATCCAAACATTGAATTCAATAAAGAACATCTATTACAGAGAGTAAAATATGGAGGTGATTTTATACCGGCAGTGGATTTTACGCCGGTGGCTAGGATTGGGAAGTTCTATTTTATTGAGGGTAAAATAAATCAGTTTGTTTATATTTCATAGCATAATTTAGAGGTTGGCATAGAAAGGTTAGGATTAGAAAATGAATTAGTATTTTAATAAAATAACGGTTCTGAATACTAATCTAGGAAAAGTGAGTAATAAATTTTGTATATGTAACGAAACAACAGGTGAGGACATCTCTTCAATTGTAGAATATAAATCGTACAGAATATTAATGTACAGATTTA
>CP092090.1:33973567-34006067 GCA_029203775.1 Neoneuromus ignobilis
TTATTTATAACATACAACATGTGCGTTGCTTTTTAGTTTTTATAAATTCGTAAAGAAGTGGAAAAATATTCCACGAGTGGCACGTTCTCTGGCAAAATACTTTCTGTATGAAAAATGACATCTTAAGGACGGAAAATAAGGCAGAATCATTCATTTTAAGATGCTTGATCCATGCGAAAGTTTTTGGTTCCTACAGACTGTGACTGTCAGAGATGTGTAACCGGACCGCTGGGTTTAATGGTACAAGAGGGTAAAATTGGCACAGAGCCAACGGATAGCTCGACGAACACAAGGATTCACGAGTATTTTATGATGAGGTTCTCGATTGTGGTACGAAGTTAAGGCTCTACTAACATATATATATATATATATATATATATATATATATATATATATATATATATATATATATATAAACACGTACGCACAAACACAAATCCAGACAAAGTACATAAGTAATGAAATTAATCAACTGTATTATAAAAGTTAATTCCTTAGTTAAAAATTAATAAAATAATGAGTATCAAAGAGACATAACTGAAGTTATAAAAAAAGTTAGTAAATTTTAAATTCATAAGAAAATATCATGTATTACTTAGCAGTATTATATAATTTTAGTATATATATATATATATATATATATATATATATATATATATATATATATATATATATATATATATATATATGATCATCTAAATGCGACGCCTAGATTTGTGTTTTATTAAAAAGAAACTATACACATGTTTCCCTATAGACCACCCTATAATACATGTTTCTTTTTAATAAAACACAAATCTAGGCATCATATTTGGATGATCCTATTTATACATATTAGTTCATAAAACATGGTTGTTTAAACATGTGTCTGAAGTTCTATACATAAAATTCTATAAAGAAATTATAAAAAAATATTTTGTTTATAACATTTTTTTAATATGTTACAGAAATTGCTCACCTTGAATGTATTTTATTTATAACTTTTTAAAGAAATAGTAGATGAGTTTGAATTTTTAGTAATATATGAAATCTAATTACACAAAATTACGAATACAAATTTATAATTCTATAAAAGAAATTAAAAGAAAAATAAAGTTTATACAGAAACAATTATATCGCTCTGGTTTCATTGGAATTACATTACACGGTGCATTTTTCCATCAAACATTTAAGCTCAACGATTTATTCATTATTTGCTGAAACTTAATTCAGTACTTTGAATTTGATAAGTGCTGTTGCATCATAAAAGGCGATTACTTTGAAAATAGTGTAATCTGATTCTAACAATATACAATTCCTTAATGTATTTATTTTCTGAAAGATGCGAAAATGCTTTTGCTTTATAGAAACATTTCTCGTTAATGTATTTTCGGCATACTAAGTTAATATTTAAAAGAGATATTAAAGTACAAATGAAGGATCTTTCAATATAAATTTAAAACTCGATTTAATAATATAATTGGTTTTTGCTTCAATTCGAATTTATATTATATATGTAAACTTATTTGATATTAAAATTATGTAAAAATACACACACACATTATATATATATATATATATATATATATATATATATATATATATATTACTTTATAGTAAAGATGTACAGCAATACCTCGAATAGTCCGGCTAATCGATTCCACTGATTAGCCGGACTAATCGAAACATTAACTAAATACAAAAAACGTTAATTGGTTCGAAACAATTTTTTTTTGTCTTGTTTTTCAGTAAATAAAACTAGGGTAATATATTCAAACGTTTGTATGTATCAACAAAACAAAATCAGGGGTTTATACATTCATTTTAAATACATTTTAAATTCATTTTTAAATGGGTTATTAAAATGTAATTATCAAAAAATCGACTTTACTCTAGAGTTGCGAATCGAAAACTAATAGAAAAAGAAAAAAAGACCATAAAACTAGAACTGCGCATGCGTTGTGCATAATGTGCATATACGATTTCGGTTTTCTTTTTTATTACGTTTTCATAATAAATGGAAAACTTGAAAATTTGCGTATAAAAATAATTTTATATATTAATTTTTTATGATTTTTTCAAGAAAAACTTTAGTAGGATTTTTTTTGGAAATTTTAAACAGGACTATAGTGAAACCGGACTAATCGAAGCCGGACAATGCGAGGTATTGCTGTTTAAATATTTAATATGTTTATTTATCCGATACTTGAAAAAGAAAAAAAATAGACTGAATATTTATATGACTGACTAGTATTTTCAGTTACATCGTTTTTAAAGCTTAAATCCTTACAGAGAAAGGTTTTTTTTATCAGGTCTGCTTGATCTATTGCTTCACTTTACGTAAAGGGTCACCTGAACGTGCTTTATCTTTTTTGTTAAATGAAAAGAGACATAATTCGAAGAAGATTAAATCTTACAGCTTATTCTTCAACGTGATATACTATTATTGAAACAAAAATAATGGTCGATATAAAAAAGTAGTGTAATTTTTTTATTTGTAATACTATGATTAAAAAACATTATTTAAAAATTGTTTACGTAAAGTATGTAAAGATACAAGATTTCAATATAAAATTTTCATTTAGTAGCATGTAATCATTATAAACACGATATTTGTTAAAGATAACATAATCATTAAATACAAATCAATTTTATGGAATTTGTGCTGGATTCATTACGCGTTTCAATTCTAAACTAATCTCTTAATGCTTATATTGTATACTAGAAAACGTTTAACGAGATAATTTAAAACGTATTTAAATCTTAAAATACACTAAGTGAACCTCATACACATGGTAAATAACGTGTTATATAAATAAGGTCATACTGTGTCTGCATTATTTAGTAGTAGTAAATACCGGAAAAGTGAGTCAGAAATTATTTGATACTTGCGTGATAGGAAATATAGCACATATTTTTATATCAGTATATATATATATATATATATATATATATATATATATATATATATATTTAAATAGATAGAAATTTATTCATAACAGAAAATTTTATAAATAATGCGAAGGGTTCCTAAGTCAATTATATTTAATTACATAGGCTGTTACACGTTATTGACATTTTTAATATTAAAATTCATAACTTCGTTAGAAAAATAATTATATGTATATTAATGATTACCTCAGACTTCAAATGGGTTTTAAATAAAAATAAAATTATACTTTACAAATAATTTATTAAAATATTTTTTAAGACAATTCCTTGAATATTTATAATTGTTTAGTCATTTATATATACCATTCCAATAGATTTTGTAATGATATTTTCATTATTAATAGAAAAGCGATTTTAAATACTAATGAGTTTTAGTACTCGATAAGATTAAAATAAGAAAACTATGTAGTTAAATAAGTAAAAAATTAGAAACTTTTCAACATATAAAAACAACAATTATTGTTACTTTAAGTAAAAATACAGAAATAAAATTATTGTTGAATGCATGCTTATATGTATAGTAATTTCATACATTATGTCAATTAACTTATTTTTGGATGAAGGTCCTTTGTAATACAATACATACTTTAATATTAACTGTTTTTTATATAGTTCAAACGTAGTATTTTTTTTAAAAAAAAACTGCAACAAATAATACATAATTCAATTTAAAAATGATACAATCTGCATGTAATGCACACATGCATATATTTTTTTTAATGAGAACTGTAGCGTGACAAAAATATATTCGTGTTAATTAATGTAGGGGAGTATGTTTAAAAATATATGTAAACTAGTATTATAAAATAAATGCTCATTGTAAATTATTTAGGATTACGAATGTGTGTGTGTGTATGTGTGTATGTATATATATATATATATATATATATATATATATATATATATATATATATATATATATATATATATATCACACACACACTAAATTGTTCGTCAATTCAGATTTCACGAAATGTATAACTTTGATAAAACTTGTGTTTGAATAAAAAATCAATAGTTTTACAACGTTTAAAAAAAACATGGAATGAGATATATTTTTTTAAACAGAATAATTAAACAGGGTTTTAAAAATATAAAAGTTTTAGAACATTTCAATGGTGAATATTTTTATTTATTTTTTGATAAAGATTATGTAATTACACATCTGAAACTACAAAATTCGAATATTATCAATTGTGACGAGTATCTGTTATAAAATCATTTCCACGAAAATAAAACGGGCAATAAAAATTTTACAATATCGTTGATATTTTATAACTAATATATAAAATAATTTTATCTGCCATGATTTAAATAAAACACTACCGTGAAAATAATGTCTACTTGAAAATGATATACTTGTAAAATTTGTAATTGTAGATTTATATACTATTGTAAAGATTTCCAAGTTTGAGTACATGTATGAAGATATATTTAATAATATATCGTTCTAACCCACTTCACATGAATTTGTCGTCTGCAATATAACGTGCTTTAAACATAGGAGTTAAAATGAAACTAGTTCCATTTATCATGTTAAATTTAACATTCACTCATACCCTCCCTTTGCTGACAATATTTGCACTCAGGCGGTAATTATAATACGGTTATCTTCATAATATTATATAAATTATATCAGTGGACGAATAGATTACTGAAATTTGAGAAAATAGAACAGAGAGAATTTCTGCAGATAATAGACGTAATCACCAGGCACATTGTAGATGGTACGATATTTACATAAAATCAAACATATTCGTATATATTATACCCCCCCCCCCCCATATATATATATATATATATATATATATATATATATATATATAACATTGTTATACATTGTATGTATGAATAAATATAATTCATTAAAGTTTGAAAGATATTCACCGTAATCAATCAATTACATTTATTAGTAAGCAAATTAATTTCTTTTAATCTGTAACAAAATTAATTTCATTTCTTTCATACAATATAAACTTGAACTTTGCTTAAGATAACCCTTTAATGAATTTATATCGAACTACGGTATGAGCAATAACGTTTTCCAATTAATTATTTACAGAAATTATATCAAATAGGTTGTAAATCATTGGTGTTGTGAATTATTAAAATCAATTTGTCAACCCTTCAAAAATGAAATTGAATATTTGATAAATAGATTTTGATGAAATTAAGATAGTAATTCATATATAGAATAAATAGATCATTTGAGACTACAGTCATTTTTCAATAATAAGTGTCTAATAAATTGTTTTTATTACGATTGAAAGTAATAATATTTTTATTGCACAACGTAATAAAATATAATGAATCCCTAGAATAATACGTAGAGACGAAATTACGACCTTTATTTGAATGATTCAATAAAAGAAAGGAAAATCCACATAAAATATGTATTTCATTATCAAACATAATTATTTACTATAAATAATAAAAATAAATATATAAATTACTTACAATGTCAAGAAATGTTCAAACAAATATATATAGGGTTATCCAAATGTGACGTTTAGATTTGTGTTTTATTAAAAAGAAACATGTGTCTAGGGTGGTGTATAGAGAAACATGAGTATAGTTTCTTTTTAATAAAACACAAAACTAGGGGTAGCATTTACATGACCCTATATAAATAATAATATATTTGAGTAAGGAATGTAGCTATTTCTATATTTATTAAATTACGATCGTTTTTAGAGATTATAAGAGATATTTAGTATTGATGTAAAAATAAAACTAAAAATCTGGAACATTTGTCTTCATTTATATATATATATATATATATATATATATATATATATATATATATATATATATATAATTAGTACAAATTAAGACTAGTTAAAATAAAAAAAACTTGAAAAATGTATATTCTGTTCGTTTTTTCTTTTGCCGTTCTTTGCCAACGATGAGTAAGTAAAAATGTTCAGAAATTTTATTGTGAGTGAAGATAAAACTGAAAAACAAAAATGAATATGAAAAACTAATGTACAGTTAAAGTTGAGCCAAAGATTTAGTTTTATTTATAACTAAGAATAGACATGTTCATTTTGTTGTTTCGAGTGTAATAGTCGTGAATATTATTTTGAATAACTTCTTACCGTTATATATATATATATATAAAGTTGCAAAGTTTTGAGAGATACGAAAAAATATAACTGACTAACATCAATTAATAATTTATCATTAAATGCATCGAAAAATAAACTGAAATATTAGAAATGTTACAAATACACAGAAACATTGTTGGACATGTAATAAAAGGTTAAAAAAATAGACTAGGATAGATTGAGGGCAGAAATTGATAGATTGAGCAGAAATTGATAAAAAAAGGCTTTTAAACAAAATTCGTCATACTTGATATTTGTTTCAAGTAAACTTGCCTCAAATTTCATTTTCAATATTTAACTGACTACTAAATAAATCTAAGTAAGTAATTGAACAATTTAAAATTATATAAAAAGAATGGGATTAAATGCCTACTTTGCAAAAAACACTATATATCAACAATGTCAATCATATTAAAAAATTGGCACTTGCTAATAACTTCATAAATAAAAGTGAAATGTTTGGGAATAACTACAATACATTTTTGTTGATGAAATGAAACAATTTTTTTTGGTTTAAAAGGATGTACGATAGTGTGAAGAATACCAAATACTACATTTAATAAAGCTAATACTAAATATTTAAGGGGTTTTCTTTGAAAAGTGATTAGGGAAATTGGTTTTTATTGATGGAATCATGATCGAAATGATCTATTTGAATAGTTTAAAACGGAATTTGAAGAAAAGTGCGGAAAATTTAGACATACTTTACACATTTCCCTTTTATCAACATGATTCGAAGTATGATACTCATTTTATGCATCTCTGGTTTCATTACAATTGCCTGAGAGTAATGGAAAACTAAAATAATATCTGGACACAAATTTCATTGAAAATTTTTGAGATTTGTTGGGAATACAACTTCAGGATTGCACAATAAATAACAAACAACATATAATACAAGTGTTTCGAGACGAGTGAATTATAATTATTGTAAAAAGTTAAATCGATTCCAAATAGGATCAAATATTTTAAAAGTTAAAGGTTATGCCACAAAATATTATCGAAATATTTTTAAAAAGATTGGACTTGCCATGAATGTTTGTTTAAATAACTTGATTTCGGTTTACCTCAATTTTCGTTTTATTTTTCAACTTATTTTTAAGAATAAGTGTTTTTTGGTTATATGAATTGTCATTTTTATAACTGTTTTATAGATTTATTTATGTTTGTTAAAAATACAAATCGTATTTAAAAAAAGTTAAAAATAGAAATAAATGTTTTATATTGCTGGTGTTTTTTTTTATAGTTTGTGTTATATATATATATATATATATACTATATATATATTTATATATATATATATATATATATATATATATATATATGTGGGTGTGTGTGTGTGTGTGCGTGGGTGTGTATATATGTATGTATGTATATATATGTGTGTATATATATATATATATATATATATATATATATATATATATATATATATATGTATATGTGTGTGTGTGTGCATGTGTGTATGTATGTATGTATATGTATGTATATATATATATATATATATATATATATCATATGTATGTATGTATGTATGCTACCATATATATATATATATATATATATATATATATATATATATATATATATATTTATATATATATATATATATATATATATATATTAAAAAGTAATGACTAATTTATGAAACAAAATGTATTTTAAAATTTATTACAACTAAGTAAAATCACAGTGTGAAACAATATTAATTTTATAATACGATATGAATGTAAAACAAAATAATATATTCTATTAATAAACGTAACAATAATTTCTATTAACATATTCTTTGTGACAGGTAGATTCCATTCTCCACTGTTAACATTATTTCCATGCTACATTCAAAACTTGACAACTGAGAATGTGAAATACCGCAAATAAACGTTGTTGTAATAACTACTACCCCTAACGCTGGGTTTAATTTATAGAACACCTCATAATGTTTTCATTAAGAGTGGTTATTAGATGTCCTGCTAAGCACACTAGGACCGTAATTCGTAGAATATATCACAATACATGTACACTTACACATATCTGGAGGTACATTAGCACAATGCATAGGGTGTATAATAAGGAAACGGTGCGAAATAAGTTCGTAAAGCTATGTACACACGTCTAAATATAATATTATAATAACCATTGTGTTTGGAAAAACACAACGTTATTTTAAATCTCTTTAAGTTTAAATTTAATGCCCCTTTAAATTTAATATATTTCACACAGATGAATTATCATCTCAATACCATAAAATATAGTAAACACTTTTATTATATTCTATCTTGTGGTGTGGGGTGACAATTAATTTAATTGAAAGTGAAATTTGCCACAATTTTAAAATAGTGATATCACATATTATTTGAAAAAATATTTTTTTAATCTGAATCTAAAACAACTAATATACAGAATATTATAACAAATAAATTAAAAATTAAGCAAAAAATAGAATAATAGCAATAAATGAAAAATATGATTTGATTTTAAAAATTTTAAATTTAAAAATGCCTCTCTTCTCTATTTCTTGCTCTTTCTCTCTCTCTCTCTATATATATATATATGATGGCTCAAATGAGAATGAAGGTTCAGATGTATTGTATATTTGGTTCCTTACTACCATTTAGTCTTATTTGGGTCACCTATATACAAACACAAATTATTTTATACAGAAATAATAATAATGTATATTATATATAATAATAATGTTGATTATATGTTTATATTGATAAAAATGTACTTTTTCGTTTTATATGCATATGTGATATTTAAGCTTTTTTATATACGTGGTTTTATTTTAAATATTATTTTTGTATTTATTAATCACGAGTTTAATTTAAAATTATTGTTTTTTATTTTTTATATATACTACCAAAGCTATTTACATTGGCATTAAAAGAAATGTTTAAGATTCCAAACTGGGTATTTGAATGAATAAAAAAAAAGTCGAAAACTATTTCTGTATATTTAAGAGAGTTCATTACCACAAAAATAATATTTATAGATGAAGTGAACAGAAGAATAAAAATACGATAATGTTAGTTTGGAAGTAATTTTTACATTACGAAGTCAAATATTCCTATTCAGAAATAATATTCTTATTATTTCTGAATAATGCACCTGATCTCACTTACGGAAGTAAATGTAGGTTTTAAATGTCAGATTATTTCAAAGCCTTCAAATAATACAAAGAAGCATGGCAAGATGCATGTTAGGAATAATAAAGAGATAAAGGAAAATCGAATGGATCAAAAAGAAAATTAAAGTTGCAGATGCTATAGTAAAAGTGAGAAGGTTAAATTTGAAATGAGTCGATCATATAGCTAGAAGAAAAAATTACCCATGGTTAAGAAAAATTACTGATATTGATTGTGTGTGTGTGTATATATATATATATATATATATATATATATATATATATATATATATATATATATATAAACGTATGCCCGTAATACATATGTGTTTGTTTAATCAAGTAATAACGATTTAATAAAATGATCAATTGACTTTCCAATTTGATTATAAAACGCATAAAGAACGTAAAAATTGCTGACCTTTCGCTAACAAAACTAAAAACAGGGTAATTCATCTAAAATATGTTCCGTCGCTTGAGCAGCTAGTGCAGTATCGTAAATGTTTCAACCTTTATACATTGAGAGAGATCCCTATATTCGAACGACCACTATAAAAATAGAGGCAGGTTGGTTAGCAGACAGAAGGTGGTTTATCGGTTGGCCGTCGGGCGGTGACGTAGTTGCGGAAGGATTTCGTGGACGTCTAGTGTACGTAACGGGACGCGTTCGACGACGCCAAGCGTGGGCGAACGTGAAAAAGAAAACAGAAAGAGAGGAAAAACTGCTAGACGTCGGCTGCTTACAAATATGCGAACGCAGTGTCGCTGTTCGTGGTCGTCCGCAAACAATGCTCATAACTTATTCGACGCACGCACACACTTCTTTGCCAGTAGCTGTTGCCGTTGCTACCGCCTACCGTCATTTTAGCACAACAAGGTAGTACAGTAAAGATAGACTGTGCTTAACGTTCGGGGTCACGGCCGTTATTTTTCTTATAATGTGCTTTCTAGCTATACGTAATTCAAGAAGACGGTGATCTATTTCAGAGAAAATTATAAAGGAGGAAATTAATTTCATATACAATTTACTTATTATATTGTAAATTACTACAATAATAGTGCAAAAGGACAATATAAATGGACACAAAATAATATTGTAATCAATATAAATTTCATTTAAATAATTTTATTTTGATTTATATACGCTTATGCATAGAAACTTACAAATGTACATGCACGCACGCTAGCACACACACATAATATATATATATATATATATATATATTCGTGTGCGTGTGTATTGGTGTACATGCACACATATATATGCGTGTACATGTGTGTGTATATATGTATATGTTTATGAATGTGTGTATATATATATATATATACATACACACACCTTACATCAAAAATATAAAATATTTTGAGAATAATAGATACAATCAATATATAAAATAAAATTTATCTGTTAAAGACTTACTATCGTAAAATTTTTAATATATAAAATTTCAACATTTAACATGTAGAATTTTAAAAGTACCACAAGAAATGACACTCAAACGAAATTACATAAAATGTTAATAGTTTTTTTTTTATATTAATAATAGAAGGGAAACCTGAACTATTAACTTTTAGTTAATGCTAACTGAACATTTTAAATAAGCTGCTTAAACAATTGCGATAGTAGCATTAAATAAATATGGTACTGTTCGATAAGAAAATGAATAAAAACACCTGAAATGAACTAAAATATATAATTAATTACTTAATTGGCTGGAAGAATCAATTAAAAATCAATCAATCAATCACAAACCAATCTGAAAAAGAAATGCGTGACTAGACCTAAACTTTGGCAATGATAATGATGAAGATTTGAACTTCCATAGTAATAATACATTTTATTTTGCGAAGAAGTGAAAAAAACATGAATACTTTTTTGGAACTATTCAATATGTCTTTATAGTAGTTATGAGTGAAGAATAAATTATTAAAAGTCTACAATTAACACATCTTGATAGCCTTATATTTTTGCTACGATATTATGTTAATCTGCAGAACTGATGAATTGTTATTTATTAAAATTACTGCCAAAATCTTAAAAAAACTGAATGGTCATAACATAAAAGTATATTTAAAAAGAATGTAATTCGTTTTTTAATCTCTAAAATTGTTTGATTATTATTTTTATTGCATTTAACACATATTCGTCCGCTTGACGAAAATTCGTCATCTTCCAGAGAATCACCCACAGCTAAATGACGAAAATTCGTCATTTGTATATTACAGAGAATAATTGATTTTTGTTCTCTTAATTCTGAGACAAAAATGAAATATATGCAGGCATTTTATCTGATTGTGAGGCAGATTTTTCACAAACTAATTTTGATAATAATGATAGTGACAGTATGTGACTTTTGCAACATTTCCCTTCATACTAGCACATGTTTTGAACAGTACCATTCACTGAAAAATTATTAATTATTTATAAAATTAAAGACTCAAAAATAACGTACTTCATCTAAAAAAAAGAGAATAATAACTTTGTGTTTTTAGAAATTCATTTAAACTTTTTTATGAATTTAATTGTTTTTTAACTAAGGAAAGCCAAAAAAATAAAATAAAAATTTATATATAAAGATAAATTTGTTTTATATCATTTTCCAAGATTTCACTGAAAAATATATGATTTCTAACAAGTTACATTAGTTTTATATAGACCATATCATTTCTACAGATAGTGTCAAAAAATACCGGCATTTGGTGAATGGCGGTGCAAAAAGTTACCCGACGAATATGTGTTAACATAAATGGTATTTTATTTATACATTTATTTGAATATACAAATATTACCAAAAACGGGCTTTTAAATATAATGAATGATGATAGATTTTTCATTAATAATGTTCTATTACTGTAAAAATGTATTTAAAAATATTAAATAGAAAAAGCAAGTACAGTTGAAATTTTATTCGACATACTGAGTATTTTATTGTATAATAAATCAAAGCTTATGTAAAAATATCAAATATTAAATAAATTCATTGCTTCAATTCATAACGCAAAAAATAAGTATTTTTTTTGGTCAAAGCTAAGTAGTACATTACTGTGTTGTTAAACATATTTTATATTTGCAAGAAATTATACTCTTATGTAAAAGATTGACATTTCGAAAATTCACTTATGAAAGTTCGGTTTGAGGAAATTCCATTGTGAATTTAAAAAGGTACTTAATTTATATATATATATATATATTTATGTGTATATATATATATATATATATACACATAAATATAAAGCCAATTAATAGAATAGTGGCAGAGCATCACTGCTTGCATGTGGGAGATTGCATTCGATCTACAGTTAAGAGTTCTCTAAGTTAGAGGCTGACAACTCATCTCACAAAAAATAACCGCTACGAAATTCTGCTAAGAAAACCCCTATTTGAATAATATTGTTATAAAGGTTAAGGTTCTCAGGATTATAATACTGAGAATGATAATTATATATATATAAATAAAAGTTCAACATTTTGAACAAATCGAATTACGAATGTTCGTCTTAAAAAATATCTATTATAATGTTAAAGTCTACTCTCTCTCTCTCTCTCTCTCTCTATATATATATATATATATATATATATAGATATATATATATATATATATAATTAGTAAAGCACTAATTTTTAAATTCATTAAATATTTCTAGATTTATTCCAGTATTCCAATGAAAAGTATTTTTTCATATTTTATTTCGAAATTACTAGTATACAAAATCGGAAATTTAAAATGAAAGTTAAAATTATAAAGTACGCACGTGTGTAAGCGACGGCACGAAAAAACCCAACCTAAGTATGTCACGGAATGATCAATAAGGGCATTGCGCGCAGGTCTTAACATTGTAGGGATAATCAGGCAAGGGATTAATAAAAGAATTACAAATACTTAAAGCGTTGCAAAATTTAAAAAAAACATACAATTTAAATGAGCTTTATATGAAAAAAGTAAATGTGCTGTATTTTTTTAGCATGTTATTCTACAGAGGGAAATAAAATTAAATACAAGGAAAATCAAATGAAATATTTAACATTTCACGTAATGTAAATGCTATTAAATGAAATAAAGTTAGAAAATCGACATTATTATAACATTAAAATAGTTGGGATTAATATTATGATAATGTTACATTTTCGAAAATGTCGGATTTATTTTATACACAATAAAATAATTCCATTTTTATTCTAAATTATATCTCCTTGGGCGCAAAAATTATGCGTGTTCTTTTAATACATTGTTTTAAAAAATTGAATTAAAATAATAATGTAACATGAATGCTGGAACTTTTTGATTATTATATTTATATTTATATATTATTCAAAAAAATATAGTTGTTAATTAAAAACATCATAATGTCAAACATCTTAAATTGAGAGAATAGAAAGCTCGACATTATGTTCTAATATAGGTTAGTTACATTTTTCCTCTATTAATAAATCAATAAATTTATATATATATATATATATATATATATATATATATACACACATATATACACACACACACACACACACACACACACTCATACAATCGAATATTATTTATACAACTTCTTTACATTAAATTTTGAAATTTTCATATTATTATTAAGTTTTGTCAATTACCAAAAGAAAGAAAGAAAATTAGGTTATCCAAAATGTTTACTAAATGCCTTTCTATTATTCGGTATAATTCATGTATGAAGATAATTCATAATCCCTAAGATGGTCTGATGATGATGACGTCATAATTCACATGAAAATAACAAAAAACCCAGGACAGTTATTGAACATACAAGTGTATTGGAAATACCGAAATTAATAGTACATAATCACTTGCAGAAGATGGGTATAGAAGGTTAGTATGATATACGGGTGCTTCATCTTCTTTTCCGAAAAAAAATGATGATTAAAGTGTTAGAATGTGTTTCGTTGCTCGATCTGAACAAAAATGAGTCATTTATTTTATTGTTTAATTGCATGAGATAAGAATATACATTTTACAATGAGAAGAGAAGAAAGACTGTTCAAACATGGAAAACCTGTCTATACTGTATTAAAACCTGAATCATATTCAAATAAAGCAATATTTGGTATTTGGCGGGATTGTAAAGACATACATTTTATAAGATGTTTAAAATAAATATAATCTTAAATACTGCAAGATATTGTACTTAAATGGATAATATGAAAGCACCAATTTAAGAAAAATTCTCCTCCTTGGCCAATATGCATAGAGTCGTGTTTCATCAAGGTAATGTGCAATTATATTTTACAATTATCACGCAACTGAAATTAAAGAACTTCGATTAGGATGTTAATTAGCCATTGTATTTATCTAATATTACGTCATCTAATTGTTAACTGTTCCATTTTTTCAAACACTCTTTTAAAGAAAAAAAAATAGAATAAAAAATGATATCAAGGAATACTTGGACCTATTTTTTGTATATAAACTTGATAAATTCTTCAAAGATGATAACGAGAAATTGCCAAACACAAAGAGAAGATTGTTTGAAAAATATCAAAAATAATGGAATTACATAATTAATTAAAAATAAAACCAGCTACAAAAATTTATATTGATTCTTTTTTTAGAAACAGCTCGACATTTTCAGATAACCTAATACTACAGTAAAAAATATTTACCATAAAAAATAATAAGTAGTTAATAATAGAATCTTAAATATTTAAAACTATTTTCTGAGTTTTGATTTTAATAAATAGTTAAATAATATTATTCATTTTTTGATTATTACATTTTTTAATTATGTAATTGTATATTAAAAATATTCATTAATGTAATTGGTTATTTTGGAACTGTGGCTGATTCACTTTATACAAATGAATTTTAACCCTAACACCACAATAATTTAAAGTGTTCAATAATCATGATTATTGAACACTTTAAATTATTGTGGTGTTGGGGTTGAAATTCATTTGTGTAAATATGTAATTGTATTTTACTTTATTGAATTTATTTTTTATTATTATTTCATTTTTTTTATTTTCTATAAAAAAAGTCCATGTAAATGTGAAATGTTTACAAGAAAAAAATTGGAAGTATTTAAAAATATTGCATAAAATAACGTCTATACACTAAAAATATACTAAAATCAATAAACATAGCGAAGCAATCTAAATTAATAATAGTTATAAAAATTATATTACATCATTAAGGTACGCATCTAATTCATGGTCACTGCTGTTTAAATGGAAACATGAATGATTTACACGAGGGAACTGAAAATTTATCGGTGTATCGCAAATGGCAGTGGTACATTATGATTGGTGGTAACCATAATTCACTTCGGGTGTAATTTATAATGGTGTATATTTACAGGGAATATACGTCGAGAAATTATTTGAGAATTAATGGAATATTTTTACAATTACATAAATTGCTCTTTTTAAAACCGCATATGATTGTATTTTTATAAAAAAAAGTTGTTCAAATTTAAAAAGTATAAAACACTATTTTAACAACAATTGCAGGCTTTTAAATAATTGTCGACTTCATTAATAATTTTCAGGTTTATAAATCATTTTAACTATTCATATTAGCTATAATATATTAACGTTTTGACTATTTTAGATTTTATTAAATAAAGATTTAATAATATTATAATTATTGTACATATCAATCATTGTGATCAATCGTTTTTTCAAAGTTTGGTTTTAATCGACTCATATTTCCTTTAGTATATAAGTTTATCACGAACAAACAAAATAATAAAATGAACTGAAAGAAGTAATTTGTAATACATTTTATTAGCTTAATAACACAAAGCAAAGTTTTTTCAAAGAAAATAAATACTTCAATAGAAGAAAAGCTAAATGAAGCTACAATTCTTTATATAGAACTATTATACAGATATTTTATTATTTTCACAAAAAAGTTGCAATGAGTAGTTTTTAGTTTTCTACATATTTCAATGAAAATATTAAAAACAAGAAATGCTCATTTATTCATAATTGGTTTTGCACAGTGTTTGTCACAAATAAATAATCTAATAAAATAAATTCCAAGAATAATAAGTATACTATATTGGCTTAATGACAAATTTCCATAGAAAAATAAATACTTCTGTAAGTCTAAATACTGTATAGTTAATATTTCTTTGTTAAAAAAATTAAAATATTTGTGATTTGAAGAAAATGTTTAAATAAATAATTTATAAAAAGTTATTAATATTGTTATATAAATAATTTTAATAACTTACAATATTTTGCACAACAAAATCTAATTAAGTATTTTTTACTATTTAATTTTATATAAATAAAACATTCATTATAAAAAATAAAGATCTACTAATTATAAAAAAAATGTTATTTTAATTTTTGATATGAAGAATTCTTTTATAAATTTATTTCTTATCAAAAATGAATAATTTCTGATAAAAACAGTAGTTATAAATAAATAAGTACATATGTATAAATTATAGAAGAGGAAGAATATTCTTTTCGAACATCGTATATACACGATCGATAAATGAATAAATTGAAAAAGTGAAAATTGACAACTTTTGTATATAAAAAAAGTACGACGTGCACAAATGTATATGGGGTCGTTAGTTTAACGATGTGTCACATGCAAGAGACAAGAAGTTTAATCTTTGATATTTCGTTGTAGATAATAATTAATGATGCATCTAATGGATTTACGATACTGATCATCGAACACCAATAAAGAGTGATATTAAATTATGAACTGTTCAACTAGTATATTAAGTTGAAGAATTATGAATGAAACTTATTTCAATAAATCAATAACATGTAATTAAAATTACAAAATATTTTTAGTTATTAAAATGTTTTTAAGCGACATAAGTATTTATACTATTATTAGACTGATTAAAACATTACAAAAACAAACATGTTTTTACAGTTAAACATTCTTTTAATTAAATTAATCAATTTTTAATTAAGGGTGGCATTAATGAACTACTATATAATTCTATATATAATTAAACATGTGACATTGCATTATATACATCTGAATTGAATTACTACTGTAGTTCATGTTAATATTACACGTTATTAAATATTTATTTTAATTGGAATCGTTAGATTGTTTTTTCCATTATGGTTTTTCATGATGTTGATAACACTAAATAAAATTAAAATATGTCGTTTCGTGTCACATCGTACATTTACTAACGACATAATATGTGCTCATATAATAGGTCATCCAAGTGTGACTTCTAGATTTGTGTTTTATTAAAAAGAAGCATGTGTATAGGGTGGTGTATGGAAAAACGTGTATAGTTTCTTTTTAATAAAACAAATCTAGGATGATCCTATATGTATCTGTAGTGACAAAGTCAGGGATATTGACATTAATGAATATTTTTAACTCTTATCGGTCGTATGTCACCTCTGACGTGACATTACAACTTTGCTCCATCAGTCGTATGTCACGTGTGAGGTGACAAGACTGAACAAGTAATAACGTCCTTATTGATGAATATACACACTGTATGTTTTTACAGTTTAATTCTTACTCGATAGCAGACAACACGTTCTGTCATATTTCAGCAATTATTTTATTTATATTGTAATATTTTATTCCTTCAAAAATGACTAAAGAAAACTATAGCGATATGGAAAGTAACAGTGATAGTTGTAGTGAAATATGTGAACATTTGGAATATTCGGAAAGTGATTTTAATTTTTGTGATGAAGGAGACAGTGATACAAGTGTTATATTTCAGTTAAGGAAAAAAAATTGATTCCTATTCAATATTCAAGTGAAGAGGAAAGCGAAGTGGAAAAAGAAATTGTTCCTAATTGTGATGAAGACTGGATTGAAATCGACAGTGATGACGAAAACATTTTAAGTGTAAATATAAATATTTTTATGTACAAAACTATCTTTTTATATCAAGTAACGTTAATTACTATTCTCTTACAATAAGCACTCAAATATATCTCCGACCTAGCGGAAAGTTAAGTACAAAATACTAACGTCCGATAAGGCTTAATAGTACTGTATCAGATATATATTCTTACATTATCAATTTTATTTAATAATATTTTAGTAAAAAAAAACTTAGAAGAGTAAATGTTCTTACTATATAAAAATCGAGCTACCAAAAGGC
Source organism: Neoneuromus ignobilis (assembly GCA_029203775.1). NCBI lineage: Eukaryota > Metazoa > Arthropoda > Insecta > Megaloptera > Corydalidae > Neoneuromus > Neoneuromus ignobilis. The sequence goes on from CP092090.1 coordinate 33,991,805, forward strand.
TTAGGAAAAGAAATGAAATGAAAGAAAAGTCATAAGACAAGAAATAAAATGGGAAAATTACATTTTTATTGAAGATCTAGATTTTTTTATTTATTTGTTTCGTATGATTTTATATAACAGCAAGAGCTTCGCGATGTTTATAAAAAAAATATATTTTTTTTTGGGAAAAAGATAGTATGAAGAGAAACGTCAGATGAAGTAAAAAAATAATCACTATTCACTATAATGAAAACAAAACTGTAAGAGCAATTGCATAAATAATTAAACTACTACGTTCTAGAACTTTTAATATAATAAAAAACTTGAGATTAAGAATAGAATAAAAAATAAAGCTCGATGTAAGCTTTAAATTGATATGATGAAAGAAACATATTATAAAAATAAAACAAAATCTAAAAATAAATGCATCAAAATTTATAAGTAATTTAGTATGGATTATAGGGATAAATATAAATTCAGAAATCATCAAGATATTAGAAACTGAATTTCTCATGAAAGAGAATCGCCAAGTTTTTTCGTGAACAAAAAATCGCAATAAGAGACAAAAACTGACAAAAATGTATAAAAAAATGAGAAAAATTAGTCATTTCTATATTTTTGGAAATGACTGAAACATGAATGTGCGACAAAGTCCTAATAATGAATTTAAAAAAGAAAAGCTAATATTTATTGTAAATGTATACTGATTGTAAACCATGATACTGGGTTGGGATATGGTTTTCATTGATGAAACAATAGACCAGCATGTATAATTAAATATATTTTTTTTAAAAAAACATTGCATTTTAATCTAAAGTACATAGAAAATTGACTGAGTTTAGATAAATACTAAGTATTACCATGATAATGACAAGGCACAAATCGCAATGCGTTTTGTGTTTTTATATAATTATTCAAAAGTAATTAATTTTATCAGTAAAATTGTCCTAGTCACCCCATCCTAATCCAATAGGACACTTTTACGATATTTTTTAAAAAAATAGATGACACGTAATTACTTCAAATGATTGAAAAGGATTTTACTAAATAAATTGGATGCTATTACCGTGGAAATAACTACTAATCTAATTAAATCAATGCCATATAAATTTAAAGTCTTCGAATTAATGGAAAAATTTACTATATATTACAATGAATTTAAAGAACATTTTTAATCGCTATTCTGTTCTTCATATTACATTGTATTATGACTTTTGTGAGGTTGGTTTTATAATTCTTACAGGAAAAATATTTTTTATTAGGTATTAAACTATCCTTACAGTTTGTTAATTGGATAAAGATTTATATCTATTTATACAGTCGCGGCCATTGAAATCCAGACACGCAAATGAAATGCTTTTTTTCGATATTTTTCGTCTTTATAAGTAGATAGGTGAAATGTGTCTTCTAGAAGTTTTTTGTTTGTCTACGTTCTTTCTAAAATGGATAGAAGTATCAATTTTATTGGAAGAATTTTGAGTTCCAGAGTATCCGGATTTCAATAGCCACTACTGTATCTAATAAAATAATATTTATTAAAACATAGTATTAGTTTTTGATTACTGATTGTTTGTTTTTTAATTATTTAAAATATTTTGCTATTTTTTCGTCCTATAATTTTTGCGAGTCACTTTATATATTTACATACGTACTCACACACAGACAATACATACATTTATATATATATATATATATATATATATATATATATATATATATATATATATATATATATATATATATGCATATATTGCTATATTTATTATTATTCTTTGAACTTTTAAAAAAATACTGTGAATACAACACGATATAATATTTTATATACAAATATTTTATATCCAAATATTTTATACACAATTGTATTTAAATGAAATTTGTTATTTGACAACTCAATGCATAAATATTTTTTTTAAAAAAACGATCATAATTGAAACAAAAATGTTTTTAATTAAAATCATTTACATATAGATTTCAATTCATAAACTATTATTTATTAATACAATTAATGTACGATGTAAATATCTATATAACGATATTTTTACGACATTCTTGTTTATTCATGCAGTAATGATATACGAACTTTTTATTACAGTTTTTCCTGCTGGGAAAATAGAATAAAAACCCCAACATCTAAAAATAATATTGTCTGAACTATGTTATTGTCTAGTTTTTAGTTCAAAGATCAATGGCTTCAAGCGAAATATGTATGGAGTCTGGGAAATAAGAGGTTGTATATTTATTTGCGTAATATTGGAATCATTCCAACAGTTAGATGAATAGTATGCGAGAGCTTTACAAAACTTTACTCATAACAAGTGGTTAAAAGAACGCAAACGCACGTATTTTGACGAGGAAATGAGCAATTCTCACGTATAAGTTTATATGGTTGGTTTTATTTATTGCTCTATAAGGAATATAAAAAGTTTTATTGTTTATTACAATACGATTAAAATATTTGCGGAAACTTTTTTTGAAAAAAATTTAACATTTTTATGGTCGATTTGAATAATTTTTAAATTATAAGAAGAATAAAAGAAAAAATAGTTCTTACATGTTTGATTGTTATAAAAAACAGTAATATTATTTTTCAATTAGCCTAATTGGATAAAAATTTAAAAAATGGAATTTAATTAACATAAATGCTAGGAAATAATTGCTCGTTGATTAATGTGTTGCTATTTTCAAATATGTATTAAAAATACAATTTTAATATCGGCGAATAACAATTTATTTATTATACTAAAACAATAATTGTAGAAAGATAAATTATTAAAGAATAAAAACATATGTTGACCTGTTACAAATATTATTCTTTTTTAACTGAGAATCCCAAAAATCATGATAAGTATGAATTAAATATTAGTTATATTTTCTTTTTTGATTAATATTCGTGGAATATGAACAATCTGTTCAAATAATAAATTAATTTAGAAAATACTTGACATTTTTTCAATAAAACGTACTGTGACAAGGGATATTGATTTATAGTAGGGAAAGAATCGATTGAGAGGTCGGTGACATTCCGAAGTATTTTTCTCCAAATGTAACTAAAGCATTGAACGGAAGTAAAAAATAAGGGAAGAATATAAATCAAAAAGTAATCTAGGCTGACAAAGTCCTTTGGTGGTGCCAAATAATGAGTATTTTTACAGTAATAAAAAATTAAAAAGAATTATACATAACATTAATATATTTTTTGGATAATATTTTACGGACTTATAACCATATATTGAGAATTACATGTTGACAAAAAAAATTGCAAAAAGGGGTATAATATATATATGCTTACATATATATGAATTTACAATGAAGGATAAAAATTCATATAAAATTTAACATCTCAAATTTATACTTTTTTAATCTCAAAGTGAAAAGATGTATATACAAATCTGTATATCACTTAAGAGAATTAATGTAATATATATATATATATATATATATATATATATATATATATATATATATATATATTCAATTAATTTGTTATAAATATGGCTGTATTACACACATAAAATAAAAGTGTGACTAATTATTAAGAGCGGTTATTTCAATATGAATTACAAAAAAGCAATTCATTAGTTTCGTTCTAATATGTGCAAGTATTACATTATAATTATTTTCTATTACTTACTTGCGAATTTTCAAAAAGTATATCATGATGTTTCCACTTACCTAGAAAAAAGAAAAACATTAAATGTAATTAAAATGTAAACGAAAATTGACTAATAATGATACAATTAATATTTATTAAGAATATAAATTATAGAAAATTGTCGATGAAATCAATTATTGAAAAATATTTAATATCTCAAAATATATTTATAATTAGAATAATTAAAATGTTTAAATTTGGAATATAATGTATTTTTATTAATGAATAATACAAGTCATTTTTAAAAAAAGATACAGAATATTCAAAATATTTATTTATAATGAATTATATTACTATGTTAAAATATAAAAATTAAACTTTATATTAATTTTTTCTAAACATTTTGAATATATGTGCATAAATGCATATATATATATATTTATATATATATATATATATATATATATATATATATATATATATATATATATATATATATATATATATATATAATATTTAAAAAATTAGAAACTATTTGAAATAAAACGTAAAAAAAATTTATTTATTAATACAATAAAGGTTACTTTCTGAATAATAAAACAAATAAGTTAATATAGGTTTCTTTCTTAAGTTTATATGAAATGTTTGAATCAATATATAGAATTTTAATATGTTTAAATAATTGTTACAAACTTGATAAGTTTAAATAAAATATCAATAATTACTTAATTATAAAAAATCGTGATTATATAAGTCAAAAAAAACATTTACAATAATTATTATTATTTTATCATACAGTATTTTTAAATATTAAAAAAATATGAATAATGAGTGATTGTTACTGAATGTAATTTAATTTATAGACAGATCATAATGTAAATAATTTATAATTTAATTCCTAATTAACGAGTTTACTTATAATCCACACAACCAGAAATTATAATTAATTATGAAAACCGTGCTCTAATTCTCTAAACGTACTTTCAAAATCTTTTACGGAAGTAGAATTAGTTCAAAGATAATGATTTTGAAAAAATATTGTTATTAATAGATATATATATATATATATATAACATTGTTTTCATAATTCCTTTAAGAATTGTCTATTTTGTGTGTGCGTGTTTGTGTGTGTATATATGGATGTGTATATGTATGTATGTATATATATATATATATATATATATATATATATATATATATATATATATATATATATATATATATATATATATATATATATATATATATATATATATATATATATACATATATACATATATATATATATATATATATATATATATATACACGAGGTGTGATCAAAAAGTAAGGTGAATTTTGAAATTTAGCGGGCTACATCCGTTCGATCTTCGATTTTTTTATTTGGTTATGTTGGTACACTCGTCTCGAATATATGTTCCAAATTTCAGCTATGTAGCATGTTTAGTTTGTTGGTGAGAGGCATAAAAGTTAGAAGTGTTTTGCAGGCTCCACGATTTTCCGCTGTCGAAAATCATGGATCAAAGAGTTTGCATTAAATTTTGTGTGAAAAATGGAATCAAGTGCTCCAAAACACTTGAAATGTTGAAAGTGGCATACGATGAGTCTACTTTAAGCCAAAAAAATGTTTACAAGTGGTATAAACTCTTCCAAGAAGGCCGAGAAGACACCAACGACGAACCTCGTTCTGGACGCCCCAGCACGTCAACAACTGATGAGAACGTTGAAGAAGTGAAGAAAATAGTGTTGGGGAATCGTCTAATTATCATTAGAGAAATTGCTGATGATATTGGCATCTCGTTTGGTTCGTGCCAATCAATTTTAACGGGTGTTTTAGACATGAGACGTGTGTCAGCGAAGTTTGTTCCGAAATTGCTCAATTTCGACCAAAAGAACCGTCGCATGAGCATCGCCCAAGAGCTATTGAATGACGTCAACGACGACCCAGATTTACTCGACAGGGTCATAACAGGTGACGAAACATGGGTATACGGTTATGACGTCGAAACTAAGACTCAATCGTCCCAGTGGAGGCATTCCGGATCACCAAGACCAAAAAAAGCACGCCAAGTTCGATCAAATGTGAAGGTTTTGCTTACAGTTTTCTTTGATTGCAGGGGCGTGGTGCATCATGAGTTCTTGCCACAGGGTAGAACAGTAAATAAGGAATATTACCTGCAAGTTATGCGCAATTTGCGCGAAGCAATCCGCCAGAAACGTCCGAATTTGTGGAAGAACAAAAATTGGCTTTTGCACCATGATAACGCCCCTGCTCACACATCGTTGCTTGTGCGCGAATTTTTGGCTAAAACCAACACACTAATGATGCCGCAGGCACCGTATTCCCCAGACCTGGCCCCCTGTGACTTCTTCTTGTTCCCGAAACTGAAGAGGCCCATGAAAGGACGGCGTTTTGCAACGATTGAGGAAATAAAGACGGCATCGAAAGAGGAGTTGAACAAAATCAGAAAAAATGATTTTTTGAAATGCTTTGAGGATTGGAAAAAGCGTTGGCACAAGTGCATTATATCCGAGGGGGATTACTTCGAAGGGGACAAAATAAAAATTGATGAATAAATAAATATTCTTTGAAAAAAATAAAAATTCACCTTATTTTTTGATCACACCTCGTATATATATAACATTTATGTTTCTACGAAATATATATAAAAAACATTTTTTATTTATTTTTAAACAAGTTATATTTGATTAGTATCACGTAATATTTACATTAAGCTATGGAGCACATAATGTCAATTATATTAAAAAATATTCATATTTTCATTTTCTGAACTCTCTTAATTACATCATGTTATACCAGAAAAGTTATATTATTTTAATTTTTTCACTTCAAAGTGTAAATATGAAATATCAATATTAAATAATATAACAGAATAAGAAACAATATATAATAGTTGTAAAATAAACTGGTATAGAAATAAACACGAAATATTTAATGATAACAATCTTTCAATTTCGTTAAAAAAAACTCATAGGTCGTATTTGCACCGTGTTATCGGATACTTTAAAAAAATTTAGTATAGGAAAATAGCATATGTTTTCTTTACATGCAATGGTATTATTCATATATATATATATATATATATATATATATATATATATATATATATATATATATATATATATATATATAATCTGCCTTTTTCTATCTATTGTTAAATGACGGCCTATACTGAAACCTTTTTCTAGAAATCCAATGTCTTTTTTCCATTCCACACTTTATATATATATATATATATATATATATATATATATATATATATATATATATATATATATATATATATATATATATATAGAGAGAGAGAGAGAGAGAGAGAGAGAGAAATGTTTAATATATTAAGAATATAATCAATTCAAAGAATGTTATTTTATACTTCTTAGTTATTATTTATTTTAAATTTATTTTTTTATCTTTTTTAAAACTCGAACATAATTTATTAATATTAGCAATATATTGGATGTTGAAAACAAAAGTTTCAATTAAACATGGTTTAGCCTTATTACTGACTTATCTTAGTTTTCTGTAATCATATATTTCAGTTTCTAGTAAAAAACTTAAAAAAATAATGCAGTTTTTCAATTACATAAACATTAATTAATATCCATAATTTTTTGAGGCATTTGATTCAACAACGTAATGTTTGAAAGAAATGTTAGATTCTCATTATATTCGTTTTAACATTGTAAAAAAGGAATATAATGAGCTAAACTGTTTTACAACAGTTTATGTTATACTTGTTTTATATTAAGATACAACATGTCTATAGGGGTTTGTATTTTGCCTTACCCCTATATTTTCTTCTAAACGGGTTACACGTGGTGACCTTACCTTTTGTATACGATTCATATCATCTCATTCACGACTGAAATTTTCAGAAGTATATATGAGTAGTATATATTTGTCACACTATACGAAAATATAAACTTGAAAGGGAAGTTTACTTTGATTCAAAGCGATATAAAATTTACATTATGACTTGATTTTAAATTCATTCAACAGTCAACTGGCATTATAAACTATACATTTTTATATGTTAGAATCAAATATTAGAAAATCACTATGAACAGAAAAAAAATATTATAGATAAATAGTTTTCTAGAAATAAGTTTTCATTAAAAATTCATAAAATAATAAAGATAATTTTACAAAAATGATTAAAGAATAAATAAAAGATCAATGATTTGACTATAAATATTATTCTAGTATAACTATTAATTTTTTTTAGTGAATTTCTATGAATATTAAATAAAATGTTTTCTAACAATATTCTCTTATAACATTTACAATAGAGTCAATAATGTACTTTTAAACTTTTCAACCGTTATAAAACAATTACTACAATACTTATGAATTAAACCTTGTGTCTTCTAAAGTGCTTAAATACAAAAAGCAAACTTTTACACTAATTACATATGCTTTATAAACACATCCATGAATATATATATATATATACATCTGCATACACACACATATTTACAAACATACAGTGTAATTTTTGAATGAATTAACCATGCACATCTTTCATATTGGTAATGGAACAATGCCAGAAATAAATATAATCAATTTATATTACATTAAGATTATATATCATAAACAAAAAACATTAAAAACATACACGTAATATAAATACATTTTTCAAGTATCTAAATATCATGAAGTGAATATTGATTGACTATGTTTCTAACATTTGGCTACACTGCCTGTAATGGAAGGCCTTAATAATATTAAGGTTAATTTGGAATTAATTACTATGTCCGTTATTAATAATTAATGACACAATTCCAATGTACGTTATAACATTAAGTTTCTAATTAGTTCCGATCCAAAATTTTCAATTGAATTCGTAATAAAGTTAACTAACTGAATATCTATTAGTTACTATACTCTTATTATTGCCAGAGATTTTCCTTTTCCAAAATTAGCATTTATGAAAATATAATAAGAGAATATACAAAAATATTCGTATTTTCATTTTGAAAACTCTTTGCATTTCATTTGTTTTACGTTTAGTAATTCTTCAACACCACCATTTTGAAGTGTTTTAAGATAAAAATGTAATATAATTGTAATAACAAAATGTTAAGGATTATACTATTTTTTTAAAAAAATAACTGAGTTTTATTATTGCAACATTTCCATGCAGAGAAATTCATGAATGTAAAAATATTGCAACATATTTTTATTACAAAAACATAGAACCAGTATAAAAACCTTAATTTACTCATTCCCTAAATAATTTAGAAAAAAAAATTATTCTACATTTGCTTATTTTTTACACGAGCAATAAAAAACAAGTAATATCATTTTTTATTTCATATGCACACATACACATATATGTATATATGGCTTTATATATTCATTAGTCATTCATATATATGCATATATATATGATTATTGAAGATTATATATCAAGTTCAGTAATTAATTATTCTTTATACACGTTTAGCTTTTGCATTAAATATGAATTTTTAGTAATGAGTAAAATACTATCTTAATTCAATTTTAGTGCAACTAAATTAATAATTGAAATGTTATTTTAACAGGTTATAAGAAAAAATATATATATTTTTATTATGTTAGCACAACAATTTGGATATTTATTTTACACTGCTGTTTAGACACACACACACATTCATAGAATTATTTCAATTCCAATCATATGAAATTATAAAATTTTTTTAAAAAAGATTTTTGAATTGATTTTGTCTAAAATTGTACAGAACAAATTCATTTGAAATATCCTTTTTGCGCAATGAGGTTGGAACCTGTCAAAAATGGATGTTTTTCCTCTGCTAAGGAATCGATACCTTTTACTAATTAATTTTGTTATTCAATCTTAAACATCAATGTTCATATGCGACAAATATTTTTATTTATAAATAAATTTTACACACACACTCATGTATGAATATATATATATATATATATAAACACACACACACACACACACAAGAGAGGCGAGGGATGAAATTGTGAAGTATAATGAAAGTGAAGGATGGACGAGATTAACTGTGGATAGTAAACAATGAAAGAATCCTGCAAAGAAGAGTCAAGGATATTAGATGAGACTTTCAGCCAGAAGTGGACTGATATAGGCTTTTATGATGATGATATATGAGATGTATTAGATCGGTCGAAATAGAAAATTTTATAAGAAGTCTTAGTCAGCAGTGAATAAAAAGAGACTATTGCAGTTACTGATATATCATATATATATATATATATATATATATATATATATATATATATATATATATATATATATATATATATAATATACATATACACTAACACACATGTGTGTGTGTTTGTGTGCTGCGTTATCGATGTATGATAATATATTTCGTTTCAGTGAGTACGAAACTCGTTATAAAACTCTGTAAAAATATATGAACATATCATAAGTAAATACCAAAAAGTATTGCAAACAAATGTATCCATAAATATAACGAATAATATTTTGACACTTTTTCAATATGTTGACATAATATACCATCTTTGTCACTCTAGTTGCATATTATTCGCATTACTTGAGTTACCGTTACGTCTGTGAAACTGAAATGAATTTCCTGCTTGTCGTTCGATAACATTATCTTGAATTTGCGTTTCAAAGGATTCAAAGTATAAACATGTATGGATACATGTATACATATACATATATACATATATCCATATATATATATATATATATATATATATATATATATATATATATATATATATATATATATATATATATATATATATATGTACAAGCATACGTAAATATGTGTAGAACTGACTGGCTTGATGCCCGTTAGCTGACTCACAACTACAAGAGGCTTTGTATCGGGATATCCCACCAAACATAGACAGTTTGTTGTCTACCTATGTATGTCTGTAACAGTGTCTGCTAAAAATAGCTTATCACTGAGATGGTGTCTGCAGAATCCATACTATTGTATATGTGTAGATATGCTAGTCATTCGTGGTAAACTGCGCGCGCAACTAGCATGTTCAATAAACAGTCGATGAAATTTATGTAACCCTGTATATTGCAATTAGCGAACCACCAGGTTCTACAAATCTCAATTATATACATACATATACATATATAAATACATATATTTATATATATATATATATATATATATATATATGTGTATGTATTTGTGTGTGTATTTATAATAACAATAACCTTGAGGGTGCTAGAACTGAATACAGATATAAAAATAAATATTAATTGCATAGTTCCTGCAAAATTAAATGAGCACAGGTATAATTTTGTATATAATAAATAAGATAATACTATATTTATTTATTTATTTCCCTCTCTCTCTCCACATGTATACACACACATATTATATCAGATCGTGTAATACGAAATGTCGGATTGTTATACGGGAAATAATATAATAATCCGACATTTCATATTCACGACACATATATATATATATATATATATATATATATATATATATATATATATATATATATATATATAAGGTAGAAAATGTCTGCATTTACCTATCAATACGGATATATTTCTCAATAAAAGAAGCTTATTAATGTAAATTTGAAAATAAACATATTTTTTTATTAATTCTAAACTATCAACTTTGTGTACATGGCAATTCAAAACATTTTAAATTTATAACAAATAAACTAAAAAATAAAAAACACAAAAATTCATACAAATTGAGCAGAAAACGTCTGCATACAGCAAATGAAAATCGAAAATAATATAAAGTAAAATAAACTTTTTACGTGAATTAGTAACTGGTTGGATAGCCTCTTCGTTTAAGAACCTCCTATAATCGTTTTTGTATACAACATACCATTTTGTGGTTTATTTAGCACTAATCTTATTCCACTCTTCTTCTATAACTTACTTCAACATTTCCTTTGCAGTTATGCCATCAAATCAGTTTATGTGAAATATCGCAAACAAAAATCAAGGATGTACCGTCTAATAAAAAGTGTACGCAAACTTTTTCTGCTCAATTTGTATGAATTTTTGTGTTTTTTATTTTTTAGTTTATTTGTTATAAATTTAAAATGTTTTAAATTGCCATGTATAAAGAGTTGAGAGTTTAGAATTAATAAAAAAATATGTTTGTTTTCAAATTTATATTAATAAGCTTCTTTTATTGAGAAATATATCCGTATTGATAGATGTATGCAGACATTTTCTGCCTAGTGTGTGTGCGTGTGTGTATGTATATATATATATATATATATATATATATATATATACATATATATATATATATATATATATATATATATATACATATATATATATATATATTTAATAAAAAAATATTCAGGTTGAAAAATCATCGTTAATTAGATGACGCCAAATATGTTTACATTTTATATATAAAATAATATTATTATAATTTGAATACCATAATTTTATTGAAAGTAATTTTAAATTCTTCCTAAAATACAAAAAAGTTGGAAAGTTACGAAACAAACAAAAAAGACAACAATTCCATACGAAATGAAAATGTCCTTTTACATAAGATATATCTCCTTTGCTTTCCGATATTTTTTAATTTAAAATAAATTAATTTAATTAAAATAACTGTAACCTATTTATAAGTAGATTGTGGGCTCTTATGTATGAACTACGCTGTGAAAGCTAAGTAGTATTTGCTTGCTATTTCATAGTAACTCTAATTACAGATGTATGGGACTCGTAATCCGGACATTCTACGACTCGAAATCCTACCCTCAGTTTGACGGATGTGGGCTTTAATCTTATAATCTTATTATTGTCATACATATGACGCTTTAGTCCATAATTGCTTTCTGAATTTAATGCTACAACGATTTTTACACAAAAATAAAAGACTCCCTCTTTCTGGTTATTCGTATATATATATATATATATATATATATATATATATATATATATATATATATATATATATATAATATTTATATTGAAAAAATTATATTAAGAATTATACTATTAATTTTAAAAACACTTAAAAAACTTAAATACAAAAATTATAAATTAAAAATACATAATTATTAAAATGAATATTCCATTTTAGGAATTTATTACTATATAATGTATACTAATTAATTTTAATTATAGTTTAAATAATGTTTATTATATATATATATATATATATATATATATATATATATATATATATATATATACACACACAGAAAGATAAGTAAGTTCAAGACTTAGTCAGGTAAAAGTATTTTCTTTTTTATTTTAGTCGTTTAATTGTTGAACATTAAGATTTTCTTTAGACATTACTTACGGCTCACTCATACTTTTCTTTGTATATGTGTGAAACTATGTCGATGTATATGCATGATGATGTACGAGGTTCGTTTGATAAGTGTGGTAAATTTATTTATTGTTTAATTTAAATTATTAATTAATTAAATTATTTTTTTAATTTACTTTTCCTTACTTTTTTATCATGCTTATCAAACGACTCTCGTATGTACGTGAGTAAATAAAATAATGAAATTAAAATAAGAGATAAATAAATTTGGAAAAATTAAGTATAATTTCTTATATAGAAAGCAAATAAAATATAATCAAAATTGATATATTTTTACAACTTTAGTGTCGATAATGTTCCTATAAATATTGCATTTAACATGTGATGCGTGTGACGTGCAATGTTTCGACGAGACGGAAGATCAATACCCGGACTCCGGCATTGAATTAACGAACAATGGCGAATAAGGGTAGTCAGTAAACTCACGATAACGGATATCCTTCGTGACGACCTTGAATATGATCATATTTAAATCCGAAAGCTGTTTAATGTTTTTATATAAATAAATATCTACGAGTATGTTTGTGTCAGTTTGTATATATATATATATATATATATATATATATATATATATATATATATACATATATATATATATATATATATATATATATAGGTTGGCAAGTATCTCCCTTCCGCTTTTTTATACATAGCTGCGAAATTAAAGACCAGAAGGCGGAAGGGAGATATTTGCCAACCTATATATATATATATATATATATATATATATATATATATATATATATATATATATACATGTATGTATTTAGTTAAAATTAGTTTTTTCGAATTATAATTATGAATGATTCAATAATAATATGGATAATTAACTATATTAAATCTATGTATATTATAAGGTTATTGCTGATCTATTAATTGCGTATGTTTGTGGGGGTGGGGGTGAGTTGGCAATGGAGAGGTAAAGGAAATTGTATACTATCATTTCTTGCTAAATAATTGAAAGATGAAGTCGAATGGGTATTGAAATTTAATCTTTTAATACCCATCCAAAGATCTTTATGATTTATCAATTCGTTCAGAATTGATGAATCGTAAGGATATCGTTCCATCATCATAAAGCTAAACCACACTTTCCTCTGGCGTCTAGAAAAAAGGTATTACAATAGGGTTCAGACGTGTTACTTATAAATTTGTCTAGAATTCACTTCTGTGAATATAGTTTACTTTAGTCTAGTGAAAACAAACTGAAAAAATAAATAGTTTTAATTTTTTGACGCCAGTGAAACTTAAAGTTAAATAAAAAATTAAAAAAAAAAATGGTTTGACGTAATTTTAATATGATGCATAAATTACAAAATTGTTATGTGACATAATTAAGAAGTTCAGAAGATTTTAACAGTAAATTATTGT
>CP092090.1:34008567-34063567 GCA_029203775.1 Neoneuromus ignobilis
ACATGAAATATAAAAATAGATCGTGAACGATTAGTTCATTCAAAGTTGAAAACTCACGATCTGATATGGAATAGTTGTTTTTATATTCGTTCTTCTTTTGCTTGTAAAGATGGCAAAAGTTTTGCAATTTGCATAACGCTAGGTTAGAAGTTCGTAATCGATACAGATTATAAGAAGGCGATAAGTGATACTTAAAATGTGACTTAGATAAAGCACGTCGTCAGTGCTGACGCGTTCATTTTTTTTTAATAGTTTTTATATAATAAAATTCGTTTGATATCACTGTAAGAACTATGTAAAGAATCTTTGATACTAAGAAGAATGTCCTTATATTTGCTAAATATCTTATTTTTTACTGGAAAATGCTATTAAATTAAATTCAAAAATATGTATTTATTATACTGTATGAGATATATAACATGCAATTAAATAATTTTTATTTATGCATTATAATTTATCACCTTATTGTGATTTAAAATTTTTCTTTTATAATTAAGAATTGTTAGTTTAAAATATACTAAAACAGTTTTCATAAGGCATATTCTATGCTACACGTAAATTTTAAAGCTAATTATTATTATAGGTTTAACCTTGATATCTAAAAAGAACGATGTTGGAAATAAACACACACACATATTATATATATATATATATATATATATATATATATATATATATATATATATATATATATATAAAGGCCAAACTGTATTGTTATAATATAGACATGGTGCAAGGTATGGTATATAAAAATGGTATATAACCACTTTCGTTTCTTGAACTTTTAAAACTACATACACATGTAGTATATCAAAGTTAGATATCAAATAAGTAATTGTTGTCGTTTTATGTATTAAACACAGACTTTGTGTTTATACTAAAATGAATAAATGAGTTTTATTATAAAAAAAATACTATGGCGATTGAGTTTGATTAAATTTTAGAAAATATTTTTGGATATGTTGTTATATTATTACGAATTGTTTTTAAATAGGTGATAATATTTGAATATAGTAAATAATCGTTCTTAGATGACTTTCGCGTGATCATTTAAATAAAGCGAATAATGATAAATTTGTGAACAATGTAGAGAAACTTACTGAAGAAAATACTGGACATAGAAAAACATGTTTTTTTACATAGTAATATGAATGTTGCTTGGACTTTGGTAAACGAATAACGTTTGCAATAATTCAATAATATTTTTTAATTGAACTTCTATTTTAATTTTTTTTTTAAAAAATGAAAATACCTGACAATTATTACTATAAAAAATATATTTCAACTTTAAAGCCAAAGAACGATTTTTTTACGAATAAATATATAAATATACTAACTTATAGGTATATAAACGTACATACATACATACATATGCAATTTAATTTCATACAATCATAAATTTATTATAAATAAAGCATAGTTTTATGTCAACGTAATGTGTAATTATATTATTAGATGAAGTTTCACAATTGTGGTTAAAAATGTTCCAATAATAAATAATAGGATATGCGCTAAACATTCTGTGAAGTACATATTTATGAAATACATTGAAGTAAAAAATAATATAAATTACATAGGCATGACGAGTTAATATATTTGTAATAAATGAACACTAATAATTTTTCTGAGAGAATATTAATTACATTTTATTTTATTTATTAATCAACAAGAATATTTAAAGGTTATGTTAGTAATTGAGATCTATTTGATAATAAATTTAGATGCAATAATCCGCACATACATATAGATAATATACCATCATTATTATCAGTCTTTTTCTAATCACTGCTGGATAAAGGTTGTTTATTATCAATGAATCAATGACTTCTATTCTACATCGACAATTTCATATATCTAAGGGTCTCTTGTTAAACTTTCTGGGTTTTTAATCAATACTTTTTGTTTTCTACTAGTGTGATTTTCTTCTTATTTCATGACCGGTTCATTTTCATTTTAATCTTTTCGTTCATTATATCTATAATATTTTTTTGAATTTAAGCATTTTTATATATATATATATATATAAATATGAGGGTCGTTTGATAAGTATGGTAAATTTATTTACTGTTTAATTTAATTAAATTTTTCAATTTAGTTTTTCTTACTTTTTTTACCATACTTATCAAATGACCCTTATATATATATATATATATATATATATATATATATGTATATATATATATATATATATATATCCCAGTACGTAAAATTATAAAAAAAGAAACTCAAAAGATATCTGAAGAAAAACTAGAAGTTGAAATAATTGAATTTACATTATTTAAGAATTATTACATATAAAATAACATTAATAACTTTTAATTTCACATTTTTATATGTCTATTTCCTTACTTAAAATAAATTTCGACAATTAATATTGTCAGAAGAAATAGTTAATAGAATATTTTTTGATAATATTATTTAAATTACTTAAATATTTAAAAATCATAAAAAATAAAATTACATTTTGTTAATACATTCATACATACATATATATATATATATATATATATATATATATATATATATATATATATATATATATTTGTGAAAATAAACATTTATACAGGTTTTATTCTATAACAGTGTATTGTTTAATAATTTATTTTCAAAAAATAGTGTACACCAGGGCCTTTTTAATTAAAATATATCTTAGACAACATTTTCGTACAAGGTACTTTTATATTATATTACTAGTGAAATATATAAAGAAAACTGGGATGTTCCCTAGTGTATGGTGCAATGGGAAATTCCGAACACAGACTGTATTTTTGCGTGTTAGTTCAATAAAAAATATATGTATGTTGATACTTGTTTGGGGTCTACGTTTCGGAGTACAGTTTCAAAGGTTAAACAAATATATTTATAGAAGGTATTCTTCAACGTTTAAAGTACATACGGGTAGTTACGCGGCAATAAGTCAAAACGTTGACTTTCAATTTATAGTGTTTACCGAAAGTAAGTTTGCGGTTGTATGATTTAAACAGCATGTGTAAGTATACATAAAGTTCAATTTGAAATGATTTATGGCGTTTCACTACAAATAGTACATTATAATATATTTTATTCAATCTGTTCATCAAATAATAAAGTGATTCTTTACGAATTTATATTGAAATAAATTATTGAAGACTATAGAACATTATTTTTTTTAAAAAAACTGACGTTCATGAGCAATACAAAGTACAGACAAATTATAATTTATTATTTTTTAACAAAATGTAGCACTATTATTTTAAATGCAAATATCATTGTAAGACATACGGAAAATACTTTTTTTTACAAATAATAGTAATTTCTTTAAAATGAAAATAAATATCTATAATTATTGAAAATATTTATTTAATTCTCTAACATACGATTTACCTATGAAGATTTTTAAAATATTACATATGATTAGTCTTTTTTAAAACACGAATCATAAGTATGAACAGAAAATTAATATTAAACTTATTAAATGAATATTAAAAATTCAAGGATAATATTACTTTAAATATCACAAAACTTATGTAATATTCATAATTAAATTCATTTCCAGAAATATAATTATTAAATAACGATATTTATATTTTTAGAAAATTATGAAATATGAATCTCGTAGAAATTGTTAATACTTAAATGATCAATAATGCAACTTAACACATTCTAACACAGTAAATCATTTTTAAAATGTATTAATTAAAAAAATGATGTACACATTTCTGTAACGAAAGCAGCATTTAATACGACTATTTATAATAAATCGACTTCATAAATCTTGTTCCAAATTAATCAGTGAAATATCTTTCATGGTGCATTGCTAAGTTAAATCAACTCCATTATATTCAATTATTGTAGAACTTTATGTAAACAATATTCTATGAAATATATACTTGTAAGAAAGTAATGGTGGGTTATTATGCATTTATTTAATTAGAAATAGGAAACCAGATAGTCTGTGAAAAACTTTTACAGAATTGTATTAAATAAAAAATCAATACGTGATAGTAAATAGAAAGAAATACATCTGGAATACATATATCCCCCATATATATATATATATATATATATATATATATATATATATATATATATATATATATATAGAGAGAGAGAGAGAGAGAGAGAGAGAGAGAGTAGTTCAAATAAGACTAAAGGGTTTAAACATACATTTACTTGCTTATTATCATTTAGTATTCTTTACTATCATTCAGTCTCATTTAGGCCATCATATATATATATATATATATATATATATATATATATATATATATATATATATATATATATATATATATATATATATATGTATGTATGTATATATTATAATGAAGATACAAAATTATAGATTTTAATTTTATATTTTAGTTACGAAATGTGCTTTAAAATAGTTAAAATTTGTACGAACATTTTAATAGAGAGTAAAATGTAAATTAATTTAAATTTTTTAATTTAAATTATTTCTAAAAATTTAAATATTCATGCGCTACTTTTTAAATACCTCTTCTAAGTATAATGTTTTGAAAGAATTGAAATGCATAATAAAGATTTATCTTAGTTTGTGAGTAATAAATTTGGATTTACTTTTCATGAATATCTGCGAGTATAAATATATTGTATATATAAACGCACATAGAAGAGGGTAAAGAAATACGACACTCAAAGTTATTTCTAAATTCATAAGTAGTGTTTGAGATTTGTCATGTATTTTAACTTGAAAAAATCTCTATGAATTAGGACTGCTATGAATCATATTATTAAGCAAGTGTATCAGAGTTCTAATCCAAGCAACTTGGTGGATGGTTTTAACAACAGATCGTGTAAGGAGTGTTCGATAAGACACTATTAAAAATATTTTAATAGTTCATTTAATATTTACAGGTAAACATTATAGTATGTTTTAACTTAATTTAATAATAAATTTAAAGGTTATATAATTGAAATAAATTAATTGCGGAAAAAATAAATATTGCTCTACAGCAGTATTTCATATATTGTACGAATTTTAAATTGTTCATAATGTACGGTAAAAATGCTATTACATATTATGGAGACTCCAAAATAACAGAACTCAAAAGAAAGAAATACTCACTACGAAAAACAACTACTTAGGGTAAATTAATTGCACGGATAAGTAAAACTGATCTACTTTTAATTTTCAATCAAATTGAACATAAAATGAGTACTGAATATGGTATCACGCATTAGCTATAAAATACGTCTGTTTTTAAATAAATTTTCATTGTGATAAAGTATTGCTATAAAGAAATAACTTTTTTTAAAAAATATAAAACAAGTTTCATCTTTTGTAAATTTTCATTTTAACAAACCGTATTATTTTTTTTGAAAAATTAGATGTGTAATAGATTGATGAATTTAGGATGAATCTTTTTTCCTCAAGTAATAAAGTCTATGTACGCAATTTTAAGAATCAATCGCTAAATTTAAGCTATACATTAAAAATTGTTTAATACGGTGATTATAAAAGTCTTGTGCGAGGTGCAATGTTCTGATACAGCGTTGGCCCAACTGTAAGAACATGACAAAATAGATCAGTACTGTTATAAAAATATTTTAGAAAATATGGAATTTTATGCAGGTGAAAATTTGCCTATTATGTGAAAGTTTATAAAAGATAAAGATTCGAAGAATTCTTTTCACTTGGCGTGTGATATTTTCGATTACTTGGTACATCGTTTGTTTCAAATTAAACAGAAAATTTATGGAAAACCATTCAAATCGCAATAAATAGTAAAGTACTTACTCAAATGAACTAAAAGCAGTTATTTGACAAATTTAGCAAAACAAATCTGTTGATAAGTTTTGTCGTTTAATTAAAACTAGGGATAGCATATATAATGAAGTTTATAAAAATCGAAAGTTATTCCACATATTATTGGAGATATATATAATAAAACTGTTTTTTTTTTCTATAATTAAACACAGATATCTCATCATATTTGTGACTGCTGCATCATTCATAGCTTTTTTTAAGAAAAATGTATAGGGTTTTCCAATCAGAATGTAAAAACTTTGACAGTTAGTGGCAGTCATGTTTGATTTTTTTTAAGCTCATTTTGACATTTCAACTCACTACAGTTTGACAAATTATTATGGAACATTTAACACTTCAACAACGCTTAACCCTTTAACTGTTTAATTTTGTTTCGAAAAACTTTTTCTGCCTGCTTAATTATTTTCCAGCGAAGACGAGTATACTCGACATAAACAGAGTAAAATGTTTCTGCCTATAAAAGTAGGCAATTATGATTAAAAATCAAAAGTTGCGTGTTGGTTTTTTAGAAAATATATATTTTTATTCGTTGTTAACAAACAAAATTTATTTCATTGATAAAAAAACTCGTTTGTAACGGTACTTCCCCAGAATTTGTTATTTCAGCTTAATACAAGCTATTGTGTATTAAAATAAATAAGGTTGCCAAGACTAACGAATATTCTAAAATGTACATTTTTTAAAAGATCTTTATTTGCCCTTTTTCAGGGAAAAAAATTACAGTTGATTCGTTTAAAATAATACGAATGCGATTTTTTTTAACTTCACGACGAGTATACTCGACATTATGCGAAAAATTTTCGTTTCGCTCTGACGAGTATACACAGTTAAAGGGTTAAAATTGTAAAAATTTCAATAGACTTATTAAAACAAAAGTTTAATAAGTTCATTATTTCACGAAATGTACCCATGAATTGGCCATCAAGATCATGTGATCTAACTCCATTGGATTATTTTTGTAGGGTTATATGAAATCATTGGTTTATGGTTATAAACCACAAAGAACAGAAGCATTAAAAATAAACATTGAACGTGTAATTCATGAAATTGTACTACAATTATGTGGAAGAGTGACTAAAATTGGATTAAACGAATGCACTATGTCAAGCGAAGTGGTGGTCATATAAATGAAATTGTATTTCATCATTAATGCCATAAAACATTCTTAAAAATAAAGAAAAATAATTAATTAAATACTTTTTGTTTTATTTCCATTTAAATTTCGCTTATTGGAAAACCCTATATTACGATCTATTAAAACTAAGTTTTATAACAATATTTTTCCTTATTGTATTTCACAGAATACAAAATGTTGTTTTTGATTTATATATAAGACTGGAAGTAAATCAAATGAATAAAAAGAATTAAATACAGTCGAAAGTGTTTTTTTTTCATTAGACATCATGTATATACGGTTATTTAATGAAAATTATGATTATTTTAACAATTAATCACTTTATTTTCTTATTCAAATAAATTGCTATTAATACTCTTATTTTGAAAGACTGAAGTTCAATCTCATATGTTTAATAAAGAAGAGTACACATTGATAAATCCAACTGCGTCAGCTTTTATCGTAATTACGTGACAGTTGTAAAAGATGGTACTCGTATTCAGTGTCACGCATAAATAACATTTCCTTGCATTACAAACTCTTCGAAGAAAATGTCCACTTGTTACAAGTGGAAGTTACACTATTTCACTAGCTCTACACTTCAGTGTTAATTAAAATTTGTTTGGAGTTTTATGACTATTTTATATAGTACGTGTTTAAGTAATCATAAACTAAGTAATTGAATAGATTTTGTACTGATTAACTGACTACGAAAATGAGTATTGAATACGATATACATACATACATACATTTATATATATATATATATACATACATACATATGTATATATATATATATATATATATATATATATATATATATATATAAATATATATATATATATATATATATATATATATATATATATACATATGTATGTATGTATGTGTGCGTGTGTGTGTGTGTGTGTAACGAAAATAAAAAGAAAATAAGTACTGAATCTGTTTTTAATATTTAATATCCAGAAATGATATAAAATCGTATAAAAAAATTAAACTATTTGAATAACATATTTTTCTTCAAATACTTAATAAAGTATTAAAAAAATGCATGATAAAGGAATTGTAAGAAAAGAGTACTAAAAATAATCGGATCGATATAATATACATGACAAATACAAGGTGAATGTATCCTTGACCCCATGGACTTGCTATAGCACTGAATTGGTAATTTCTATTTATAAATGAGAAGGGTCGCAAATGTCACAGCAGTTTCTCATTGAATATAGTCTTTACAATAGTCTGTACATCTTATTAAGAATAATTTCCATGTAAGGCTTTAGTGTTCATTATATAGATACTAAACAAATAGAAAGGTTTACCTTAAGTACTTGTGCTAACAAATAATATAACGGTTTAATAACTTGTGTGTTTTTATAAGAATGGATTTTTAAACGGTTAGTGTATTATAAAGGGAAGATTGGGGATATAAATTTAATTTAAAAAATTAAATTTATGAAATTCGATATTATATATTTTTCATATTATACAACTACTATAATATAAATTTTAATCTTTAGTATCCATCCATGAAAAAACAAAGATTATTATGTAATTTATACAAGACTGTCAGTTAGTGTTTAGAATGTAATACTAAATGATAATATAAATTTTATAAAAAATACATATTTCACAAGCATCATTATTTAAAAAATGCAATTACATTTATATAAAAGATATTGTTAATGTTGATCAATATTTTATTTTAGTAGAGAAAAGAATTTTTTTTTGAATTAGGAATTATGTTTGGTTTAAATAACATTAATACTTTTACATCAGTATACAAATTTTACTGATGAAATACTTATAACAATGTAAATTAATTAGACCAATTATAATCTTTCATAACAACGAAAAACATTTATTTAATTGTATGTATATATATATATATATATATATATATATATATATATATATATATATATAAAATACCATTCTATGTTAAAAACAAAAGCGTTTGATTAATGTATCCTACTTGTTCATATATCAGCGGATCTAGATAACATGAAGAACCATGAAAAAATAATGTATATTAAGAAAAGCACGAAAAGATAGGAAGGATAAATGGATGGAAATAAAACAAAAGTTATAGATGTTATGATTAAAACTGAAAAATTTGAAATGAAAATGAGTTGGTTATAGCAAGAAGAGTGGACCATCGATGGACTAGTGAAGTTATTGACTGGAAACTTAGATACATAACAAAGCTTAGGAAGAGGCCCATGGATTAGCGGGACTGAAATACAAGGAAATTCGTCACACACAAGAAGCCATTGAATCGGTCGAAGTGGAAAATTTCGGAAGGGGTCTTCATCCAGCAGGGGATAAAGAGGTTGGTGATAAATAAATATATAAATAAATAAATATATATATATATATATATAAATATATATATATATTTATAGCGGTGATAGTAAGCAAGTAAATGCATGACTGAGCCCTTAAGTTTCAATTAGTTGACTTCCTTCTCTCTCTCTCTCTCTCTCTATATATATATATATATATACACAAATACACACACATATTAAGATATAGATACAATAAATTAAAAATATACATTATACGTTTGATAAGTATGGTAAATTTATTTATTGTTTAATTTAATTAATTTATTAATTAAATTATTTTTTTAATTTAGTTTTACTTACTTGTTTACCATACTTATCAAATGACTCTCGTATGTTATTTTCAATGATAAATTAAAAGGCTCCTGAATGTTTTTTAGGTTGTGAACTAAATGAATTAGTTAAGAATAATTATGTTTTTTCAATCAGTGAAACTGAATTTAACAAGAGTTTCTGTGACTAATTTCATTTTGGAATTAAAACAATTTGCTCAAATACGGTTTTAGTAAATTCTAAATGTCGTTAATTTATAACGAGGATAAACTACCATGAATACAGAACTGTACATAAACGACGAACGCCTAACGAAAAAGCAGCAAAACGAATGTATACGCAAATAGTATTCAACCGAAAGCAACCCGGGAAGGATATAACGGAGACACAAAAAACAATTCTCTTACGAATACATGACGGAGCGCCTCCACCACATAAATCAATAAACGTAATTACTTCCAAAAGGCCGTGCTGTCGCCGCCAGTCAGGGGCGGAATACCAGAATAACTACGTGTGAGTATATATGTATGTGCGCCAAGCTAATTGTTTTCTAACAACCAGACTGGTTCAGACAATGTCGCTAAAACTGGGTCAAGTACATATAAAAGAAACGTCGACTGGCTGTTCAAATCGGAAAACTATATCCTTATATTTAGTTTTTGGCAATTGTACGATATAAATATTTACACTCGGTGATTTTTTTACAACCTGTTGAAATGTATTTTCATTCCTGTTTAGCAAAATAAAAAAAATCGTTCCAATTCATATTACGAATTGTATAATTATATACACATTCACATACACACACACACTTATTTATATATTTATATATATATATATATATATATATATATATATATATTCTATATCATATAATACTATTCGATAATTTGAAGTAAATATAAATTTATATATCGCATATAATATAAAAAGTACAAATGATTAATTATGAAAATATTAATAACCATAATTAAATTCTTGATATTTTGCACAAAAATTGAATAAATATAAGTTGTTAAAAATATATATTTGATAAAAAAATAAAATCAGTATGAAGAAATTATATTTGTGACTTACAAAAGTTTTATTATGACCATTAATATTTGACGAATTTAATAAACAGTAAAAACCTATAAAGTAAACACATTTCGTAAATGAGTACTAGGGAAATTGAATATTTGAAATCAAAAGTTAATGGAAATCGAATCGTTAAACAAAATATATGAATCAAATTACAATATTTAACTGAAAGCAACGTACACAATTATGCTAAAAACAACTCAACATGTTAAAATACTAAGTAAATATTATAGAAACATAAATACAAATAAGTAATATGAATGAAATGAATTAATTAACGGATATTAAATTAATATTTGGCAATAACTGTATATAAAAAAAGTTCATAAGTAAACAACGTATGATGAAAAATATTTTATAACAGTAGTATGGATTTTTTTTTGAGACGATAAGCTACAATAAAAATAGTTAAAAAAAACAAGACAACATACACAAAAACTAAAAGTAATAAAATATCTCATTTTTATCTATTTGGTAATTTGTATACATATTATAAAAAATAGTATCGTTGTATATTAATGTATAAATGAATGAGAAACAAATGTGTACTAATTAACCACTTGCACTGGCAATTAATTAACATGCGCGCGTGGTAAACCCGCCCAAAGCTATTCGCATCGAGTTGGTATTTGAAATCATTTTTTTTATAAAGTTTTAGACACACGCACACATTAACATTATAGTAAAAATCCTAAATTAATTAACAAATTTATTAATAATATTGATAATTTTTGAAAAGGAGTATTTCTTGGGTTTTCGTACGTTTTCTAATTTACCGAATAGAATATAGGTATTAAAAAAATACCATATCCATTAGATAAAAGAATATTTTTCTGTAAATTTTTGCAAATTTTCTCATTAAAGGAAAAGATGATAAATAGCTATCTTGCAGGTCTACTCCACCCATACCATCATTGTAATCTAAAACTATATTAGATTTTGTAATGTTTCCATTTTGGTCGGTATAATTTCTACATTTTTTCTGTTTTGTTGTAATCATTTCTGCTTTAGAATGTTTTGAAGAAAGCAAATATTTATCCTTTTTGTCCTTCCATTTTACAGCTAAGATACCATTACAAGATCTTAATAATATCCAGATTTCGACTCACACAACTTAAAATATTTTACATAGAAACGTGCCCGTTTTGACGGATTAAATTTTTTGTATTTATTGTGTTTTGTAGTTACTTGATTATTGTTCAATGAAAATATGTAAAATTAATGAAATTCTACAAAAACGCACTTGTATGCCTTCAAAATAGAAGTGTGACAGTTGCTAACTGAACTCCGATGTTATTTTAACTTAGCAAAAATCACACGACGTGCTATGTACGTCTTATCGACATTTGGTACAGAAAGCAGTTGACGTACATAGGACGTCATTCCAGCGTAACTAGTTAAATGTCGAATTTCATTTTTGCACACATTGCTCGAAAAAATGAACAAAAATTAAAATTGTAGTAATTTTGCTAAAGTCATATACACACACGTGTATACGTGCATATGTGTGTGTGAAAGCACATGTAATACATACATACAAACACACATACATATTTGGAAATATTTAGTTCTAAATATGTACAGACATATTATCACAATTTTCTCTTTGCCAATTGTTGGATAAAGACTTTTAGCTGCTACTTTTGTTGTTTTTCAAATATATATATATATATATATATATATATATATATATATATATATATATATATATAAATGTGAGATGAAGGAAATAAACTTTGAATAAAAATCCTCATCAGCCCACCTGCTCAGAGTGGTAAGAATGACAAAGTGTTAGTAATTTAGAACATTCAATGACACTTTCGCTCAACAGTGGATTGATATAAGTTGATATGATTATATTATTTATATATATATATATATATATATATATATATATATATATATATATACACGCTTATTTGTAATAAATGCATGCACAAGTATACACATGTATATGTCTGTTTCTATATTTTCTATAAAAGTACTTTTACGTTAGTAATTTATTACAGCTTGTTTAAAAAGTTTTTCAATTGCGCTCATGCAATTAATAAATTTACGAGTTACAACGTGTTATACGCGCTTCTAATATTTCTGCTACTATATGAAGTATGGCTGTTAAATTAATTACACATGAGCTGTAGAAACATGGGTATACAAACAGAATAATACATTCCCCAGTAATTATAGGTAAGTTTGAAGTTACGGTTTTATATATATAAATATATATATATATATATATATATATATATATATATATATGTGTGTGTATGTGTGTGTGTGTATACATAAAAGAAGTTTGATTGGTATAATTTAGAGAATATTTTACGATTTCAATAAATATTAGAATAAATACGCTTTTAATAATTTATCATAACCTGTAACAAATGAATCATTCATTTATAACATTGTAAGATTTTATGTGTTCAGTAATCACTTCTTCATTTACTCGTTGATGCGCATTTCCACGTTGAAATGCAGTGGTTGATGATAACAGAATAACAATCGAAATACGAATCAGTGAATAAAGTAAATAATACGTGATTACTTAACGTTTTTATAAAATATTGTGTTAAATTAAATGTACCATACTACAACAAATTGTAGTTATTATAACTTTTTGCATGTGACTAGAGTTTCTTGTATGGATTTATATGGCTTGTTCAATTCAATTCTTTAATAATATTTAAGACGAGGGATACTTATGTTAATATTGAAAAAGGAATAACCACAATTAAAATTAATTCACTATACTTATTTTGAACAATTTTAAAGTAGTTGAATAAAATTTGAATGGACATACTTTCATACTTATAATTTTAAAGAAATCAGATGGAATGTTATGTAACATGATTTATCACTAGGTGTGTGCATTTTAAAATGCTATTTTTAAAATAATTTTTGTGTATATAAGCTGAAAGGAAGTTATGAAAAATTATAACAAAAATTATATATATATATATATATATATATATATATATATATATATATATATATATATATATATATATATATATATATATATATATATATATATATATATATATATATATATATATATATATATATATATATATACACATATATATATATACATGTATATATATATATATATATATATATATATATATATACATATATATTAACAACTATTAGTATTAATTTTCATATATACATTTTAAAAGAAATTCAGAAAAACTAAAATGAGGGCAATTATATTTCCATTAATCATAATGAAAATATTAACAAGTTTTGATTTAGACTAACTTCTAATGAAAATTTTGTTATATATAGAAAAAGTACATGTTACAATATGCATTAAATAAAACGAATTTGAATTCATTACAGTATTGAAGGCCACACCTACTCAATCTGAATTATTTTTTTTTGATGAACATAAATAACATTCATTTTGATGAAATAAAATAAAATTGGAAAAATAAATAAATATAATTTGTGCATATGGAGCAAAGATTAATTCTGTGAAGATGCTGAGCTTATCAGTTAATCTGAAAATTACTGTTTTTGAACGACTATTGAAGACAAAATTTATGTATCATTTTTTTACAGAGAATATCATCAAAGGTACAGTTTATTATGATTAGTTGGAATATCAGCTTCTCGTTCAGTTACTACGAAATAAGCAAGATGCAATTTTATAGTAATATATACAGTAGTATATCTCCGCACATTTACAATATTGTAATATTTTTTAATATATTTTTTAAAACATTGGATTAGACAACAATGTTCTATATACTGACTTTTTTGTTCTCACAACATAACATTAATGGGGGATTTTACTGTAAGAATAATGTTTATTTTTCAGTATTGTCGTTTATATGGATTGAATTGAAGAAGGGTAATAATTAGCGTTGTGGCAAAAAATGACCGTTTGATGCTCCTAAATGTACAATTGGAAATTGAATACAATTTTAATGTAAGTAGAGCGAAAGACTAATTTAATTCACATTGAACTTAATGTATACATAAAAAAGGTTTGAGATGCACTTATCAATAATGCAAATTATTTATATATACACACACACACACATATACCTACTTATTTCACTTTAAAAAAATTTTGAGATTACTCACTATTTTTCCAATTAATCTATAAAATACGAATTTTACATCGAACACTTCTGATAAATTAGAAAGAATGAATTAAAATTAACTTATTCTAATACTTAAGAGGAAAGTGTTTACTACAGTTTTTGCAAGCTTGTCAATCAATAATTATAATATATATATATATATATATATATATATATATATATATATATATATAAAGGATGGGCCAAATGAGACTGAAGGGATTAGACATACATTTACTTATTTACTATTCTTTAATCTCATTTGGGATAACTCCTCCCACCGTAATATATACATACATATATATATATATATATATATATATATATATATATATATATATATATATATATATATATATATATATATATATATATATATATATGGGAAAAATCTATTCGCATATAATTATCAATGTTCAAAATAAATGATAAAGAATATACGATATAACAATGTTATAAAATGACTTTAGACATCATCTACTGTATCCTTGATACTGAACACAATTTGTACTGTCTTAATTTAATAAAAACTTGGATGTAACAAACTTTGACAACCCCTGTTTGTGCTGTAACGATCTAGGCGAACAGAAATCCAAGTGTGTCGGCGTCGCGAATAGGGACGCGACCTATATCTGAGTCGGGACGTTTCTCCTACCCCATGTTGCCTTGCGGTGTCACCATCCTTCGATCAACCTAACAACCTGACAGTCTCTTTCGTCACTGGTGGTTGTGCTTGTTATCTACCTACTATGGAGACACACTTATTTTTATACCTCATCCTTTACAAAGATGAGATAGGTAGACATGTGTCAGAAGCGTACAATAAAAATGAAAATTACTAAAAATATTGTATTTTTTTATTATAAAGCTATGTAGTTACATTTCATTTAGAATTATGGTAAATATGTAAACTTGTGAGTGTGTATGTGACCATATATATATATATATATATATATATATATATATATATATATATATATATATATATATAGAGAGAGAGAGAGAGAGAGAGAAAGAGAGAGAGAGATGTGATTTGAAATAAAATCAAGAGAATTAATAAACTGTTTATATATATTATGTATAAGATTTTATCACGAAAAACTTCTTATAATGAAATATAAATTGAATAATAAAATCGATTTTTACTTTGGAACGGAAAATTAAAAAAAAACTTATACTATAAATACCAAACGTTCGATTTTAATACACACGTTTGAAAATAAAACAAACTTTAAAGATTTAACAATATTTTTATCTGTATTAATATTTAATAAATCAAACTGTCTTTTAAAATGATTTGATCAAATTACACGTCACAGTTAGACACACAGATAAGACAGTGAAATACATAGGTGGCAATGACGCCTACGCAGATGAAATTCATGACCATGGTAGGGAATTAATTCCTGTAATTCCCGGATGACATTACCACTACCCAATATATGTTTACATTCTACGCAAGTCTTACAGAAGAGGGAATCTAATTATATAAGTTAGGTGGACTAGTTGAAACATTTTTTATTATATTAATTAATTGCAATAACAGAAAACCTATAATATATATACATATATATATATATATATATATATATATATATATATATATATATATATATATAATGAATAGATCATATAGTTTTGTTTTTAGTGAATATAAACATACACACATAAGTATGCATAAACACAATTATCTAACTACAATATGTTAACCCTTTCACCAAGGATTAAATATTTTCTGTTTTAAAACTTCTGTTTCGTTTGATGATCTTTTGAGTTACTTAAGTAATCAATTTTTGTGCAAACAAATGATTTTTGTTTTCAGATTTCAAATTTGAATTACGGACACACATATATGTCCCATCAGTAGTTTAAGTTGGGCATATTTGTCCCAATAGTAACAACAAACATTTTATGGGACACATAGGTCTCGTTAGTGGCGAAAGGGTTAAATGGAATGAACATTGATACAATGGCAGAAATTTAATGATTTATTTATAAACAGAAATAGAAAAATAAATGTATCATGAAAATTAAACATTTTTACTAATTAAAAATACAAGTGTATACACACACACACACACACACACACACAAATATATATATATATATATATATATATAAATTGTTGTCTTTAACTAAAATCATTCATATTTCATTACATGGACTACATGAACTAAAATAATAAATACGAAAGTCATTTATAAAAAAAATTTTGCATTTTCACGAAAATACTGATTAAATATTTACGATACAAAATAATTGTACAATTGTTTAACTTGTGTTTTAATTAAATAATTAAAGTTTGTGTAAAACGTTCGTTACGATAACTTTGATTACAGTTCATAACAATAAATTTTATTTTTATCAGCATTTCAGAGCTCGTGACTTTTTGTTTCATTTTTATTGCGGTATATACGTCACTAAAAATGATGTACAATATAGTAGGTATTTAATGACTAAATGTTAAACAAATTTAACCGTGTTTAACAACATATATACATACACACACCTATATATATATATATATATATATATATATATATATATATATATATATATATAAATATTGATGAATATGGTCAATACTCTTTAGATTATTATAAAGGTAAAACTTAACGATACTTAATTTTCTAGAAATATTTTTATATTCTAAATATATAAAATACCTATTTAATATGAAATTTGTACTGTATATTATAATTTTAAATAATTTATTATCTGAAAGAACCTAGACTTTATTAAAGAATAAATAATAATGATACAAAATATACTGTTTCAAAAAATAAAGGTATATAGCATTTAAAACAAATGTAAGTAATTGTAATTCAGTTTTTATTCATTTATTTAGTATTTATATGAATATTTTGTGCATCACTCAATACATCATTTATACTGTTAAAATATTTCAAGTATTTAATAACTGAAAATAATCTATTGTTGCAATAATGTGTATGTATGTATGTGTGTATGTATGTATGATGTATGTGTGTATGTATGTATGTATGTATGTATGTATGTGTGTATGTATGTATGTATGTATGCATGTATGTATGCATGTATGTATGTGTGTATGTAAGTGTGTGTATGTAAGTGTGTGTATGTAAGTGTGTGTATGTAAGTGTGTGTATGTAAGTGTGTGTATGCAAGTGTGTGTATGTAAGTGTGTATGTGTGTGTGTATGTGTGTGTATATGTGTGTGTATATGTGTGTGTGTATGTGTGTGTATATATTTACACTCAATAAATGAGAAAAATATGGTTTCCTATAATAAATGTTACTTGAAAATCATATCAACTGGGTAATTTTTATCGTCAATATTGAAAAATAATATTTCAATAAAATAAAAATATACGTACTTCACATTTGCATTTATATCGCTTGTGCTAACAGAACTTCTGAATGCAATAAATTGTAAACTTCAAGGGACAAAGTTATAAAAAAATCTCTTATCAATTTAAAACTTTTTAAATGTAGGAAAAATTTTCAAAACTCGTACTTCTGACATTATTTTCTGCTGGTTCAGATAAATAAATTATATCATGATAAAACGTGTTGCCATTTTAAGAAGGCAAGGCGCGAAATAAAGAAAAACAGAATTGGCCTGATTCTCTTTATTTTACGTACTTTTTTCTCGTTAAATAAATGTTCGTTGTAGACGGGATCGCATATATTACTTTCGCGTGAATAGATATAGAGAACTTTTCAATCATTAGGAAAAGAAATGTCGATTGTTGTTCAGTTCAATGCGGGTTACGAATTTATGTGGATGTTATTTATACGCATATATAGTATACTTTGAGAGTTTTATAGTTTCAGTATCAATTTATCTATTTTTTTTATTACTTCTTCTGTTTCAAACTAACATGCATACATATATATATATATATATATATATATATATATATATATATATATATACATACATACACACACACACATGTAACCATATTAAATAAACTGTTTAATGATATTTATGTGTACGATTTATAAAAATTAATACAATATTAATAAGTAGGAAATATTTGAAAAAGTTGATATACATATGCACATCATGAAGCTATTTTGTAAATTTATTTCCACATTTTGGTACATAAAAAAAATAAAAATACATATATTACGTGTTTTAGTTTCCTTCTAAATGAATGTAATATTTTGAATAATTGTAAATCTATTTTATTGCTCGAATTTCCTTTTTTAACAAAATAACATTGGATATTTATTATAACATTAAATAAAAACTTTGCATGCTATATAAGAAAGTAATAAAATATATTTTTATTGGAAAGTTAAAATCTTTAAATTTATATAAACTACTTTTATTTTATATTCTTAAATTTGTATAAAAATATAATAAATAATTATAGGAAACTGTGAATATATATATATATATATATATATATATATATATATATATATATATATATATATATATATATATATATATAAAATTTGTTTTAATACTTCTTTAAATAACTTATGGCAGTGAAGCAAAATTTTTAAATATTAGAATAATTCAGTGTCTTCAACAAGACAAAAAGTAAGAGGTATGTTAGAAATAAATGTAGGGAGAGAAAAAAAACGAATGAATCAGAAAGAAAATAAAATTTACGAACTTTATAATAAAAGTGAGAAGTTTATAACGAACATTAGTCGAATATAAAATAAGAAGAGAATACCAGCAATGACCAAAATAAATTATTGATTGGGAACCCAGAGCCAAAAGGCCGAAGAAGAGACTCATGGATTGTCGAGATAGAAACATAAGAAAATTCATTAAAATGGATTGAAAGAGAAAAGCATTGGATCAGTCAAAATGAAAAGTTTTGAAAAAGTCCTTCATCATCAGTGGATAGAAACAACAACTTCATTCAATAGTAGCTAGAAAGATGCTGATGATGATGATGATTATATATATATGCAAATTATATTCCATTAACTGCATGATAATAAAAACTAATGTAAATATCCATTTCTTTTATAAAAGGTACACTAAATTTATTAAAATTACGATTTTTAAAATAATTCTTTTTGATTTTTAAATATTTGCATGTTTGGAATCGATTATTCCAAGTAACTTTAAAACAATATTATAAAAAAAATTATTAGGATTTTTGGACTATCATTGGCTTCAAATATATGGAAAATAAAAGAAATAAATTGAAAACAATAAATAAAAACATTTATATTTCATAAAGAAAAAAGTGTTCGAAGATTATGTTCACCAAGCTTTTTTTTAACAGCAAATACATGTCTGTACGTCAAAACGAAAAGAAACACATCGTGTCAATGTTCTATATAATACTTCGATTGACAAATAGAAATAAGAGTTATGTTTTTTTATATCTGATTGTCAATTAACTCTAATTCTGTCAAGAGTTACATGATTAATACCAAAGAAGTTAATACTTAATTTTTATTCTTTGTAAATATCAAATTAATTTTTGTAGATTCTGAAAAATATAATTACTATGAAATAAAATCAAAACTAATTTTTAATATTATCTGTATTTTAATATATATATATATATATATATATATATATATATATATATATATATATATATATATATTTCAGATATGACTAGTGTTATACAAGTGAAAAATTTTAAATGCAAACGAGTCGGTCATATCATAAGAAGAAAAGACTACCGCAAAATAATTATTGATTGGAAACGGACAAATATAAAAAACGACATGACAACAGATCTATAGATATATGAAATAGAGATATGATCAAATTTGTTGGTGCGTAGAACAAAAAGTCTTTGGATCGTTGAAAGTAGAAAAGTTTTACGAAAGATGTTAATTTTTAAAACACACATATACACACGCATTATATATATATATATATATTATACACACACACACCATGGCAAAATATTAATTTATATTCATTTTAAGTTTCATCATATACTTAGATATGCATATCTTGACAACGCAAACTAGAGGTAGTAATTGAGAATTACGCTATAAATAAATTGCTACCATAATAACTTATTAATTATTAAAAAGTAATTATTTTGGGTACAAAATTACTTTGTGTAATTTAACAATTGCTAACAGTATAGAATGTATGTCACGGACAAATTAGTTGTATTTGAATTTAAATTTACATATAAAACACACAAATGTTTATATCAATATATATATATATATATACAAAATATATACGTATAAAAAAATATATTGCAATTTATAAATTATTTATAGCTTAAATTTATGTGAATATGTTTTTATATTTAATAAAAAATACAAACTAAATAAAACATTTATTTTTTAATTCAAAATATATTTAAGAATTGTATTGTTTAATGAATTAACTTGTTTGAAAGTGTATATATATATATATATATATATATATATATATATATATATATATATATATATGTGTGTGTGTGTGTGTGTGTGTGTGTGTCTGTGTGTGTGTGTGAGAGAGAGAATATATGCGTGTGTGTGTAAAAGTTAAATTTCATGTCGAGTTGTTGACATCTACTAGCAGAACGTTATTAATTATGATACTTCACAGTTATGTCAATTATAAATCAGCTTTACCGATTAATCATTTGTGTAGAGAACTTTACGAAATTAAGCCACTGATACAGAGGTTTACAATTAAAACCTATTTTAATGAATGGAGAACGATTTAAACATCCATTAATATATTTATATTAAAAGAAATGGAATTAAATAAATACTTAATATATAACTTAATATACAACTAATATATAATATATAACTTAGTAAATAAATAATTACTGATTTAAATTTTGATAAAATATTTGTTTTTTGAAAACAAATTATCAAAAAATATAAGTAATTATAACATAATTAAAGATGTATGATTCATTTAATATGTATTTGTTTGCAATTTATAATTTTTAACATGAAATCATAATTAAAAAATAATGATATTTTTTATAATACTTAATTTTTCTATTAAATAAAAATATTTATTCTAATTTATAATCATATGAGGCAAACATTTTAAAAAATTCTTACTACAATAATAACACTTTAGTTTTATAAATCATATATACATATACATATACATATATATATATATATATATATATATATATATATATATATATATATATATATATATATGTATTATATTTTCAATCAAATATATTGGGGGTATTCACACTAGTCAACATTCATATAGTATTCACGGCCCATTACCACTTGTCTCACACGCTCTTACCAGAACTAATTTTTTTAGGTGGTGGAATTTGATGTTAAGAGGGTGTGAGACGAGCGGTAATGGGCGTGAATACCGTATGAATGTTGACTAGTGTGAATAGGCCCATTGTATTTAATAAATGTTTATTAACAAGATGAACTGATTAGAGATTAATAAGAATAAAACATAAATATTTGAAATATACATTAATATTTTATATTATTTCAAATTTCTTCAGAGATATAATAGTTTTCTTGTATTATAAATATATATACATATATATATATATATATATATATATATATATATATATATATATATATATATATACCAATAAAAAACTTGGACATTGAACGTAAAAATTAAACAAAAACATTTGATAACTCAACGAAGAATGAAAAAGATGATGAATTTTTAAACGTGATAGAAAAATCTGTAAATGGAAACAAGAAAAAATAAATAATCGATCTAAGAGAATAAGTAAAATCAATGAAATGAGCATATACATGATACGTAGCAAGTAAGGAAGATAACAAATGGACAGAGATCATTATTGAATGGAGACCAAGAAAAGGACCTTATCAAAGATGGAGAGATAAAAGTGTGAAGCACAGTGTTAGTCAGGGATGAAAGAGATGATGATGTAGAGGAGAAAGTGGAATGTCTCGAAAATACGTTTACAAAGTCAGTAGCATTGAATGAGATTTTCCCATTAGTGGGCCCAGTAGTGGATTAATGTATGTGCGTGCATGCGTGTGTGTGTGTGTGTGTGTGTGTGTGTGTGTGTGTGTGTGTGTGTGTGTGTGTATATATATATATATATATATATATATATATTAGTGATGTGCCGGATATCAGTATCCGTATTTGCGGAGCTCCGCGTCAAAAAAAAGATCCGTATCAGAGATCAGTTTCTTTTCAGTTGAATCGAAAACGGATCTTTGAAACTCATTGTTAGGTCTAAGAACAACAGTAATAAAGAAAATGAAACCAAACGTGTTATCAAGTTTACCCTTGTATCGAGGATCTAAATATGTTGCTATTTGATAGAGATTATCATTTTCTATTTCAGCAAATCGGTTATTCAATTCAGTCCTTAAAGATGACACAAAATCAAAAACGGTGTGCGAGGTATGACTTTGTTGACTCGTTTCACCATTATCTATAGATGAAATTATAATTTCGTCGTATATTTTGTTCAATGCTCGCACGAGTGAAATGACATCAGAAATACATGTATGTGATGATCTCAGTTTCTTGGTGGTTTCTTCTAAAGACTTAAAGATTCTCACTATTTTATGAAGCAGTATCCAGTCTTCAATATCAAATTACTCTATTTTATGTGTTGTAGCGTGAAGCGACAAGGAATCTTTAATGCTTAACAACCTCTTTGCCATATAGAAGGTACTATTCCAGAACGTTGGGGAATTTTGCAAGACTTTTAAAACATTTTGATTGAGACGGATTTGTATATTTTTTAAATCTTGCATTTCCATTATTGAATAGTTAAAGTGATCTACAATTTTTTCAAATTTTACTAGTAACGTCGAAATTATCTCGACACTCTTAAGAGATTCTTTTACTATTAGGTGTAACTTATGTGCTGCGCAATCAGTATTATTAAAGCTACAAAAATTGCACATTCGCTTCATGTTTATCCCAGCATCTCTTACAGTGCAATGCACATTCTCTTTTAATATTTTCCACTCTTGAAGCATAGACTCAAATATAACCGAAATATAATCTCATGTGTTACGTTCCTCGAGAACCTCCGCGTGCAAAACTATGTTTTTTCTTACAAAATCTTTTGTTATACCATGACAGGTTAAAGATAGTAAAGAAATTCCTGATGTAGAATCTGACCAAATATCTGTAGTGAAGGAAACTTTTTCAAAATCCTTTAAAGTATCCCTTATTTTTGTCGAAACTTTATCGTACAGCTCGTTACAAGTTAAGCCAGTATAATATTTTCTACCTTTCAAAACAATTTGAAGCAACGCGATCCATCAACCGACGAAAACCTAATTCTTCAACATGTTGGAAAGACAAATCACATAAAGATAGCATTTCTGCAATTAAGTAGTCAATTTTTATGGACTTCGGATTTGCATTGTCCCACATTTTAGCTCTTTCTACATAATCATTAAAATTTGTTTGTTTGTACTTCTTTTTTGTAAACTGGTTCCCGGCTGAATATTTTCGATCAAAGTCTTCTTTTCGTTATTTTCATTGCGAAATAATTTATATTCCTGTTAATGTTTTGTTTCAAAGTGAATTTTCAAGCAAGTTGTACCTTTCCTTTTCTGAGAATAATTTTGCTTGCAAACTTTACACTTGGCACATTCGTCATTAGCTACCGTAAAATAGTTCCATATTGAACTACTAAACTAGTTCGTCGACATTATTATCAATTTATCTTATTATCAAAAATACTAACATTTCCCAAGTTATCCTTTGTTGCACTAAAATAAAAGCAAAAACATGTAAGCTGTGCAAGTAGCAACATGCTTTTATTTACGCTAAGCACGATATGCTCAGAACTCAAACAAATTAAAGATCCGTATCCGTATCTGCGGATCTTGATACAAAAAATCCGTATCCGTATTTGCGGATCTTGATTTTCGATGATCCGGCACATCACTAATATATATATATATATATATATATATATATATATATATATATATATATATATATATATATATATATATATATATATATACATACATACAAGCACGTATATACATGACTATTTCATCATTATATGTATAATTAATTTATTATCTAACAAGTACAGTTTACACCTCTTGTAATAATGAAATATGATAATTTTAAATTTATGAATCACTCAAAATACGTATGATTCATTGTGTTGTAATGTGTTACAGATAATGAATAAAAAACTAAGTACAATGTGTTATGACGTATTATTGTTTGTGCATATGATTGTACAAATGTATTATTAGATATATTTTGTGGTTATATATAATAAAAATATTTCCGTACAATTATTAAAAACATAATTTATACATATAGATAGAGTAGTATAAAATTAATTTATTACAAATAAATTAATAAATATAGAATTTGTAACGAATTATATATACAGTGACAATATAAACTATTCGTACTCTACGCAAAAAAAATCTATTGAAAATAAATATATTGAAAATATTGTTAATAAAATTTATTTTTGTCTACAAACGTATATACAACAAAAGTACACAATTTCAATTAAATCAAGTAACTATTGTTTAAAATATATATATTTTACTTTAAAGACACATACATAAATTACAGTCGAACAAACTATTTGTCTGGCAAACTATTTGTACTAGAAATCAGATATTTTCGGTAATTTATCTTGCTCATATCGAGGATTCTCCTACTTTTATAGTATTGTACAGTGTACCATACATAAATTCTA
This sequence comes from Neoneuromus ignobilis, assembly GCA_029203775.1. Classification (NCBI taxonomy): domain Eukaryota; kingdom Metazoa; phylum Arthropoda; class Insecta; order Megaloptera; family Corydalidae; genus Neoneuromus; species Neoneuromus ignobilis. The sequence continues at coordinate 34,033,854 of CP092090.1, forward strand.
ACATACATACATATCTAATTGTTAACACAGTAAATCAGTACAGAAAACGAGTTTTTCAAAATGGGATGCAAAAGTGAAACAAGCGTTAAAGAACTCTGATATATAAAAATATATAACATAATATAAAGAAGCATTTACATGGGTCTTTCAATTTGATCAAAGTGATTAAATCAACCAAACTAAAGTGAATCAAGTAAATAGTCCATTTCAATGTAAGTAATCAATCAAGTTGACGGATGAACAAGTTGACAGTGGCTAACTCTCATTCAACTTGGTTCATTTTGGTTGATTCAATTGCAGTGATCAACCCAGGGATAGATTAAAACGAGCCTTAAGCCAATCCATCACATAAATATTTTATTATAAACTGTCTGCTGTCATGACGTTTAATGATATAATTCTTTTTTTATACAATTCACAATATGCTTTCTATAATTTAAAAAAAAAAATGAAATTACACACACACACATACACGTATATATAATATATATAAACATATAATTTTTAGCTCACGTCGAAAATTTATAATGAGTGACATATTTACAAAAAGGATTGTAGATTAACTTGACAATTTATTTTCTTTTGTAACTTTTTCCTGACAATTTGTAATATCTGGTATAATTATTTTACAGTTTTCCGTAAAAATTAATTATGTTTATGATTGTTTTTTTTTTTTGTTTCTTTGACTGCACTCATTTTAGATTTGTTTAACTAGCATAAGGTTTCCTCATCTTTGTCTCCAATTCATTCTAAATATGTTTAAAATTAAAAAACAAGAAGAGATTATATACTTAAGCGTGAGAAATAAATAATCCCTCCTCCCCCATATATATATATATATATATATATGTGTGTGTGTGTGTATGTGTGTGTGTGTGTGTATAGATATATGTGTGCATATAGCACAGTACATACTTTATATATTATCAAACCTTCAGGTTGTTACCAAGTTAAAAAATCAAATTAAAAAAAATAGTAGACAATTTAGTAATTTACAATAAAAAGATTTTTTTTATATATTTTCAACAAACTATTCGTTACATTATGCAAAAATATATACAGAAATGCGAAAATTTATTTATGCAATTACAATAAATAAATTATTAATTTTTTCTAGTATACTTCGAAATATTATTAACCATTGCTAATCATTATATTAAAATGAATATACTATCATATTTTTAATATATTGTCACATTTATTCGTTAGATTCGATTTCTGATCATAGGCAATTAAAATTTTAAGTAGAGATTTTTTTATTAAATTAATATGTTAAGAAAGATATTAGAAAATGTAAAAACTGTGTAATCTTTTATTTATAAATTATCATTTATAAAAAATCATCATTAAAAGTAGAGAACATAACAATGAAATCAATGCAATCACGTCAAAATTATGTGAATGACACATGTATTTATTGATTTTAGAATAGCGGTTCGTTACCAATTACAATTAACGCTGTTCTACAGCATCTGTTAATGACCTGCTGCAATTAGCAATTAGTCGTGAATGTCGCAACCACGAGCTTGTTATCCGGGGATCCGCTGTAACCGACTATAGCATACTACCCCCACACACCCTTTATAAAACTAACATGTTTTGCTCGTGAGATGCGACTTTTACAACATCACCACCACCATCGAAAACGACAACAATACGAAGCATTTTTCACGTCACCATGTACTAGACATCAAAAAAATTGATACGATATACTACTTTAATTAATAACGAGAAAAAAGGCACATCTGTCTATATCAGTTTCTGTGATGTTTTCAAGGTTCGATATCGACACTCAAAAGATGTTATTTAATTATCTGTCTGCCATTTCAAGACTTACAGACTGAATTGAAAAAAACCTACGCATGTAAGATCTATTGTTTGTGAAATAAAATTTTAAATCATTTAACACTTGACAAAAAATACACGAATTTTTATTTTGATAAAAATATATAAAGATATAAGGTTTTTTCGATATTTTGATTTAAATTTACAAGAAATATATTCTTGGTTATTACATATAATATATCATTAAAATAATTAGATATTTAATCGTTAAGAAATTGAATTTCAGTATCATATGAAATTAATAAAATCTTTCTTGAAAATAAAAATACATTTAATTAATAAACATAAATGTAATATTTATAATTATCAACGGTTTATACTATACACATAAATGTCTTTATATGCTTAAAAAAATCCATGACATATTAATATTACGCTATATCAAGTTTGTCAATTCCACTATCGAAAAATACATGATATTGACGAAATAATAAACGAAACAAAGAACTTGCAATAGTATTCCAAATTGAAAATTATCTTATCACTATCTAAATATTTCATTAAAAAATATATTTCACAAATATAAAAAAATTATTAGAACAAATTTCCAGTATTCCATATTAAAAATCGCTTTTCTTACAAAATTTTAGAAATGTTGGTTAAAAGATAAGATATTAAAAATATAAAACTACAATAAATTATAAAAAAAATACAATTTTAATGTTTTGAAATATTGGTTATATTATTGCAAAATTTAAATGTGTCAAAATATATTTAAAATTTGTCGTTAAGTTATTATATTAATTATAAATCTGTTTATCAGATTTTTTAGACTTATTTATATCACAATATTTTTAATACCAATATATTGTTAGAATGAATAAAAGGTACTTTTTAACTGGATGCATATTAAATTTTATTGAAGTATTTGCATCTATATCATTTTATAGACATATGTATTACATTTAAACAATCTGAAAAATGTACAATATATGACTTATAGAAAAATATTCCTATAGTTTATTTTTCATTAAAAGTATTATTATTTTTAAAAAATCTATAATTTACATTTTTTAAAAATAATTTTTATTAACTTTATATATTTTATTATTTCAAGATATAATATTTGTATAAACAAAAGTTATATTATCTTTTTTGGAAAAAATAAACAGCAATGTTTTTTAACTTTGTGTTATCCTATATAATTATTAACTTAAAGTTATATTATTTAATTTGATCAGATATACTGTTTTAATAAATTTTGTGTTTAGTTACAATTTTCAAGTGTTAGGATAGAATCCTCATTAACATGTCACGTACTACTTTATAATGATATCCAAAAGTGTTTTTAATTTTAACTCATTTTTAATTTCACAAAATACTTAGACATTAAGTTTTTTGCGATGTTAATTCGTAAGTTATATATTTTTAAACACATTTTTCTCTTCAGCTGTGATCTTTTTTTAAGTTACCACGAAACAGTTACGAACACAGAATGCGACTCCGTTATTTTCTTATATGAGCAGTTATTCATATAATTTACTTTTGAGAACGTATTATTAATTATTTATCAAATACAGTAGTTTAAAATGTATTTTTGCAAAAATTGCAGAACTTTTGTTTGTATTTAATACAATTAAATAATACTAAATTTGTTATCAATCAGCTACATATCTAATTTTATAAATTAATTACAAAAAATATAATACATATTGAGAATGTTAATATTTCATCAATAATAAAAAATTGCTACAATTTATTTTCTTGTCAATTATAATTTTAATATGAAATTGATTTTATTAAGTCATTTTTGAATATATATATATATATATATATATATATATATATATATATATATATATATATATATATATATTTATGTATAATATTTTTCCTGTTCTTTCATATGTATTGTATACATAAAATCCATGTTAAATTATAATAAATGGAAGATGACTTAATACAAAAATGTGTATACATTCATTCAAAGGTGATGCTAAGATTTGTGTTTTATTAAAAAGAAACAAAAGAAACTATACATATGTTTCCCTATACACATGTTTCTTTTTAATAAAACACAAATCTTGGCGTCACATTTGGTTGACCCTATTTATATATATATATATATATATATATATATATATATATATATATATATATATATACCCACATAAACAATATGATAAAACTACCGATAAAGAATATAATTATTCACAAATACTGGATAGTATGGGCCTTTCATATAGTCTCGTGTCTTGTTATTTAGATAAAAATCATAATAGCTAAATATATTTTAAATAAGAATTTTAAATTTTCATTGGAATCATGCTCATTTATCGATGAAACAAATATTTAATGTGAATTTTATATTCATAAATAAATATTGACATCAAGAAAAGAAATATATAATTACATTATTTTGGATAACTATGTTTTTTAAAAGAATAAAGCTGCAAAAATGTTTGTTATAAATGAGTATGGGTGTGATCTTTTCATAGGTATACCAGACGGGGAATATAAAAGGTGAAAAGTGATATGTCACTTACGAACGATGAGAGTTTGTGGAGAAGTTTGGCCATTTCAGCAAGAGAAATTTAGCGTGGTTTAAATAGATAAGGACTACCTCCATTACCTAGGTAAAGCGCTACGGGGTGGAAAGTGAGCACAGATGACTGAACACGACGAATATTTCTCTATCAATGTCGCTGATCTATATGGTTTTTGTTCAACTATTTAGTGAGCACGAAAAGGAAATTACCAAAGATACACTAACAAACTCTACAGCGACGGAGAATATTTCGACCGTGATATATAGGCAATAAAATTTAATAGTTTTAACTAAGAATCCGTGATATACGCATATCACACAATTTGAAAAAAAACATCTTTTTATAATATTTAATTACGTACAAAAAATATAAAAAGATATGCATAGTGAAAATTGACAATTTTGTATTGTGTAACAATAAATACATAATTAATTTGAAAAATAAGAAATTAAAATGTAAAAGAAATTTTAACAGAATTCAAATATCACAAAACTATACACGATTATCCTGATTTTTAATATACCTATTTTTCACATCGTCTTTTATGTATTAAATCCAATAATAAAAAAATATCAATCAAACTACAATACATTATTTAGAAGTTAAGCATAATTTTTTAAAAAAATAAACGATAATTATTATTAAATGTTTAGCTTATGAAATTCATCATATAATCTCCAAATAATTGCTTTACAATTGAAAACGTATGATTATCATTTTATTTGTTTTGTATCAAACTGTTTTATAATTCATTTATGCGCAAATGTAAATAAAGTTAATGATAGATAATTTAACAATTCTAAAATACATCATACTAAAGTATTAATCGAACAAACAACAAAAAAGATCATATCATTTATAAACAAACTGATTATAATTTAATTTAGTTAACACGTACAATATGGCATCTAAGTAAATAATTACATATTTGATATATTAATGACATTATTTGAAAGGAAAAATAATCAAAAACCATGTTTCACACTTATATACACACACACACATATATATATATATATATATATATATATATATATATATATATATATATATACACTATTAACATTATACTTAAACATAAAAATAGAATAAATGAAAGCATATTTAAATTTTTATTTCTGCATAGATTTTTGTTGTAACACAATTTTACACTTAGTGAAAAGCTGTATGTATACCACCTTGTTATATGTCGATCGATATAATTTTGCTATTAGAGCGTAAAATGTCAATGAGCTAGACATGACCTATATTGTTATCAAAAACCATACGTTTTAAAGGCTATTGTATGCAGAAATATAACAGGAATAAAGATAAAAAAACGCTTTTAAATCGATCTTTAAAAAAGTATTTTATTCTTTTACAACAAATGTAATGTACTGTCTCAAATTGTATTTTAAAACAAAACTTTTTTAGTATTATTTTTTTTATATTTGAACCAAATAAAAAAATATCCATAATGCTGATCAATGCATGTATGTACGTATATATACACACACACACGCATATATATATATATATATATATATATATATATATATATATATATTTATATATATATACACATTGTTTTACTTTAGATCATACGCATTGGATAATAGGCATATGTGTTGTGTAGAATACATGAACGTTATTAGTATTGAACGAAAACTTTTTTATATTAAATTTAGTAGTATAAAATACCAACGTATTATTAGATATGTTACGAAGAGAAATATCGAAATAAGACAAATATTAACCATTAAAAAATTGTTATACAAGGCACATTTTACATAACAGAATAAAAAAACAATGTATTTTTCATTTTATTTTTTATTTCTTCGAAACGATACAAATTCAATAAACTGTTCAGTATTTATAGATAAAATTCAATTTATTTTTAACTTATTCAATTATAGTTTTATACTTTGCGTAATAAATTCATTTCCAAGATAAATTAATATTTCAAATACCGCAAGAATTTCTTTTATTAGAATGTTTAATGATTCAATATTTCGAAATGTTGAGGATAAAATTCATTCATGAAAATGCATAAACATAAACAAGTTAAATTGGTTACATACACATTGAAAGTAAAATTGTTACGTATTTTTAAAAGCACTTGATATCTAAAATCTTTTTTGAACTTTTATTAGGAATTAAATAAGCTAATTATACAGGCGGAATAATTTTTAATTACTGTTTCAGTTGTAAAAAAGCAAAATATGTATGTGTATATATATATACATACATATACATATATATATATATATATATATATATATATATATATATATATATATATATATATATATATATATAATATATATATATATATATATATATACGTATGCAAATAATATTTTATTTTCATATTTCTTTTCATATACGTATACTATCTTTTTTCCCTATATCAATGAAAAAGAAAATATTCGAACGTTTCCTTCATTTTAAAAAAACTATTATTTATTCTCTTTTATGATAGATTTTATATCAGAAATGTAACATTTCACTAGCGACTGTTTCTTTAAGGGAAGTATGAGTTACGAATATTACAGTAGAAACAAAGGCATTGTATTTTATATTCTTTTACTGTTCGTATCTATTTTGTGTAAACACCAAAAAAAAGTACATTAAATACAGACAAAAAAGCCCTCTAGTGACGGTAGAAAAGAAATTCGGTTAGCTTTATTACATTTCTTCATTAAAACCGCAATGGAATATTTATAAACGCGTCTGCTTTTGTTACGCCACAGAGTTTACAAGTTTAATTCTACTTTTCCTACACTACGATATAATTACTATTTTATATAATACTCTACTGTGATTTTTGTGTGTGTTTTTTATATTACGTTTGTTCTACTTCTTTACGGTTAGAAATAATTAAATAAATAGATATGCTATATTATAAAATATATATATATATATATATATATATATATATATATATTGTAATTACTTATTTAAATATAAATAATAAAGATAAATCAATATAATACGACCATCCAGATCATGATTTTAAAAAAAGTTTAATATTTATTTATATATTATATATGTGTTACAGTACGTAATAATTTATGATCTATATTTAATTTACACACTTTTTTCAAGGATAAATTACAGAGTCTGATTTAGATGAACATATTATAAGATGTATATGACTACTGATTACCAATAAAATTATAAATTTTATCAATAAAATGTATAAAATTTTCAACAAAATTATAAATCATCTTTTATTGAAAAAAGATAAATTCCAATTTCTCAATCAAATTTGAATATCATATAAAATGGGCAAGTACAAATAAATAGTGTGATTTTTAAGAAATAACAAGCAGTGAGATTTTAATAAATTGAAAATTGAAAAATTAATAATTTATAATGCAATTCATTGATTTCCAGTTATTAGAAATAATTTCCATAGACAAGAAGGAAGATTACTAGCAGAAGACGACTGAGAAACACGATTTTGTTTAACGGAAATTTAAAGAAAATTGGTGACAGAACTATACATTAAAACATACAAGACGTCATACTTATCGTTTGATAATAGATGGTATTTAATAGTATTAGAAAATTTATTTTCTTTATTACAGTTGCGGATTTTCGAATTGATGTAATTATTTTGTTAATTACAAAAAGAAGCGGATAATAACTTGGAATAGAAAATAACAATATTCTATTAACAATTCTAATAAAGAATTTAAAGTATTATGGAAATATATATTATAGTACTTTTCCCACATTTTTAACTCCATCCTGATTATAACGACTCTAACTAGTAAATTTATCTAATAAATTTAATAAAATGAATCTGGTAAATTTATAGTACTACATCGATATTTTTGTATGAAATCTTAAAATTTTAGATACATTTTTTTTCTAAAATATACTGATAAAAAAAAACACAATATATAAATTTAGTCAAAGGAATATTTACAAAATTAAAAAGGAAATAACTGATAAGAAAAAATATTTAATGTGTAAGTTTTTATGCGTAAAATAATTTGTAATAACAAACTAAATATGTATTTGTTATTTTTAAACTTATGAATATTTTATTGAGGATTATTTCGTATTTTATTAAATGCTATGACTTAAAATATTTGAGAACCAAAATATAATGTTAATGTAAATTAATGCAAATCTCTTATTTGATGATGTTTTAAAACATACATATACATACATAAATAACGAGTTTATATATATATATATATATATATATATATATATATATAAACTCGCACACATCTTAATAAAAAAGGATCTGAAACAACATATTTGCCGAATTTTCAACTTATTGATGTATAAAAAAAGCAGTTTGTAATTCCTAACTACATTAAATTACTTGTAATTTAATAACTAGCATATTTAGTTTCAGATGAACATAAACGATGTAATATAAAATATGGTTAAATAAATCAATATAATTCTTATCTAGAATCAGTCAGTGAAACGAAATACTACCTTTATAAACAACGCACGTTCTTGCGCGCTTTTCATTTTATCAACATTGAAATAAATGATGGTGATTTATAAGAAAAAAAAATAATTCAAGATGCGCGCAAATGGGTCCGCAAAAAATGAACTTTTATGAAAACGAAAAGGAAATAATGCTTCACTTACTTTCATCGCTCTGCGGTGCCGACAAGATAGCGCTATGTTTCTTTTTCACTTCTTCCACATTTGCTTGGATCTTGTCGATCATCTCCCGTATCTCCTCCACCTAGAGAAAAAACAAATCGTTTTCAGGATAGTTTTCTTTGCTTATTACATATGTACATATATGTATCCACAACCATACACATATACATAGATAATTATATATATATATATATATATATATATATATATATATATATATATATATATATATATATATATAAAGCAGAAGCTGATATATGAACGTAACAAATATCACGCTAACCTTCATGACACTTGTATAGCATGCACTGATGCTGGAAATGACATCGAGTAATTGGAAAATTCGAGTGACTATGCTCTACCCGGAAAATGAATTTAGATTTCAAATTACGTTTGTTGAGATATTGAACAAATTTGATTAATTTTCATAAGAAATCATTAATGTTGTTTTCGAACTTTAATAAATGATGTTATAGTTGATTTTGATATATCTACTAAAATAACTGTAAGAGATTAAATAATAATTTTCAAAATAATTTCTATACGAATATTTTTTTTCTATAAAATTATATTATTGATACATATGAGTTACATGATGACAGCCTAACAGAAAAAAATATAAAAAAATTAACTAAAATATTTTGATGTTTTAGAATTAAATAATTAAAACAAAATAAATTTTCTTATAATAATCTTTAAGTACATATTTTCAATTCCTCTTATTTACATCTCTCTTCAAGATAATGTACTTTCTCTTTTATTTAACGCTGGTAGTTCAATTTATATATATATATATATATATATATATATATATATATATATATATACAAACATACATATAAATTGTTTCCTAAAATTTACGAAAATAGGACTTTTAAATTTCAAATTATCAAATAGTAAGAAAGCAATATAAAGTATATAACAAAAAGAAAGAAATTATAAGTTATACTGTTACATTAAATCACCTGTGCACTAAAACAGAAGTAAGTGTGTGTGTGTGTGTGTGTGTGTGTGTGTATGTGTATATATATATATATATATATATATATATATAAATATATAGGGTTGAAAGAAACTCTTTTTGGTTTTATCTACGTCAGGTAAAATGACCGGCATAATACCCTTTTTGAATCTTAGTCTTAACATGAGTATTATGTCGTGATGAGTTATTGTTAGTAAAATATTTATAGCTTTTTGTTTTAAGAAATACAAATAAGATTAACCCGTACAGAGTGAAGATATGGCTTCTAATAAAGTGTGTTTTAGTCCATAAAGTTGTACGAGTTTAAAGTGTTAATGCGGTAAGTTGTTTAAGAAATATTTGCAATGTATTGTAAATGATGCAGATATTGAACGTATATATCAAGTTTGATTGAAAAAAATCGGTTTTACTTATTTTTACGTAAGTGATAAACTTTTTTCTGGAAGACTTTCTTTGATTAATAATGATATTCTGAACCAGGCGGCAAGCGTAAATCCACAAAAACACTTCACAATAATTGGTAGATGGACTGAAGAGTTTGTCAAATGTGTACGATAATTTTCGATCATTTAAAAAATAACACGGTTTAAAAACTTCATGTCTGTGTATCACAAGAACTAATGAAAAGAAATTTCATAGATTTATTATTTGTAAGTACTTAATTTTTGAAACGAATTGTAATAAGAGAAAAAAAGGTGGGTTTTATACAATAATGTGGTAAGAAAACAACATTAACTGCCAAAAAGTGAAATCCTCTAACGTTGCAAATGGTGAAGTATTATAAAATAAAGTGATGACGTGCTGTTGATGGGAATGCATGGGTATGGTATTTTGAATTTTTAAAATCAAGTAAAACCATTAGTTTAGATTATAACTGCAATTAATAGCACTGCATATCAAAAGGCTAGACCGGGTGAAGAGAAAAGTGCTATCTTTCAAGATAATGCAAGACCATATGTTGCTATAAATATCGAAAGAAAGCCAAAGGCTCTTAGCTGGGAAATTCTAATATATTATCCTCCATATTTACTTTATCAGACTAGCACCTTCAGATTATCACATATTCCGATTTTTCTGAACTATATTAATGGGGAAAAATCATATAAAGAAATAAAATCAAGTTCTGGAGATATTTTGTATATTTTTCTATGAGAATGAAATAATTTACCTTTTAAAAAATGGAATACAGTAATAAAAAACAACGGAAATTTAGAACAGACTAAGTAAGAAATATATTTTTTTATTTTATACACCATAATAGAAAATACTTTCTAACAACCTATGTATATGTATATATATATATATATATATATATATATATATATATATATATATATATATTATATCAGTCTATACACATATTTTATCTATAATAATATATAGTACTTTTATAAGTAGAAGGAAAATTGATATTAAAAAAAGATAAACAAGTTTACTAAATGTTGATAAGTTCCATGTTCGTAATTTGCTTTTCATTTTCGTGTACTATTATTTTGTAATTTTAAATAAACTACACAACATCATTCGTCACATTAAAAAAAAAATAATCATGTTAGAATATTATTGTTGAAACCGAAGGTCACAAATGCTAGAAACAATAGTATTCTTGATGAAATATGACAGTCTTAATCACAGAATTAACTCATGATAATTGGTCAAGAGTCAGTTACTGAAATGTCCGGATAATAATAATCTAAAATTAGAAGATAACGATTGACAAAGTGAAATATTATAAATATAATGTCTCAAGAATAAAATAAATATTGATATCAAAACGTGAATATACATCATTTCTAAACAACTGCAGTGCATACAATGACTTTTTTAAAAATAAAGACAATACAATTATTTATTATAAAACATTTTATAGAAAATAGTTTTTAGACACGTAAAATTTCACGTTTACAATAATGCTGAAGATAAAACAGGTAAACATATAATTTGGCAGACGAAAAAAGCTTTCATGTAACAAAAGAGATCAGGGTCGACAGAATACATCACAATACTGACGTTTAAGATGAAGAAAATAGGGAGAACAGCACGTGATAAATGTATGTTTTGTTACCCACCGCTTCTATGACATGCAAGAAACTCCGCAATGTTGTTGATAACAAACCTTGTGTACATTCACACTGTTCCACCTTAACCTATAATAATAAAAACACAAACATAATAAAAATGAAATTTATGAGTTTGACTAACAATGCGATTTATCGACACAATCGCAGACAACGCACGAAAAAATCTGAAGATATTTTGAGAAAGAAACAAAGTTTACGTATAAAACAATCCCGAATGAATTTTTAACAACTTCAAATAGAACTTTAACATAAACTTCTATCGTTCTCGAAAAACCAGACACAAACGTAAAGTTTACAAACGTAAAGGAAAAGACGAAGAAATGGAGTCTTGAATCTTATTATTAATATTTTTTTTTTACAAGAGTTAAATTAATTTTTAAATATGGCAAGAAAATAGTACAATGAAAATTACTTTTCGCCAACAGCATTTTTTACAATACAATATGTTATTTTTAAGTAAGATTTAATATGCGCATATTGTGAATACTGTTTTATTTTGTAATTATTTTTCTTATATAAGAGACAAACAATTTATTTTTTATAATAAAATCAAATTATTTGTAAAACTTAACTTTTCCACAAACAAATATCTACACACGATTTCGTAAGATGTAATGTTACAATTAAAATAATAATTCAACAAAAACATTACAACAACAATTAATGAATATTTTTTAAAATAAGATTTTCTAATTAATGAAGATTTCTGAATTTATTGAATTATAATTGTTGATATTTTTGGTGTTACTAAATAGAGAATGAATACGCAGATATGAAAAACTGCCCCGTAAAAATTTCCATTTATTCAAGTAAAAAATATTTAATAGTAAAAATTTTATCTTTCTTTGACGATATACTAATTAAATATTTAAAAACAGTATTGGGTTTTAAGATTAAAATATTTTTATAAATTGACATTATTTCTTACTTTAAAAAGGAAAAAATTGCTTTAAACTTTAATAGGATATAAATGTATATAATATATGTATGTAAGTGCGTATAAATTTAAATACACTCTTTTTAATGGATGCATATGAAATTCAAATATAGTGTAAATAAGTAAAACCACCTGTGATCAAAATACGATAACAAAGGAATTATGTCGCCATTTTATGGAACTAGTTCAAGGACATATTGGACGATAAACGTAACCCAGTCGTGCATGCATGCAATTTAGTGAAGCCATCGTTACATCGTTTGGTTGCTCGTTTATTTTACAACATTGAAAACACTGCAGTGTTTATGCATGCATATACGATGTCCTTTTATAATAGGAAACAAATTTCCAGTATAAAGAAACAAAGGTAAATACGTTTTAAACGCTGAGAAAACTTTTATATACAATAGCAATAGAGGAGATGAATAAAAATTATTTCTGCATCATAGAGTTTCTTTGAGATGTAAATTTTATTACAATCTATTTTTTTTTTGAGAAAATTCCTTAATAAATAATTTTAAATGATTAAAATAATAATAATACTATATATAAAAGTGTAAGAGATATCAGTTTATAATGTTTTAAAAAAATCTATTATAAGTTTAGTACCTGTATAACCGAATGAATATATATTACCATGAATTTCTTTGACTATAAAACTATCCTATATAGTTTGTTTTTCGTCTAAAATTCTTCATTTTTAATTACATAAAGACTTAAATGTATCATATAAGCTAATACTATATATTTTATGTGTTTAACAATAATGTATTATTTAATTTATTTGCTAATGTGAATTTGGCAATCAATATTGTCAAAGCATTGAATTATAAAATTTTGGAATAAAAATCGTGTGATATTGAAGTTATTGATTTACCTGTTTTGCGTTAAATTTATCAGAATACCTAAATGAATAGTGATTAATTTGAGTCATAATTGATATATAATGCAATGATATATTTTTAATGAATCATTAATAGCGTAATGTTTAAGTATGTAAAATATTTTTTCCACGAACAATTAGAATTTTTTTTCATAATAACTATTTTTACCCTCTAGAAATTATTCTGAAAATTAATAAGAATGAATATAAATTCACACCTTTGAAATATAAAAATAACATTACTTGCAAAATTCTCTTTATCGCAACTTGGTAATACATATACATAAAAGAAAAGCTTAAAAAAATATAAAGAATTTATTTTTTATGCTGCCGACAAATAAGAAATTATATATATATATATATATATATATATATATATATATATAATATATATATATAAGTAAAGCAATTATTAAGAACGTGAAATATTAAATATAATTTCAAAGAAGACTAGAATTCATTCATAAATTACCGACAATAGGATAAAATAATCATTTAAAAAATATTCATAAATCGTATATGTATATATATATATATATATATATATATATATATATATATATATATATATATTTATATATATATATATATATATATATATATATATATATATATATATATATATATACACAATATATATGTATTGTAATATATCCAATGATATATTAAACTGACAAACAATAATACCGCACATAATTTTTCTAGACTCGTAAAATCAAATAAACGAAATGATGTGTTTTCATGTAACTTCGATTTCAACAAAGGGTTAAAGCACACTCCATCTAATTGAAAAAATAATATGTACGCAAGTCGCTAAAATGCGTACGAACAAATTTATTATGTTGTATTTTTCCAGTAAATGCCTGATAAAACGTTATCGTAAAGCCGGTATTAACAGACCATGACCAGCATCATACGCAGTGCAGTGTCCGCCCACATCCAAGTGAGTCACTAGCTCCACCTATCCACATACACCTACGCAAAAACTGAAGAGCTGCTGCTGACTCTACCGACAATTCACAGGCCGAGTACGATCGATTCTGCAAATTTGTCCCATTCATATTTCATCCGTCTCTTTGCTCTTTTTTTAGTAATTCCTATACATTTATTTGTTATACATACCAGTTACAATATATATATATATATATATATATATATATATATATATATATATATATATGCATATACATATATTATATATATATATATATATATATATATATATATATATATATATATATATATATATATATATATATATATATATTTTTATGTATCGTTATATACAGAAAAAGGAATATGAATTTTTTCATTATCGTTATATAGAAGAACTATTGTTTGTATTGTGAATACGAAGTTTGTATGTATATTGTCTCTTCGTGCTTGAATTACCATGAAAACATTCAAGATAAAATTTATTTTAAGATATATGTATGTGAGTGTATGTGTATGTATATATATATATATATATATATATACTTGCACGAGGAGGGGATATAAGTATTTATAGACATTTATCTTTATAATTTATGTTTTACCGTTTCTATTGAAATATTTCTTTGAAAACAATAACATATTTTACACAAGCGAACGGTTACTCCAACACTACAACACAAGCTATTAAAAAATATTTAATAATCATTTATTGTTCAATTTATTTCTTTATACTAACAGTAAACTCATACACATTTCGATGGCAATGTTCTCATCATCAGAGCGCCGCGTTATTAAAACTAATTTAATTTTATGTAGCGCTTTGATGATGGCGCTGTAATCGAAATGCACATCATATTACTATTGTAATGAACAAAGTGAATAATAAGTGATTATTGAACAATTCTTAATATCTTGTACAGTTGAGGTGATAATTCGTTTGTATGAAAGTGAATTCGCTACAATACCAAAATACATAATAGTAACATATTTCGTTAAAATGCTTCAAAACTCTTCAGAAAATTATTTATTTTGTTATACATGTATGTTTTATCATATATAAAAATAAATAATTATATATAAAATATCTCTTTTCTAATTAAATTATTATAAAATAATAACAAAACAATTAACACTAGTAATTAAAGGGAATTAAATAATATTTCAATCGAGAAAAGTAATAAAAAAATGTGTGTATATATATTACTAATGAATATTTAAACAATTGATTGTTTATCTTGAACGAAAAAAATGTTGAATCTCATGAAAATGTATCTAGAGAAAAAGCAATTTACATGAACTTGTTATTATTTACAATTTCAGTAAAGAGGTTTTATCTTTTTAATTTGACTAATCGGATCAAAATAAGCTGATTTTTTTTAAAGATTTTTCTGTTTTTGGATTTTCGTTTCATTTTGTTTATTAAAATAGGTCATATGAATTGGAATCAAATTATGGAAGCAATCCTCTGATTAAAGAAAAAGTTACGCAGTGTAAAGTCGTTTAAAGATTTGCAGTAAGTCGAAATACCATTTGTAGAACTCGGAAACGATGTATGGAAATAGAGAAAAATACTTGCAAGTAGAAGTCTGATAAAAAATGGAAACAGACGTAAACCAGGATCAACTTCGATTGAATGTAATAAGGTACTGTAATAAATTAATTCGATGTCTTCAAAATGAGTTAAATTTAAGTAGAATTTCTGTTAGCGATTAAACTATTCACAACAGGCTTTGGGAAAATGCTTTAACACATTTTGGTGATATGCCCTTCACTTAATTCTGCGTATCATGTATGTTGTTTAGGGTTTGCAAGAAATATTTTACAATCGTAAAGTATTTCTTAAAATTAAAACATTTGCGAAAAATGAGATTCAATCTCTGATACAAAGTATAAAAAGATAAAACGAAGAATGCATATGTTTAAAAATAAAACACTTTGCACAAATCCTCATTAAGTTAATAAATTAAAATTTAATAATAAAAAAATATAGATTTTGTAAAACGACTTTTTCATTTCAATTTGATAACAGTTTGATTTAAATTATTTTTTCTAGAGATACTATTATATAAGATTTACTATTTTTTCAATCATTAAGAGATAAACAATTAAACGTTTAAATATTTAGTATTAATTATTAAATTGAATTTTCGACATAATTTTGAAAATTGAATAAAAATGTTGATGTGTTTTTTTTTAAGTGAATATATATATATATATATATATATATATATATATATATATATATATATATATATATATATATGAAAAAATAAAAACATCATTCGGGTAGAAACACAACTTGTTTTATATACATTAAAAAAAGAATTTCTATTTTAAAATTCGTAGGAAGTTGAATATCTTATAAAAATATAAATGTATTTGTAAACCTTTTTTTCATTTTAGTATGTTTATTATAGTCGTTAAAATAATATATTTTTTTAAAAACAAAACGAAATACAATCTGAAATAACAACCACCCACAACTTGGTAAAATATTTTATCGGTAAATTTCTAAATTAATTTAAATGAATACCCACATAAAATTTATATAAAACAGAATTACATTGGAAGAAAAAAGTAATTACTTCTTTGAATACTGTTACGCAATGTTGAAACGTACATAATAAGATCATTTCATGAAACCAATTTAGAATACAATTAACATACAATTCTTAGGATTTGCTAATCCATGACAAGTGAAAAATATCTATATATAACTATTTAGTAATGACAGTGACTATGTCGTTGTAAAGAAATAGATACAGCTCACCTTGTTGTTACGTGGGGAATGTTGATTGATTATTGAAACTGTAAAATAACTACATATATTGCTAAAAATAGAAGATATGAAAGATAAAATTACATCTAGATATAAATATAAATTGATATGAAAGATAAACTGAATGAAAATAGGAATATTTCCGAGTTGATTAACACAAATTGGCCATGAAATATTAATTTTTAAAAAGCTAAACATTTTATAAAAGAAAATAAGAAAAATATTAAATATAGCTACAATACTATTATTAAATACATTACTAATTTTATATAGTACATAAATTCCAGAATTATCTAATATAAATAATTAAAAACCAAGAATAATAAATATAGATTTAAAAATAAATTTTAGAATGTTCGAAGTATAAAACATTAATTATATTAATAGAGAATTGATATGTAAAACAAATCATCAGTATAAATTATTATTCTTGATTAAAATTGTGTTTGTGATAAAAATAATAACTTATTTTTCTTCAAATTTATTTTATACTAATTTTTTACATACATTTTTTATTTAAATTTTTATAATAAATAATTATATATTTGATTTTTTTAAAAACCTAACATTTTAATTTGGACTATTAATCATTTTTAAATGATATTTATTTAAATATAAATATAGAAAAGACAGTTTCAAATCTTTCAATGTTATTTAATTAATAACACAGGTTGCATTGTGATTAATTAATTCCTATTAATACGATTCGCAAGCTTCTTAATGCCAGATTTATAACAATCTTTGGATGTAGAAGAAAAGAATTCGAAGATGTATTTTAAGTTCTCTTTCATTAATATGGTCCTTTAAATTTTGAAATAAACGAAAGTCAAATGAAGAAAGACCAAGACAATAAGAAAAATATGGAAGCTTTTCTCAGCCTAGATTTTTGATCATTACAGATGTAATCCTTGTTGTTTGGAGTTGTGCATTGATAAAACATAATACTTTTGATACTGTTTAAAGTAGTCCTTTTATTTTACTGCAACATTCCAGTGCTCTAATTGTTGATAATAGAAAAATCTGATTTAAACATTACATTGAGTGGTAATATCCAAAGTGAATCACATGAACAGTATACTACAAAACGCAGTAATAAATTCAATGACTGTTCAATAATTATAGAGATGGAGATATTTTTGAATGGACAATATTTAAATATTTTTTTTACAATAAAAAAGTAAATACATCTGTCCTTCTAACAAAAAAAGAAAGGTATTTTCAACGCAAGACTTAATCAACAGGCTGACTTCGTAATATGTCATTGTTCATTGTTTGCATCCTATTTACATAAATACTAAAACTGATGTATGAAATAACATAAAAACAATCATTTTCATTATAAATCATATTATATATATATATATATATATATATATATATATATATATATATATAAGAAAAAATAAATAAAAATGATAAAAAGTGTGACTTTTTATAAAGTAATGACATTATTATTTCAGTGAATGGTTTGGATAAGATATTTAAGAAACATATTCATATGTACAAATAAAAAAAGAGATGAAATTATATAAATATGTTTCTTAATTGAAAGAAAGAATTAATTATGAAATATCATGGTTGGGTCATTATAATACGGAGTTGCATGCTGTTTTTTTTACCAAAAGCCACTTACATTTCACTGATATATGAGGTTGGAAAATGAGTTTCGCACAATATAAGAAAATGGTAATAAAACAAAGCTGCAAAAAGCAGAATGAAAATTAATCGAAACAAACAGGTTTACACAATATCACACTGTTACTGATTGATTACTTAAAGTTAGTATAATACAATAATAATATAGTACTTAATTCAATTAGGCCATAATTTAATAATATTTATAAAATAATTTGAAAATACAGACTTTGAAACTTGGAAAGATGTTAATTTTGCAGATGAGTATAAACTTTATCACAGAAATTTTAATTATGGATATTAAATTTGGCAAAAAGTCAATGAAGAATGACACTGAAAATTTTTAAAATCAATTATGAAACGTGAAGGCGAGTCATTATAATATGAAAGTGCATATTGGTTTTTATCAACGACAACTTAATGTTTATAGATCATAATGGCAGAACATATGGTAAATTCAGTCATTCTTAAAAGAAGTCTTAATGGTTCAATAAATAAAATGGCAATTGAAAATATTTAAATATCATTATGTTAACATAACTTACAAAATATAAATAAATATCAGACATGTCTCTCTATTTTTCAACTATTTTTAAGGTATCTAAACACTATTATTGTAATTATCTAATTTTAATATAAATATTAATTTATAAAGTTTACTGCAAATGAAGAAATGATAACACAACATGAATAATTTAAAAAATCTTCTGTTAAACGAAATAGAGAATATTGAAAAAATATTAATTTTATTAATAAATATTTTTTAAGCACAATTGTTTTACAAAAAAATAAAGTTTCTGACAGAATTTTATAGTACTATAAAAGTTTTTATTTTTAAGTCAATATTTTTACTGATTTTGAGTACTTGAAAATGATTGATTAAATTTGTAAAAATATTGAAATTTGTTAGTGTGGAAAATAAATCCAATATTTTGTGATCATGGTTAGTCTTTTTATATTATTAAAATATAATTATAAAATAGTTGAGTTTCCGTATAAACTACCATATACACACACACACACACACACACACACACACACATATATATATATATATATATATATATATATATATATATATATATATATATAAAGATTTAATGACTTTTTAAATAAACTGAATTAATACAATTGCGTTAATTGAATAAAGCAATAAAAATACAAATTTAATTAGATTTTTAATTTTAATTAACAAAAATGATATTATTGTATTGGTAACTACAGCGTATATAGATATACGCAGCAGTAACAAATTTAATTCATCAATGCCAAAACGATATACAAATTTCCATAAAAAATACTATAGAAAAATATGTGTAAGTGACAGATTAAAATATGAACGAATATATTCAATTCTCGTTTAAAAAACAAATTGTTACACATATACAAAAACGTTTTCACAGCAAACGTTACTTGTATAAAGTGAATAAACATACATACATACATACATACATACATACATACATACATACATACATACATACATACATACATACATACATACATACATACATACATATATATATATATATATATATATACATATACGCACACACACACATACATATATATATATATATATATACATACATACATACATACATACATATATATATATATATATATGTATATACACATGTATATAGCGAATGTTACAAATTCCTGAAACGAAACGTATTATCTTGGCACAGTATGCCGTCGCAGGGAAGAACCTGTAGGAAACTGGTACGCATTCAACAACTGAATGTAGATATCAACGAAGGAGGCCGACGACCGGAAGACTTGAGTCAGCGGCGAAACGTCAACCCTCACACCATTCATTCTCGTAATTGTCCGCAATCAATTTCAATTGTGTTTTCATAAACGCAACACAGTAATTATTTAGTTAGATTTCATTAAGATGTCAAGATTGTGTGCGTTTATTATATAACCGTGTGAGACATGTCTATGAGATTCTTCTCTTTTATGGTTCTTATGAATTACTGTTAGAAGCGGTAACAATAAATGTTTTTTATCGTGAAGGAAAATATGTACATTATGAATTATTTATTGATTTTATTTAATACTATTTTAACCTAATATTTTTAATAACACTTTTGCGTGCGCACACACACACACATCTACACGCATATATAATGAACTCTTAAAAAAAAAAATATATAAATATATGTTTATTCCACATAAAACTTCATTAGTTCCAATTGTTTTGGAATTGTGGAAAATTCACTTAAATATAACCAAATCACTCTTCGAACAGCTCGAAATTAAGAAAAAAAAATTAATTATTAATTTATTGTTTACTTTATTGATTTTATAACTGCAATCTGAATTTCATAATACAATAATAAACACTGTGATGATGATGGCACGGCTTTTAAAATTTGCATCGACGAATAAAATAAACAATAAATGATTTTTAAACATTATAAAAAATTATGATGCTGAAATGATTGATTCTTTTATATTAAATTTATCTTTTCCAATATTTGATATTACTTCTTAAATTTATTTTGATGTTACTTTATATATTAATTTAAAATATTTAACAGTTAATTATTTAAATCATTATTATATGCAGATGATTGAGTGAAAATTGAGAAATTTAAATATTGCTAGTTTAAGAATTGGAAATTATGTTAATCCTGTCGTGTTTATTATCTAAGCTTTATAAATATTTTTAAAAGTGTTATTACAAATAACAATTGTATTTACTTTACATCAAACATGAGAAATGAAATTTATTTTTTTAATTATTTTTTAATTGAGTTTCAATAACAATTTATGTTTATAAATAAAATATCAATTAATTTTAATAAACAAAAATACAGATACAAAATGAAATTAAAAACAGAAATATGACATGACAGGAATCAATTCATTTGTACAGTTGTAAACTATATTTTTATTGGAATTATTTGAAAAAAATTAAAACGGAATTGCATGTCAATATCATAACATTTTATAAAATTATTCAATAGCCACTTATTGTCCACTTTTTTGTAAATGAGCATTTCAATTATTATGATATTATCCGTAGAGTGGTGTTACAAAATCTGATTTAGATCTGATTTTTATTTCATATAATCACGTTATGAACATGACACCGTATCATTATCAAAATCAGCATTAGCAAAAAAATGCAGTGATTACTAAACACGAAATTTTATTGAGATGGTGAGAAATTTTTCTATTAAAACGTGAATTATCTAAGTTTTAACGAATCTTTTTTCTATTATTTTAATTAATACATATATATATATATATATATATATATATATATGTACACAAGTGTATACATGATTGTGTATGAATTAACAGTTGCTAAGTTACAACTAAACTGAAATGATATACATATGTATAATAAAATTATACAGAACATTATTAGGGTAGTTTTCTTTAATAGGAAAAAATGAAAAATCAAAGATTTTCTTTAATATCTAATTAAAAAAAGATTCTTAATTAGTATCTAATAGTAAGTAACAACAAAAAAAAATAACTAAACACATCAAAATATGTGACAATGTACCAATTTTAAATATTTAAATATGTACCATATTAAGTATTTAAAATTATCTAATATCTCAAGTTGAATCAAGAAATCAATATCAAGATATTAATAGAGAAAAATAATGTTTTATACAAAAAATAATTCTTATAATATAGAAGACATCCATATTTTTTAATTAAAACATTTTAAGAAAATATAACTAAAAATGTATTTTATATATATATATATATATATATATATATATATATATATATATATATATATATATATATATATATGTACGCTCTAAAGTTTTTAAATGAATGACTACAGGCAACTATTGCTGAAACTGATTATATAACAAATTGGTTATCAGAAAAACTAAGTTATCTCTTGAGACTCGTAACCCAAACTACAATCTTTCAATAACACCACCTAACACAGCAAGTCGTTTAGGTGTGACTTTTAGTAAAAAAGAAAATCAATACTTTGAATTTTGCATGAAAATTAAGTTAAATTTATTTTGAAATGCACAATAATAGAGAATATTATTTATTCATAATATTTTATTATTAATTCATAAAACTGTTAGTTAAAACATCGATAAAAACGGGACATGTATACATTTTCTTTGCGACATTAATCAAATCGCATTAATTTTATTACAAATAGTTTAAGATAGAACTATAAAGTAAAAAAAATATTCCTATGTGATATATAAGAATGAGTACTAACATTTAATTTATATATATATATATATATATATATATATATATATATATATATAAATTAGTATTATATAATAAAACCTATTTTCATATAAAATTAATCAAAATTCAAGATCAGTAACAATCTAAAAGTTACAAGATTATCCTTAATCTTCTTCATTAAATTTAATAATATCCTAAGACTTATAAAACATTATCCATTGTATATGACATCTTCAACGTGATCGTTGCGATGGTTAAACACGTGTGAGGGCGGCACTAAAAGGTTGGATGTTGTGGTTACCCTGGTAACAGAGCGTCTTCAAAGTTCAACGATAATATCGGAACACGTCAAATGTGGGCGTGCATACGATAATGCCATATTTGCTTAAAAAAGCATCGATAAATACAGATGTATTTATACACTATAATCTAATAATAAACATTTTCCATTAAAGAGAAAAACAATCTTACTTTAAAATTGAAAATACATTACTTTAAAACAGAAAAATAAGATAAAATATTTTTTTACATTATTTTATATATATATAACTTTATATATATATATATATATAAATACATATATATATACATGAGAGTCGTTTGATAAGTATGGTAAAAAAGTAAGAAAAACTAAATTGAAAAATTTAATTAAATTAAACAATAAATAAATTTACCATTCCTTCAGCGATTTATTCTAAATTGTATAAGATATTTCCACAATTTGTAGAAATTTCAATCGATATAGTAATATAAAAAGAAGGAATATAAGACTATCGATATTCAATATTAAGACTCTTTTCTAGATTGTAAATAATTTAAGTTTTCAAATCTAGCAAACTTTAAATAGTAATCGTAAAATATAAATAAGATATGACTTTACCAAACTTAATCAAAAAATGCCCTTGAACTGTATGTATTATATTTACACCTCTGTTAAATTTCTCTTTACACTTTATGTTTACGACTATAAAGCCGTCAATATATTACTATACGTCGTTCGGAAGACAATAACACGCCTCAATAAAATGCCAAGAAAATGGAAAACTGCTGAAAGTAGCAATAAAAATGTATCACCATGTATATAATATATATATATATATATATATATATATATATATACATGTATATATAAAATCGACCAGTGGTGTAGTGGTTGACACTATAACCTGCCATACGAGAGAAGTGCATTCGATCCCTGTTCAGAGATACAGAGTAGATAGGACTCTTTAACGGAGATGAAGGCAACTTGCTTAAGGGTGTAAACTTTGAATAAAAACTTTTGCTAACTCACCTGGTTAGCGTGTGTGTGTATGTATGTATGTATGTATGTATGTATGTGTGTGTGTGTGTATATATATATATATATATATATATTAGGTTGTATCATTTGAAGTTGCCGAATTTTAGTCAGCCAAATGTCGACCGCGATTGAGAAAGGTTCTCTGCAATATGTTATAGCTATTTGGAATTGACTAGGGTACTGTACTCTTCAATTGTCTCCAAGTACGGAGTTGTTATTTTTCTTTTTTTTATACCCTTTAACAGGATGGTGTCTACAAAAGATTTGCAGCTACTTTTTTTATACGAGTTCAAGTTGGGACACAATGCAGCGGTAACAGGCAGAAATATCAATGGGGCTTTCGGAAAAGGGTTGGTTAGTCAGAGAACAATTCGATTATGACTCAAAAAATTTCGTTCCGGTTATATGAATCTCGACAATGAGCTTCAAAGAAGGCCCAAAACCGTTATGAATGAAGAATATTTGAGAGCCATGATGGAAGCTAATCCACATACAACAGTTCGAGCTCTCGCATGTGATTTAAGTGTAAGTGTTATGAGTGTTTATCGTCACCTCACTGCAATAGGAAAGGTGAAAAAGTTGAATAAGTGGGTGTCGCACGAATTAACAGATAGTCAGAAACTGAGACTCTTAAAGGCGTGCTCTTTATTGATGATTCGAAATGATAAAACGCCATTTTTAAATCGAATCATTACTTGTGATGAAAAGTAGATTCTGTATAACAGAAAAATATCTGGACAATGGTTAAATGGAAATGAAGCTACAGGACACGCACCCAAGCCGTCATTACACCAAAAAAAACTTATGGTTACTTTATGGTGAAAAAATAAAGGAATAATCCATTATACTTTTTTAAATCCAGGCGAAGAAATTACTACTGATTCATACTGTCGCAAAATCGACAATATGAATAAACAATTGAAAACAAAATAGCCAATTCTAATCAACAGATATGGGCCAATACTATTGCAAAACAATGCTCGCGACCACACACATCTCGAATCACAATTTCTAAATTAAATTCATTAAATTATGAAATTTTACCGCATCCCCTTATTCACCAGATCTTTCACAGACAGACTATCATCTTTTCGCCATTTGAAATATCATTTAAGTAATGAAAAATGCCGGAACCAAACAGAAGTGAATAAAGGATTCGAAGACTTTATAAGCTCTAAAAATGTCGATTTTTATAAAAATGGGATAGACAATCTAATTCCTCGTTAGCAAAAGACTACTGTTGCTGATGGAGCTTATTTTGATTAAATATATTTTGTTTTATTAAAAATATTGCACTTTAATTCTCAAATTCGAGAATTTCATATGATAAACCTAATATAAATAACAAAATACCAGTGAATAGTAACTAAATATGCGGCTTTTCTTCAATGGGCTGATAAGTTGACAAGATTATTACGATACATACATTATAAAAAATTATTAGCTCATTACTATGCGAAATCTACATAGAATAGCATTAGATTTTTTTAAATATTTTCCTAAGATTCATTCATACTTCCTATCTGTGACTAACCTCCTCTAACGTTCATATACACTACTATAATTCACAATTTTATCCCTCAATTTTTGAAAGGGACTCTCCTCGTTTTTTATTTGTCTCTTGGTTTCCATTAAATAATTATTTTTGGTCAACTATTGTCTTTTGCTATGTGTCCTGTCTATATCCACTCAATCGATTTTCTTTGTTCTATTACATCAGTTACGCTTCTCTGTTCCCGTATTTATTTACTAGTTTTCCAATTAAGATATATATATATATATATATATATATATATATATATATATATATATATATATGTATATATTTAATTTCATTTATAATTAAAAAATATACTATAATATTTAAAATTGCAACATTATTAATAAAAGCTTCCAAATTAATGTTACTATTTTTTTTTACTAAATAATAAGATTGTTCTCAAAAGTATTTTCTACATACAAGATATAAAAAAGCAATGATTTACACAGATATTTCAGTAAAATTGATTTCATAAACAAGCACTCGAAAACAGAAAATAAACGTTTAAAGTTAAAATATGAATTTCATATGTTATTATAAGCTATTTATTGTGAATAGATATTTATAAGAATTTGTTATAAATTATTATATCAATAAAATTACTTCAAAAAGACAAAAAAATCTATTTTTTTTTTGGAAAAAATAGTTTTATTTTATTAATAAATAACATTTTTCAAGAAAAATAAACCAACACTTAAGTATTGAACAAAATAAATCTTTGTTCATTTTACAACCGATATTAAAAAAAAGATTATGTACATAAGTACAGTTTATAAATAAAAATAATATTTTTAAGAATTATCAATATATGAACATTTTTTTTGTCCTGCTATTTTCATAGATCAACGAATATTTACTGTAAAGTATCGAAAATATCAAACTGACTTATTACTAAAACACTGTATTATATATCAAAAATGGATTTTTTCCTTCGATCATAGTTTCGTAATTAATATTACGTTAATTATGTAATAAAATTTGTTTTCCGTATAAAAATATATCAAAAACTGATTAGAGCCTAATGGCATTTTATATCACAAAAATTACCAAATTATTTTATTTATCATAGATACAGTACTGATAAAAAAAAACATAAAATTATTCGTGGAATTAATACTTTCATTACTAGAAATATATATATATATATATATATATATATATATATATATATATATATATATATATACACATATTAAATGAAAACAAAAAGACATTAAAAAAGTAGTTTGGCTAAATTTAATACAATATTCACATAAATATATACTCAAATAGATTATTTTTATCATAAATTTGATAACAAAATTAGAATATTTTGGTAAGTAATACCCTTAACAATTTACAGAGTAACATTGAAAAATTAATATTAATGTACAATTAATTAAGTTATTTAAAAGTTAATATAATTCTTAATAAAATATTCATAAATATAAATTATTTTTTTAAATTAATATAATCATTTGGAATTCACCAATTAATAATTAATATTATAACTCGCTCTCTCTCCCTCTCTCTCTCTCTCTCTATATATATATATATATATATACATACATACATTCACACACACACATTTTTACTAAAATAATATATAGAATTGTAATTAAGAAAAATAAACAAAATTAATTGCAACACATTTTTTTTTCTAACGAACTTGAATCAAGTAAAGAAACAATATTATTCTAATGAATGTAAAAATAGTTTTGCACATTTATTAACTAAAATACTTTAAAACTGAAAATTAATAATGTAATTTTTAAGAGAAAGTAAACAAATAGCAATATATTAAATTACAAACATACACACATTTGTGTATGTTCGTAATTTAATACATTTAATATATATACATATACATTATATATATACATTACATATATATATATATATATATATATATATATAACATATATATATATATATATATATATATATATATATATATATATATATATATATATATATATATATATATAAAATCGAATAAACTTGGATATAAGTTAAAAATATACCATTAAATCTAAGGCGAAAGGTTTCATTGTTATCTAAAGGTTATTTTGATGATCATAAAAAACATATTGGATAAATGTTAGTGTTTTTGTAAACTACAC
This sequence comes from Neoneuromus ignobilis, assembly GCA_029203775.1. Taxonomy (NCBI): domain Eukaryota; kingdom Metazoa; phylum Arthropoda; class Insecta; order Megaloptera; family Corydalidae; genus Neoneuromus; species Neoneuromus ignobilis. Next base: position 34,062,180 of record CP092090.1, read on the forward strand.
AAAATGAAATGAAATAATATATAATTTTTAACATCAAATATAAACATTATGAAATCGAAAACTTCTTCGTATGAACAAAATCTTTTGAATATATTTCATATAAAAGTATAAATTTACATATATACGAATTTAGTTTAAATGTCTTAACAACAGTTTTCAAATGAATAAGTGTATGTGCTCTATATAGTAGTAGAAACTATTTTTCTGTACAATTTATTTTAATAAACAATATATGTGAAATAAGGTTACGTTTTTTGACATTTTTTAGATATAATTTTTTAGTATAATTGTTGGTATGAAAAATAGCCTGTCTAATATACAAAAGCGCAGCAACGTAAGTCGTTATTGATCCACTATAGGGTAAATTGTTTTCAAAATGTTTAAATCTCTTTTACCCATATATGTTCAATAATTTGCACATGTTTTACACAGGAATTATTAGTGTAACGTATTATCTAAAACAATATTTTTACTAAAAGTTATCAAGTAATAAATGACATTGTTTAAATAATAATGAAAGTTAAGAAAAATTTCTTTAAAGGCAAATATAAATTTATATATAATACATATATATATATATATATATATATATATATATATATATATATATATATATATATATATATATATATAGGTATAAATATATGTTATGTTTGTAGGTGTATATTTTTTGCTGATAAGAATTATGTGCGAGCACGGATACGTACACTGTATCTATTATATATAAAAATGATGATTCTTATCTGATAATAAATGATAAAAGAACAATTAAAATCTATCTTTTATAATAAAAAGTATTCTGGAAAAGTTAAAAGATTAATTTAAACTCATCTATCATAATTATTTACAATTGAAATGTATTCCATGTTCATGAATCTATTATATTGATATCTGTATATGTATACATTTTTATCATAATACTTTTAAAGATAAAAAATTGTTCACTTGAGAATTTGTACAAAAACAGTACGTTATATAAAGAAAAATGAAATCATTTTACTCAAGTGTATTATTTATATTGATATATATATATATATATATATATATATATATATATATATATATATATATATATATATATATACACACACACACACACACACACCCGTCCCTCAACTTATGCGGAATATCTGTTCCACGTGGATTTGTTTTACGCGAATGAAAATCGCGTAAATTGAGTCTGTCAGTACAATAGAAAAAATATTGGAAATAAAAGCTAGTAAAGTTGTAGAAACACATATTTACTTCACATAGCTTAATAAAAAAATAATGAAGTTTTAGAAAACAAAAGTAGATAAATTTTATTCGGTGTCACTATTACTACTGTAATTCAAAACAATCAACCTTTCATATATTTATATCATGCTTTTATACGCTCAAGTAAGAAT
>CP092090.1:34068567-34071067 GCA_029203775.1 Neoneuromus ignobilis
TTTTAAACTTATTTATTTAAACATTATAATTTAAAAGAAACGTTAATAACATTAATTTATAAATAAAAATGCTGATAAAATAATTGGTGCTATAAATTTTAATATAAAATATTCATTTCCAACCTTAATATTGAATTTATATTAACTGCAAGCAGTTTTAGTTTCACTTACTATATATCGATTAAAAGAATGGAGAAGTAGATTTTTTAATAATCAGAAATGAGTATAATAATTTGTAACTCACCATATCAAAAATTAAAAAGATTATTTTTATATAATACATTGTTAGTATTACTGAACAAAAATATTATATCTTAATCTTTTTTTTCAAAAAAAAATATATTTAATGTGTTTACTTGTAATATACAAATATAAAATTTATGCTACTACCAAAAATACAGAAGTTTATAAAATGGAATTGCATTTATTAAATAAAAGATCAAATTTACTTAAGAATTAAAAAAGAATATCAATAGATTTTAGTGAAAAAATATAACAAATAAAACAATAAAAATGTATGTCAAATACACTGAAAAAAATCCAATACGGCTTTCAAAATAGCTGTAATAATATATAATCGAAAATGAAATGTATTAAAAAAAAATCCATAATAAAGTGATTTAAATACATATTTGGTGTGTAATACTACAATAATTATTATTATTAATGGAATTTTAAATAATCAGTATCTATTAATAATAGAATTTTTAATTTATATGCATTTTGTTCATGTGAATATATATATATATATATATATATATATATATATATATATATATATATATATATATATATATATATATACAATGTAATTACAGTCTTAAATAATTTAATAATTAATATACTTCTAAACGAAAATTCAAAATTAAGATTATTAAATTAAAACTTTATGTAATATAAATCACAAGTATAAGAATATATTTATAAATAAATATAAATATTTGTGAGTGGGTGGATATATGTGTATAATGTGTAAGTGAGATGAATGATAAGCACAAAAAATAGCATTACATGAAAACTTGATTAAAAATTCCATGTAATAAAATATAACTTAGACGTCAACCACTCACTAAACGTGCGACTGTATGTCGTCCGAGTCTCTTCCTTCCTTTCTGTCATCCTCAGCAAGAACTCGCTGGTAATATACGCGTATATACCAGGGAATTCGAGCTGACTTTAATGGGATTAAGGCAGTAGCAAACCGAGAGTATGTCAGGGTTTAAGACCCAAGAACAATAAAACTGGTATGCCACATACCAACGATTTAACAACTGACTGTTCGTGAATGATGTATTAAGACTTGTCGAGCAGATATTTTTTATTGGTATGAAATGAGCAAAAACGGAAGAATAATATTAATAATATATATATATATATATATGCACACATACACACACACATTACTTTCTGGTAAATAAAAAGCAATATTAAGATTGATTACAATCTATTTTGACATTTTAAAATAATAAATTTATTTTCTGCGTATAAACTCAAACATCAGTTAATGTATCCGTAAAAAAACCTTAAGAGATGTAAAAATATTATTTTATAATTTTCCAATACAGACTTAAAACTTGAGGACAATTTAATCAAATTATATAAACTATTTTTTTAAAGAAAATAGATGAATAAAATTTACAATAATAAACGATCAACAACGGTATGTGGAAACACATACGACTAATAAAAACTTCTTATTCGACTCGCAAATGTTTAGCGAGCTAGAACTAAATAACTGTAAAATAATAATAAAAACTGTTTTAATTAATTACATTTATTAGTTAGAGAACAATTAAAAAAATTTAAATAAAAAGAAATAGAAAACAGGGAATTGAAAATATGTCAATTTAACAACCTTTTTACGTCTCAAAAATATGAAAAATTATAAATTCGATTATCTTCCACTATTTAAAACTAGAATCAATTGTAACATCTGTAATATGATTCTAACAAATACTTCTGTTTGTTATTCTTTAGTTATGATCCTTAAAATAAAAATATATTTATTCATACATGTGTGTACAGACAAAAATTATTAGATATAAAAAGCCACAATTTTAAATAGTTTTATTTTAATAATAGAATTCATTTAAAAATCGTCAATTGAGCCATTTTTCAAATAAATAAATAAAAAATTATGTATTCATTTAACTTGCGTATAGATTTATATGTTAATTAAACTTATTCTAAATTCAATGAAAAAAAAATATCTTATTGAAAAGATATAGTATTTTTATAAAATTTATTTGAAATTAGTGTATCGTCAAAAAAGGAAAGAAAAATTATACGTGAGCTATTAATTAAATATTTACAAATTGCTACTCATTTATTATACCAATATAAATTGAAATCAGATATTTCTTGGAGTAATTTCATGAAGAATTTTTTTTTATTATTAAAATAAAAAATTTATACAGGAAGAAACAAAATTCTAGATAGATTTCAAATTATTATTTAAATAGACTATCAAGATCTCGAATTAAGTGTTTAAAACAAGAGC
>CP092090.1:34076067-34098567 GCA_029203775.1 Neoneuromus ignobilis
ACGACATTTAATCTAGGTAAGACGAATCGTCTAATTTCACATCCATCGGTTAATATTGTAAGTTTTACGACAGTTGGTGTAAACTATAATCATCGTATTAGTAAGTGTTAAAATTATTTTGAAGATTTGTTATGTACTTTTTATTATATAAAAAAAATTATTCGGTCAATGAATACCAAATTCCTATGATACGTATTTAGAGCGCCATTCCGGCTTATAAATTTGAGAATTGGGAAACGTGGTTTTTATGTTATTTTGTTAAACTGTTTATTTGACAAAATGTACTTGTTCTTTTGTTTAATTATCAAAATTGTGAACTGTAGGCTTTGTACTCGTCGAGTAAAAGTGACCTTCAGTTAGTTTGCGGACATTGAATCCACTTGTTTTTTCAGATTTACTGCTAATTAATCACAATGGCACAAGAACCTGATATGCCTACATTTAAGTGCGTGCTTGTCGGAGACGGTGGTACTGGAAAGACAACATTCGTCAAAAGACATCTAACTGGTGAATTTGAGAAAAAGTATGTTGCAACATTAGGTGTTGAAGTACATCCTCTTGTATTCCATACAAACCGAGGACCTATTAGATTCAACGTTTGGGATACAGCAGGTCAAGAAAAGTTCGGTGGTCTACGTGACGGTTATTATATTCAAGGACAGTGTGCGCTTATCATGTTCGATGTAACGTCACGTGTAACGTACAAGAATGTTCCTAATTGGCACAGAGACCTTGTGAGAGTTTGTGAAAATGTCCCGATCGTATTATGCGGGAACAAAGTAGATATCAAGGATCGTAAAGTTAAGGCTAAAAGTATAGTTTTTCATCGGAAGAAGAATCTTCAAGTAAGTACGCTATGAGGTAGTCTTTTCGAATTCACGATTAATAAAACAATGTTCGTTACAGTATTATGACATTTCGGCTAAGTCTAATTATAATTTTGAGAAACCGTTTTTATGGCTTGCTCGTAAATTAATTGGAGATCCAAATCTTGAGTTTGTTGCTATGCCGGCCCTTATTCCACCTGAAATTCAAATGGATCCACAATGGCAACAACAAATTGAAAATGACCTCAAAGAAGCTCAAGACACAGCATTACCTGAAGATGATGAAGATCTATAAGCGAAATTTATCCACTTGTTTTTGTTATCTCAGTTCAGTTTGTCGAAACTTTTCTTTTGTCGAATTATACTGTTTTTACAGTAAATACAACATGTTATTATTTTAAGTATACAATTTAAAGTAACTTATTTTTTGAGCTTGAACAAGTGATAAGTATGAATATTTGAATGAGAAGCAAACCTATTGTGTGACTTTACTATTTTTATAACAAAAATTGTATGAATAATCAAAACATGTGAGCTGATTTCATTAAGTTTAAGACCTACCTATGGTATAAATGTTAATTTTTGCATTTGCTTAAATTCAATAAGTCTGAAATACTGTTTTATAAACCATGTTAACATCATTGTAATAGCTGACATTTTAATAAATAAATCAAAACCATCATTTTTTAATTGGTTCTTTCAATTCTACTTTATTTTTAAACTTAAGATTACAAATGTTATGAATTAAGTGTATACAAATAAAATTATTAAATTTAAACTCAATTATAAAATAATTCACAATTTAGATTCACTTTTTACTCTCGGTTTTTTCTCTTGCTTTCTTTCCTTCCACTAAAGCTATTCGTTCTTTTTCAGTCAATATTGGTAATATATTTGTAACAACACCTGTGCCTAATGTGAGATTACCATCACGAAGTGTAAATCTTTGACCTTGTTCCATAACCATTGGTCTTAATAACTTAAGAACTAATCTGCACAAAGGAAAAATATATTTAAACATCAAATTAGTATTGATTTAATATTGAATGATTCACTTCAGCATAAATTAGTGTATATCATTGATTCACTAATGTAGATTTCAATAGATAAAGTATCTTAATCAACTACATTAAAATAATTGCACATTCTCTAATACCAAATACAGTGATCATTAAATATTTATAAAATCTTGTTGGAATGACATTTAACTGTTTTGATTCATAAAAAAATAAATGATAGTTTATGCTTCAATTTAGTTCTTTAAAATGTTAAAATTTATTTTTAATATATGTTATAAAAATAAGAAATGGAAGTACATTTTGTACTTTTCTTTTTATGAATATTCTCTATTACTAAAAAAAGTTTATAAAAGTGAAAATTTTAGAAAATGATATTTTTTTGTTTAATCATGTATTAATTATATATATATATAAATATATATATAAATACTTACTTAGCATCTTCACCAGGCATTATCATTTCTTTATCTGGTATAGTAACTTGAACAGCACAATCCCAAGTTCTAGAAAACATCTGTAGTTGAATATATGACATAAAAGGTTTTGTACGTCCTCCTTCATCTTTACTTAAAATATATACTTGGGCTTCAAGTTGATCATATGCTTTCATTGAACCAGGCTTACACATAACCATTCCTCTACGAATGTCATCTCTTTTTATGCCTCTTACTAATGCTCCCAGCTGATCACCAGCCTGAGCTTCTTCAAGTATTTGATGAAACATTTCAACTCCCGTAACTGTAGATTTTATTACTTTGTTATATCCAATAAATTCACAATCATTTCCCTTTTTTAGTACTCCACGTTCAAGACGTCCTGTAACTACAGTACCACGACCCGGAATTGAATATACGTTTTCAACAGGAAGTAAAAATGGTTTATCTAAATCTCTTTCTGGAGTTGGTATGTTCTTATCGACAGCATCTAATAATTGCATAATTGCATCGGCTCCAACTTCGGGGCTTTTTCCTTCTAAAGCACAGAGTGCAGATCCTTTAACAATAGGAACATTATCACCATCATAACCCATTTCTGACATAAGTTCACGTATTTCCATTTCTACTAATTCTACCATTTCTTCATCTGCTGCATCAACTTTATTAATAAAAACTACAATATGATTAACACCTATTTGCTTTGCAAGTAATAAATGCTCTCTAGTTTGTGGCATAGCTCCATCAGTAGCAGCTACTACTAAAATAGCTCCATCCATTTGAGCTGTACCAGTAATCATGTTCTAAAATATAAATATGATTTACAAAAAAATATTTGAAAACATATGAATGTATTAAAATTGAATTTATTTAATCTACCTTAATATAATCAGCATGACCAGGACAATCTGTATGGCCATAATGTCTATTTTCTGTTTGATATTCTACATGAGCTACATTAATAGTAATGCCTCTTGATTTTTCTTCTGGGGCATTATCAATTTCAGCATATCCTTTTGCTTGTGCCAATTTTTTATCTGATAAAACTTTAGTAATTGCTGCAGTGAGAGTTGTTTTTCCATGATCTACATGCCCAATAGTACCGACATTACAATGAGGCTTATTTCTCTGAAATACTTTTTTTTCTGCATAAAATCTTTGCGATGTAACTGCAGGTACAATACATTGTAATATTTGTTTATTTATTTGATATTTTATTTCTCGATTAATCAATAATTGTTTTAATGATTGCCGGATAACTAAAAATATATAACCTAATAAGTGAACTTCGATTTTTTTTATAATAAATAAATATATATTACCGGGAAATATCATAGCTCTAGCTGAAATTAATGTAGCCATGATTGAATTATGTAAATATGATGTGTTATAACTCTATATTCTTTCGAATTGGATATTTAATTTTAAAATATATTTACATGTGATGGCTACTGATTTATTTTCTGATAATTTCAGTAGATGGCACAAAAAACGTCCAATATAACATTCTGGGAATATTTGTACTAAAATAAACGATAAAGTAGAATTCTTACTAAATATAATACTAAATTTACACTAAATATACTTTTTAATCGGTAAAAAATTCAGTTTATGAACATTCATATAAATGTCATTTATATTTATTTGATTTTATAAAAAAAATAGAATTGTTGATAATTTATTTTTACACAAATGAATTATTCACCCTAATACTAAAGTATTTTACAACAGTGTAATAATAATTTATAAATTTTTTTGCTAATGCACGCTTTATCATTAAAGTACGGTTTTATGAAATCAAAAAAATAAATAAATCCGCGCTTTAAGGGGTTATACGCAGTTGCGAGGCGCAAAAACGACGTTTTTTTAGGAATTTTTTTTAGAAACAGTATTTATTTTGCAATTACAAATTATGGTTATTTGAATAAATCCTACTTTCAAGAATAAAATAACATGTCGATCATAAAAAAATATTGAAGTGCACCGCTCCTGCAGACGATGTCTCGAACGACCTCCAAAAATAGGCGCTTGGCGGTGATCTCCATATCGGCGGTTTGGATTATTTGAAATCAAAAAATATGGTCAATTCTTTTAAAGGATAGATTAATGCAGGTATTGGAACGAAGGAATAATAAAAATTTTCATTTTTGACAAAATGGCGTCTACTTGAAAAAAACTAAAATTTTCGCTCCAAATTGTTTAAAAAAATAGTAATAATAAACCTTATTTCTTCGTTCAATACCTGAGGAATATATTTGAGAAGATTATGTGAAAATTTGAGACCGATCGGTTTAGCCATTTCTGAGATATCGAGATCACCGACTATGAAAACACCGTTTTGAGATAAACGCGTTTGAAGTTTCGGAAGTAGTTTACATATAGTTAAAAATTTGGTAAAAATTTAGGTGTATGTCCGAAAATATTTATCGGATTTACTTCAAATTTTCAGAGAATATACTCAAATATATGTGCATTCCGAAAATGCAAAAAGAAAAAAATCGATTTTTTGAAATTTCTAACTGCGTATAACCCCTTAAAGATGATGGCATGACTATCAAAATGCATACTAAAGAAAAAATAAATAAACAATCCTTATTTAATAATCAATATTGTGAATTTAACACAAATAAATTATTCATCCCCAATACCACAAGTTTTTATAAAAACATTTAATAATCACTTATTGTTAATTTTATTCGTTGATGTGCATGTCCATGAACATGTCATCATTATTAGAACGCTGCATTATAAAACCTACATATTATTTCCAACATCACAAGATTTTATAAAAATATTTAATAGCTTCTTATTCAATTTATTTACTTAAAAACTGATCCACATTCCACTATGTTATCGCCATCAAGGTGCAACATTATAAAATCTAAATTATCTTTCTTTGAATGCGATGTCCCGATAAACAGGGTTCTTTGCATGCTGACTGATGGGTATAGCGGGTCTGCGATTCATGTATTGCACACATAATTGCGATAAATGGTCTGAACTATTAAGTGTATATTTTATTTCCTAGGCTACCGGTCGAAGAGTTCTAGGAATCGAAATTATTTCCGACAAGCTCATATAAACCTTTATACTATGAAACTGTTAAGACCTTTCAAGCCTTATCGATTCTCAATCAACAACTTCGGTTCTTTAAATTATCGTTTGATCGTAATTTATTTAAATACTTATGTTTTGTTGTTTTTATTCAATCTAATTAATGTCCGTCTTTCCTTTTTACTGCATATATGCGTATTATAGAAATGCATATTAAAAAATGTGTACAATACGTAAACATACAAATTTAAATGATATTTGGTCCAAGCGAGAATGACTGGAAACATCTGTGTCAGTATTTTATCTAACAATTTGCAAGTGTTGATACAAAGTGGTGTTTTAGATTGTATCTCTCAATATGATAATGTTCAGAAGTACATTTCAATAATTGCATCGAGATATGTAGAAGTAAGGGAGTAAAAAAATTGTGGCAATCTTTCAAATTACCCGATTTAAATCCAATAGAGTATCTTTAGTTGATTTTGGATTTAAATAATGAAAGAAAAATAATGAACGATACTGAGTTTCTTATGAAGTGATCGCTATTTTAAAAAGAATTAATCATTAAGTGTTAAAAATGACTTAAAAATATACACAAAACATTGTTTAAATTAATTAAAAATAAGTGAGATGCTATAAGTGTTTAAAATAATAATTTAGTTTTTAAAAAAGACAGAAAAAAATTATTGAATTTCTTTTATTTTCGTTGTAATAATTATAATAGCTAGAATACATTTATTTGTGTTTTAACATTTGGATACAAGTTTTAGTTTGATTTTATTGGGTTATAATATAATTGTAATTATTTTTTAAGAAAATCATTTAAAAATGTTTGGCATTCAAATAATTATAATTTTTTATTTTATATTTGTATCACATATTTTACGTTAAATATGTATTTAATATATACATATACATACATACATATATATATATATATATATATATATATATATATATATATATATATATATAAAGGCGGAATATAAAATCATTATCGTTAACACAGACACTGAACAATAAGTTCATTACTCCAGGTCGGCATTGAACTCGAAATGTAATGTAGATAATAATTTAATAACTTACAGTTGGGAATATAAGAAAAATGCATTATTATAGCGTAACAATAGGTGTAATTACCTTTATAAAATACTCTCAGTTCGCATCACACTATATCATAATAACTATGCGATCAACAGTAAATTAAAAAGACAATTGTTCGTTGCATATATATATATATATATATATATATATATATATATATATATATATGTAACATTTTTCATTATTGATGAAAATAATAATAATAATATTTAATGTATATATTAATATCTTTAGAAATGATTTTAATTATTAATTAAAAAATATATTAAAATATTATCAATATTGAAATTAAAATGATATTACAATAATAAATAAAATTACAACCATATATATATATATATATATATATATATATATATATATATATATATATATATATATATAAAATAAGTCAAAAGTAATTTTTAGGTGTGTGTAAAAACGTTGATATTTTTTACTTTATTTTCATAATATAAAAATAAAATTTAATCATTAAAATATTTAGTGTAATTTTTATATGATCTTCTGACATTTCTTGAATAAGTTTCTGATTCTTTCATGAAATAGATATCAGTTTGGAGACAATCATCGATCAGAAATTAACTTTCGTTTCTTAGCTATATTTTGATAGCGCTGTTTAATTTGAGATTGGTAACAATTCGAGTAAATGATAATTCGAATGTATAAAGTTGTGTGAATACCCTGAGTATGGGAGAATTTCTTAGCATAAATTATAGATGATTTGATAGGTAATAAGAGTAATAACATACATTTTATGTTTCGCCAAATAAACAAAAAGATCTTTATAGTAAAGACGTTCAATTTTGTCATTAATGTTGATGATTTGTCGGAGTTTACTTATGAATAGGTGCGTTAGAGTTATCGTACATAACCTATTTTTTATCGTCGACAATAATTTTTCACAACAATCTTTTTTGAACTGGCTGGTAAATCATAAGATGGATGTGTTGAGTCAGTGGGTAATGTAGTTTTCCAAGAGTTCATGCAGTATTCATTTTCTTAGTTTTTAATTCGTTCTCATCTCATACAATCATTTCGTTGAGAAATCAGAAGTATTTTGTATCAAGATTATAAAACATTTGAATTTGTTACTATTTATTTTGGAACTACAATAAATTCAATTTAACATAAATGAGTTATCTTATCACTACAAGTTTTTATAAAGCATTGTATTGCATGATGATATGACCATTGAAATGTTCTAAGCATTGTATTGCATGATGATATGATCATTGAAATGTTCTAAGCATTGAATATCATTAACAAATAAAATAAAAGATAAGTGATTTTTGAACAATTTTATAAAATCTTGTTGTTTTGAAAAGAGTGATTTATTTGTCTTAATTTGAGTTTTTGTTTTCACACAATGAATTATCACTCTAACACTACATATATTAATAATTGTTCCATAATTATTTATTGCTCAATATGTTTTTTTATAACAACTATAAACTGATGTGCATGGAAATGCAATAATTATTATTGATAATAAAAAACTATCTAAAAAACTCTTTGAATACAGTTAGCAAATGTCAAATTAGAGCTATTTTTTTATTTGCATAATCATGATATTGTGGTTTTTTTTAAAAAAAGGCCATTGAACTTCCCTCATATTACTATACTTTTATTATTTGGTAATAACATTAACTACCTTTATTAATTTAAAAAAAGTTGAATAAAAAGATACATATTTTAAGATCGAAAAACACTTAAATCAATTAAAATGACAAAGTAAAGGATATTTTCAAAGAATAGTTTTGTAATATAATTTATTCTTTTTATTATTGCTGTTATTTAAAAAGAAAAGTTATATGAAAAAATTAAATCAAATATATTTTATTAGATTTATTTTTAACAATTATGCATGCATGTTTAAGTCTAAAATAAATTAATTTTAATTTAAATGTAATTTTTTAGTTACGTTAGTTTAAATTCAGTTACAAATACAAACAAGAAACTTCTCATTTAGCCATTCGACAAAATTAGACGAGCTAATCTCTATAGAATTATCCTTCGGTTTTAATTAAACTTTATATTGTAAATTATTCTACTATACTGTTCAGAAAAGCATCTCCTTGTTACAAATGTAGAAAGTTTTAATACATACAATATGTCATAATTCAAATGTCGTAGTAGGGAACTAAATTCGATATGCAATTTAAATATTTTAACCGAAATTAATTAATGTAAAAAATAAAATTTAATTAATTAGTAAAAATATTCTTTAGAGTTCATTAATAAGGAATGTATTTTATTTATAAAATATTGATTTCAATTGATTATTTTTTCAATTAAAATCGAAAAATAAATATTACTTACATATTGTTGGACATTTTTATAAAATTTCGTGGTGTCGAAATTGAGTAATTAATTTGTGTTAAAATTTATTTATTTTTTTTAAATTAAAATCCTAAACTACTAATGATAAGTGAATTATTAATTAATTATTTTTTAGATTAAATTAGAAATAGAGTTATATTTTTGATATATTCGTTTTAAAATTCAGCATTTTATAAGTGTAGAGAAATATTAACTTATATAAAAGATAATTAAAAATAAATAAAATGTATGAAAAGGAAACAGCACAAAATATTCTAATGTCATTATGAAAAACAGACCATTCACAAATGTCTAATGCCTCTTCCAATTATTTCGTGGACACTGTTAAAATCTTTTGTGACGACATTACACGAGTATAATGAATAGAAAATGCCTTTTTAAAAAGTAAAATTCCCACGAGCTGTCACGACATTGAAGCACGTATTGCTCGATTCGTAAACTTCGTTATAATGAGAACGCGACTATTCAATGTGTAGGTGTTTGTAAACGTTATAGAAAAGTCATTATTTTCTTACTTAACGTTGAATTTATGTCGTTATTTACATCAGTTTTATATACCGTAAGTGTACGCACAGTATATTAAGCACGTAAAACGGTTCAAGATAAACAAATATTTGTATGATAAATCATGGAAAAGAGAGACGTTAATGAATAATTTACTCATGCATTAAATCCATTTAATGTATTAAATCCATTTACATTAAATCCATTCATTAATCGCAGAAATCAATACAGAAAGATAAATTTAAGAAGTAATTACGATATTGAAATAATGTTGAGGTTCTAATTATTTATGACAATTAAAATAATTAGTAATTGTTTCAGCTCTAGTTTTTTCTATACATATAAATTGTATTATATAATTAATTCAAATTTTATTTTATTTCCATGTATAATGTGAAAAATAATAGTCTCTCTATCTATCTATCTATCTATCTATCTATCTATCTATCTATCTATCTATCTATCTATCTATCTATATATATATATATATATATATATATATTTATATAATAATAATAATAAAAAGGTGTTATTAGTACAAAATGATTACTTTGATATATCTAGTAGAGTAAAAAATGAATAAATTAAAGCATATGTTCAGTAACAATGAATTACTTCCCCCAATATTAAAAGTTTTTAAAAAATAAGCAATAAATGATAATTGAACATTTTATGAAATTTTACTCTGTTGAAATGAGTGATTTATTTATGTTAAAAAAGATTATCTCAATATCAAAAGAAATAGTAATAAAAATATGTGTTGATTAACATATTCATTTTTTAACTTATTGAAGTAATTAGTTATAATTTAAATATTTATAGCCTAAAACTTACATTTACAATAAATAAAATTGTTATTATTTTATATTTTATTAAATAGTCACAAATTTTTGTACTTAATAAAATATTTTATTATATTTTTTAAAAAAATTACAAAATAGGAATTACATACATTTCTTATCTTAATTTTTTTTGTTAAAAAATAATTGTTATTCAGAATGAGGAATGTTAATTAAAAAAATTATATTTTTTATTATCTTTAAATAATTATATTCAATTAGATAAAATTAAGATGGATTATGATTATTTATCGATGGTGCTTGTAGATTTAGTTAATCGTAAATTGTTGTACTTATAAAAATATAAACACATTTGAGTGCAGTTAATTATAGTCAATTAGTTTTATGTATGTTAAATTAGGCCAATTAATTTATTAACACTTTTCATTCATTCATGAATATGACTAATTAAGTAATTATATTTAATTGATATTTTTATCAAATAAACTAAATAGTTGAAAGCAATTATTTTCCTTAATTGTGATTACCTATTTAAAAAAATGAGAATAGTATTTTATTATTATGAATATAATTTGTTGAATTCGGCAAAAATTAAAAGAATTAAATAACTATTTTCTAGAGGAACATATTTACAATGAAACAAAGAATTTATAATAGGTATATATTAAATAATATTAATTTCTTTTCAACTTCATTGATAATAAATCATATAAGAAATTGTCAAAAAACTTTTTTAAATGATATACTAATTATAATAATTTTTAAGATTTAAATATGTAAAATGAATAATACAATTTTTTTTTTCATTTGCAGCAGAATTAAACATTTTCTGTAGATATGAATCTATATAATTTATAATTTTGGCCTGTCACAAAAATATTTGTATTTGATTACATATACTGTATTAGTTTTCGAAATAAAGTTTTTTTTAGTTAATACTTCATTTATGTTTACAATGGTTGAAATTCTACGCATTTGTCATTAGTAAATATGACAGTACTTTTTAATACTTGTTTGAAAAGCATTCTTAATATAATTTTATTGTTGTAGTTTTTTTTATATGAATATATTTTTAGAACACAAATATGTTTTCATTTTTTACAAGCTATTGTGTATTAAAATAAATAAGGTTGCCAGACTAACGAAATTCTAAAATGTACATTTTTTAAAAGATATTTGCCCTTTTTCAGGAAAAAAATTACAGTTGATTCGTTTAATAAAATACGAATGCGATTTTTTTATCTTAGTATATAATTATGCGAAAAATTTTCGTTTTTGACGAGTACATAAACAGTTAAAGGGTTTTAATTTTATGTTTTTTTATATGAATATATTTTTAGAACACAAATATGTTTTCATTTTTTGAAAAAATAAAATTATATTTGGTAAGATTACCTATATAATTTTTAGTTTTCATGTATTATGAAATTCACGTAAATATTTTTCATTCATCCACGATATTCTGAAGAATAACTAAGTAAATGTTATTTACTGCGATTATAAAATTTACTCAGACAAATTACAAATTAATGGAAATCGCGTGGTTGTCAAAAACGGTATATTTGTCGAAGATTGATTATTATGGATATTGTAAAAGTGATGTGTATAGCAGGATTGTGGTTTTGTAGAATTACATTTCAATATATGTTCTAACCTTTGAAAAAGTTCAGAATACAAATAACGTACGATTATGCACGCGTACTGCACCTAAAAAAAGGACGTGTTGCATTTGTTTCACATAAAACTACTATCTACAGTCTAAATAACTAACAGTAAAAACAATAAACGTCAATTATCTTGTGCTGAGAAAAACACTGTTATCGATGAATTCTAAATCGATTTTTCGGTTAAAAAAATAATTTAATAAATTTTAATTCTGATTTTCTGTTTTCCATAAAATTGTTAACTAATTATTTTGGATATAACAATATAATTAAAAATCGAAGAATGTATTACAAAAAAAAATTGCTTTCGTAATGTATATTATACTGTATATATGTCAAATGTTTGCAGTGATATAATTGCAATCTGTAATTTAATATTTAAATATGAAAAAAGTGACTTTTTACATTCATCCAAATAAATGTTTCTTCATAAATTATTACATTTAATCCTATGAATAATTTAAAAATCATTAGTCATTTATATTAGATACAAGAGAAATTATTGTGTGACAAATCACACCAATTCACACTAACATTATTTTTTTATTATTATATTTTAAATTTAAGACTGTAATTTAATACAAAAGAAAAATATATTGTGTGTGTGTATGTGTGTATGTGTGTATATATGTATGTATGTATGTATGTGTGTGTGTATAATGACTTTTTAATTATTATTTTTTACGAAGAAGTAAATATTATTTATTCCATTAAAAGTTCGTTAAGAATGTACTAATAACGCATATACAAAAATACCAATCAAACTGTATATATAAAAAATACTCATACAAACAATTCTATAGGATATATTTAAAATACAGAAAAAACAATACACATATATATTAATGTAAATACACTAATAAATATATTTTTTTAAATATACATACATAGATATATATGTGTATGTATGGATTTATATTGAATTTATAATTCAATGTGTTATACAATTTTTAATCTCATTTATGATAAACATGTGTTTTAAATACCAGAACAATTTAGCGACTTTATATGATACAGAGAAGCATAGATAGAAGCATATTGGAAATAACTCGTAGAGGCAAGAAAAGAAACGGATAAATTCGAAAGACAACCAAAATTACGAACATTATAATAATGAAAATTTTAAATTGAAACATGGTAATCAGGTAGCAAATTGGTAAGATCAACAATGGAAAATAGAAATTATTAATTGAGAACTTTGAAATGTTAAGAAAAAATTCACAGATAGATGGGATGGAGGCATGAAAACATTTTTCGAAGTAAAATGGAAGAGAGAAACATTGGATCGATGAAATTGCAAAGTATTGTGAGATTCTTTCATTCAGCACTGGAAAGAGAAGTTAATGACGATAATAAATAGTTAGCACCAGTTTGGGTGCGACTCCGAGGAGCTAGCAATGCTTGAGTTTCTATTTCGTACAAGGGATACAATCTCTAGATGCAATTTTTTGTCTGGATTGTTGCTTGGTTGGGATTGTAATTCTCTAGGTTGAAACAATTCCTATCCCCAATGGGACAGTTTCATGTCGTTTGGCCAGCGGAGTTCCAAGCTACCAATAGGGGTGACCACTTATAAATAGTTATAAACATACATATATATTTATTTATATGTACATATGCTTGTATATATGTATGTATGTATGTATGTGTGTATGTATGTGTGTATGTATGTGTATATGTATGTGTGTGTATGTGTGTATGTATGAATATATATATATATATATATATATATATATATATATATGTGTGTGTGTGTGTGTGTGTGTGTGTGTGTGTGTGTGTGTGTGTGTACAACAAAATGTTGTTTACATTACTGTTTATTTTGTTATTGTGAGAACTCACTTTAATACAAATGAATTATCACCCCAACACCAAATATTTTATGAGTTCAGTAATTATTTCTAGTTCACTTTATTTGCTTAAAAGCTAGTGCGAATATGGATAAATAACAATGAAGTCTCTTTGTAATGCTCTAATGATGATGGAATTACTATCGAAATGCGCATCAGCTCCAAGTAAATGATGTAAACAATGATAATGACATTTATGTAATATTTTGTACCATTGGGAGATGATTAATTTGAGTTAAAGTTACATTTACATATTTGCTTAAGTACATTAAAAAAAAATTATTCAAATTGTTCAGTTACATCAGTGGACCAAATGAAACTGAAGGGTTTAGACATATATTTATTTACTTACTGTCATTTTCTATCCTTCACTCTCATTTTGGCTACCAATATATATATATATATATATATATATATATATATATATATATATATATATATATATATATATATATATATATATATATATATATATTGTATGTATATCATAATCATCATCATCAACGGCTCCACATACTATTCCATTCCCAGGCCTCTCTGACAATATCAGCTCAACAGAGTCTTCTTGTTAGAGCTTTTCGACAGTTCTTTTTTTACAAGATGAGGTCAGCCTCATGCTCAACCCTCGAAAATGAGGGACTCTCCGACTGGGAGTCGAACGCCATCCCCCGCATGGCTAGCGGTGATGCAAGCCATTTTGCTACCCAGTCGGGCATATATATATATATATATATATATATATATATATATATATATATATATATATATGTATATATATTAAATGCCTACTGACGTTATTATTATTATAACTAAATTTAATGTCTATCCAGGGTTTATCTCTATAATATTATATATTTAATAATTATTGGATAACTCTCCATTGATGACTTTCAATAATGATTATCCTCGACGATTATAAAAAATGTAAAGAATTTATTGTTTTTTATAATAATTTTGACTTTAGTTACCTAAACACGTTTGAAATTAATATAAATAAATTCATGACAAAATATTTTTCTTCGAAATAAAAGTTTTAATACAATCATTGTTTATGCAAACTTGATTGTTTTGAAAAGTAGACGCGTAGACATAAAGAGCAATACCCTTAAACGATTCACTTGATAATAATTCAAGGGAAATGAAACGTTTCGTCATGACAGTCTTAATATCTGATTTTTTATGTAGTACTAAAATGATAAAGAAAATATTTAATAATGTAACATGATAATAAATGGATTGTAGAGGTTTATAACATAAAAATATTGATAATATTGATTTATTTTGTAAAACTAAGAACTATATTAATATTTATAATTAATAATGTTAAATTTAAATACACTTAATTACATATAAAATATAATAAGTTTTTCTTGTCATTTTTTTAATCAAAATATACATATATGTACAATTGATTTTTTTTATATTTTTAAGCCAAAATACAAAAAATAAAATTTAAAAAGTATATTGTTAAATTAAATGATATTAATAATCGTTAAGCCTTATACGGTGTGTAATTTTATCTAATGTTGATTTATCGCCATTGTTTGGATGATCAATTTTTATATTATAGTTGACCTATAATTACATAAATAACTCATATTATAGCTGAATTTTTTTTCACATAAAACAGTAATATAATTTAATAAATTCATGAAATTTAAAAAATAACATTTATTATTCAGGAAAAATGTTTTAATTATATATATATATATATATATATATATATATATATATATATATATATATAAAGACAACATAAATAATTGACAAAGATTTAACATGGCACTGTTAAGTCTACCAGAAATAACTGAAATCAGTTGACGTCACTTGTACTGAATACTGTATAGTAAACATGAATTTTTAAAATGTATTTCTGCTTTATGTTACCGTTGTAACACTCACTGGTTTTGAATTTCAAGCATTACAAAATTAATTTGTTCGTTCGTATAAACTTGTTTGCAAACATTTAATTGTAAAATCTGAAGTGTTCCAGTAATGTCATTCAAAATACATAACTAAGTTTTCAGTAAAGTGTATGTTGCCTAGTTTTTTGGTTATTAATTATGAATGTGTATGTACATATAAACATTATAAATATATATATATATATATATATATATATATATATATATATATATATATATATAGCGTAATCTAAATGAGATTGAAGGATAATAAGGAATAGTAAATGATAGTAAGCAAGTAAACATAAGTCTAAACCTTTCAGTCTCATTTGAGTCACTATATATATATATATATATATATATATATATATATATAAATATATATATATATATATATATATATATGAATATATAGTAACGACATAATTACCTAACATATTTTGAAAAAAAAAATTTTAAATAAATCTAGATAAACTTGAAAAAAGAGTAAAAAGTTAACAAAATAAGTAAAAAATGTGTTATGATGAACTGCAGCAATAAAAGATACAATGAGTTTGTAGATTAGAGAAAAATCGAATTAAAAGAAATGGAATTAGAAGAGGTAACTAATGTAGTTTATTTAGAAAATGAACAGAAGAACAAAAATAGGATGTCAGATCAAAAGAAATGTTTATATTATGAAATAAAAAGCTCTTTAAAGTATAAAGAAATAAGTTTTTGATTAATGTTTTCAATCTGTTCTCACTTATGGCAGAGAAACACATTCTGTAATTGTCAAAATAATTCAGCGACTTTAGGAAACACAAAGTATAGAAAAGTACCTGTTACGAATAACTGGTAGAGGCAAAAAGAAAAATGAGTCAATTAGAAAAAAATAAACGAATTTCTGGACATTATAGTAGGAGTGAAACCTTTAAAATGGATATGGAATTGTTATGTATGAAGGAGAAAAGACAACTAATTGATAAGAGAAATTATTGATTGAGAATTTAGACATACACAAAGTTTCAAGAAGATATCAACGTATAAATGAGTAGAAACCTAAACAAATTTGTAAATGTAGAATGGAAAAGAAATGTACTGGATCACTGAAAGTGAATAGTTTTGAAAAAGGTCTTCATTTAACAGTGAATAGAAAGAAACTGACAGCACTGCTGCTTATATATATATATATATATATATATATATATATATATATATATATATATATATATATATATACATACACCTCCATATATATATAATATTATTTCAAATGGCATATATGAAAATTTTATAAAAATGCAATTGTAAGGAGTGTTCACTAGTCCATTTATATATTTAATTAAGACAGAAATATGAGCCGTTGTTTTGTAAAGTGGTATAAGTCCATTTATAGCTAAAAAAATTGGTTATTTTTTTTAACAATTTTATTAATTATTATTACATAAAAAATTAATAAGTTTATAGTGTTAAAAATATAACCCAAGTTTATTAACGTTTACCAATATTTTTTAGTTAATTCAAACGCAAACCTTTAAATATCTCAATGTATGAATAAATGGACTTATACTATTTTGAAAAAAAACATTCTTGCTATAACATTTTATAGTAAATTTCTTTTGATTAATTTATAAGAATATTGCATACCACTGACTATGCTATTATGAATATAAAAAGAGGACAACTATGTCTCCCTAAAACTATCATTAATTATTTTTTTTAACAATGGACTTATACCATTTTCGAAAATAACGGCTCATATACTCTTAATTATTTTTTTATATTTTCTTAATTATATATTTAAATATCTATAGGTAACAGTTTAATATTCATTTTTAACTAATAACGTTAGTTAATATAGTACATTGTTATCTAATTTAGGTAATAATATATTTTAGTATTAATTTATATGTAATTAATGTTATTTCAAATACTGAAATATATTTTTTTAATTAAAAATAATTTATTTATAACTTTACACTTCATAAATTTATTAGTATCATTTAATAATAATTTATTTTATTTTCAGTCGAATAATAATATTAATAATTATTATTATTATTTGGTATTTAAATAAGAAGAAAATATATTTAAAAACTCAATGGAATTTTTTTATTCTTTCCAGATTATATGTATATTTTATTTTCTAATGGAAAATTTTGAATTTTATAACGACTTCTATAAAATTAAAATAAAAGAGTCTGAAATGCATTGTTTGACCTATGAAACATTAACACCTGAAATAATTCAAAAAAGTCTTAAGGGGAGAATGAATGAGCTCATCCGAGCAATTAATATGACAGTAATTAATTGCTTGGTATTTTATGTACGGTATAAGATAAGCAGCGCGGTACACAGTTTGTATAATATCATATTTACTTCCGTAAGAGTCAAATATTTGCTGTAAATTATTATAACAATATTAATTACGCCATCTATTAATAATAAATTATTACATATATTGCATAGTGTCGTGAAATAATAGTAATTGTTTTAGAAAATTATTGCAAACCAACTATATACCTCTGAAGATTGATTATAAATTGTTAAACATTTCTAATCATCTTCATTATAGTTATATTAAAAATTTATATTAGAACAGCAATTATTTAATTTGTGACTATTTGTTATAATATTAAAAATGAGCATTAATTTGATTGCAGGTAAAAACAATTTAATTAAAACAAAAAGATAAATCACAAATTGCTTAGTTTAATGGTGTAGTAAATTCAACGATCGTTTGTTATTCGAGAGGTCGTATATTTTAACATCGGTATAAGAACAGAGAGTTAATATCTTTCAAAATCAGAACACGAGTATAAATGGAAGAAAGACATATTTTTTAAGAAAGTCGATAAAACAATATAGTTATTTTATTTTATAAATTTTGATGTTTTTATTTTGAGATTTAATTCTTATTATAATAACGTTTGTTCGCTGTACGTGATTATATCTCTAAGAAATTACGAAGAGTGAAATTACATGTTAAGTAGATGAAACATCTTCAATGATAATTGAAAAAGGCTTTTAGTTTAATTAATAATTGCAATAGTTATGTCGGTTAAGTATTAATTTATTGTACCTGTACACTTCAGATATGAATGTAAAACTGCAAGAATATAAAACACGGAGTACTCGTCTTTTACATGAAATACAGTAAAGTACATAACTATTATCAGTTAAACGAGTTTCCACAGTTCTAAGTAGTAAACTGTTTAATTCATACTGTGCGCAGTAGTTGTGTGAATTTAATATGCAAAGCAGTTTGTCGTTAGTGTCTCTTCAAGAACAGTAAACCGTATACTATATTAGAATTTCACAACCGTGTTACATATTTTAAGAATTTTCGAGAGTAATTCCGTAATTAAATGAAGTACATGTTGCTTTTTTAGCAAATTGCTTCAGGAATTAATGGAATAATTTGTATTAATATAACAAGCAACGAATTAAAATTAAATAATTTCAAATTAGTGTTCAGTTATTTATGGTCATCCAAATGTGACGTCTAGATTTGTGTTTTATTAAAAAGAAACATGTGTATAGGGTGGTGTTTAGGGAAACATGTATGTAGTTTCTTTTGTTTCTTTTTAACAAAACACAAATCTAGGCGTCAAATTTGGATGATCCTATAAAATGAGAAATTTTTTTCTAAAAAATATTATTTAAATTTTCCAAAAAATAATTCTTAGAGGATTAGTAGTCATAAAATAAACGGCATGTTATTTTGAAAATCTAATAAAATATTAAAATAGATAATATCTTCTTTATATAAGTCTTTTTTTAAATTATTATCAAATAACAACATTTCCATATAAAAGGGTGAAACAAACTTCATGATATTTTATCACATACGTATATACACAATCACTCGTAAATAACTATTGAAAATATAAATTGTATATTTAAATGTAAGTTTTCTTCACATTTTGAAAATTGTCAAGCGCAAAGAAAGTGATTTACAAGATTGTTGGAGAAAACTGGAGTATTTTATTTGTAGATTGTTTTTGAACTACGTGAAACAGTTTACACAAGATTGGAAATAAATCCACGAAAGTCACTGCACATTTTGAATGAATTGAAAAACAACATATGGGGACTTATTGGCATGATTTGAAAAAAAATATCCTGAGTTCAAAAGATTGAAAAAACTGTTCCTGTTATTTTAAACATTTTTTATAATCTAAATGTAGATTATTTAATTTATTATCTTTATATGATAAAAATATATATTCAGATTAATTTAATTTATGAAAAAAATATTTTTAATGCACCAATTTTTTTATGTAAATTAATAATTGTCACAATGTGTACATATGTTTTATTACACAATTATTTTTTTAAAAAGTACATAAGAATTAAATGTAATATAAACTATACGTTCGAATATAATATTTTCCAGAGAGTTATAGGATCATCCAAATGTGACGCCTAGATTTGTAATTTATTACAAAGAAACTATACACATTTTTCCCTATACACTTTTGGATGACCATATGAGTCAGTCAAATGTGACGTCTAGATTTGTATTCTATTAAAAAGAAATATGTGTATAAGGTAGTGTATAGGGAAACATGTGATAAGATTCTTTTGTTTCTTTTTAATAAAACACAAAACTGGGCGTCACATTTGGATGACCCTATAATGTTATATAATTTTTGTAAAAAGTACTAAAACTATATATTTTGTATTGATTGATATATAGGGTGGCCCAAATGAGATCAAAGGATAATAATTGATAGTAAATGATAATAAGGAAGTAAATGCAAATCTTAATCTTTCAGTTTCATTTGACACACCGTATATAATTATATAAAAAATATTTTATATAATATTGTAAATGAGTTTAATATGGGAATTTATTTAAATATTTTTTTTATATAAAGATTAACTATTGTTTATAAATATCTTAAAAATTGTATAATAATAAAACACGTGTTTAAAATAAATTAAATTCAGGAGCGTTTTACTCAAAATAATATTGTAAATTGCTCATTTAATTTTATTTAAAGGCAGATACCGAAAAAGAAAATATTTCCATTCATTTACTGAAAATAAAAAAATACCTATGCTCATTTTATTGGCACATTTTAATTTTATTATAATATATTTTTGTTTTGAAATTAGGAAAAGAAATACGTTTTTGACAAAATTCCATTGGTGCTGAATATTTATTAATCAAATGAAATAGATAAACCAGTACTGAAAGCTTTTTCTTTTTGCTAAACTAATACCTTTTAGTTATTTTAGTATTGTATCGGTGTTATCGAGCTTATAATAACTATGCAAATCGAAACGAGTGGATTTTCTTTATACGTGCTCAATAAACGATAGAGCTTTACAGATATTATTTCGATTTGTATGGTATTGTCATATTACAATAAAAAGAGTTCAAATGTTAAATAAATTCTTATTTTTTTTAAAATTATATTGGTAATTGTTATTATTAAAAGTTCAAATCAATAGGAACTGTATTATCAGTATAATCTAGTACGAGATTTCATCAGTTTAATTTAGATCTTATAAAAAATCCAAAAATTGTGAATATTGTATCTTAAACCAAAACTACCCCAAAAAAGAATGCTGATATTTTGATAGGATAAAAAAAACATTTGTGCTGTACGCCTGAAACTACAAAAAAATATTAATGATTAAAATTACTTTTACCAGTTAAATGAATTATATTTACTAACAATTAGATAAATAGCGACTATAGCTATAAGATATTTTATTATCTTTTATCATGATAATGCAAAAACACCTGTTTCAATAATGACACAGCAAAAATTGAATAAATTTGGCTGAGTGCTTCTGTCGGTCTGCCTTGATGAGGGTCATTTTCAATGAATTTTATAAAGTGAAACAGTTTAGCTCACTCTTTCACATTAGAATATCAATAAGGAGATTCTTTATACATAACAACTAATAATTGTTTAATTCTTGTTTAGCTTTTATCTTTTGTAAGACATTTAATGAACACCCGATTCCTCATTTTAAACATTTTAGAATATAGCGTAATAGCACGCTTTCTCTCTACATTAGCTAATATATTATTGAGGGTAAAGTTAGAAAATTTTAATTACAGTATAACGGAACACAAAATGAAGGGTTATCGACATGAAACTTTTGAATTCATGATCTAACTTATTCGAATCAGAAACTTGTGGACCTTACTACGTATATAGATAATATTTTTATGATAGAGTTAAAATTAAAGTTACATTTAGGTATTTTAATGAACTTAAAAGTTTTATTCGTATTTATTATTTATTCGTAATAAAACGATCAATTATACTTTTTATTATTTTTTCACCGTGTGAAAATAAATTTTCGTATATTAAGTTTTTTATTAATACATTTATCTAGACAAAATTGAAATTATAAATTATCTATTGGATTGAAATTCTTATTATATAAAAGTTTATTCAATTTAATTAAAAATGTTATTGGTAAATAAAAAAAAATAAAAGTATACTCGAAAATAAGAAAATTTCATAATATTGTAAAATGATCAAATTATGTTTTATTTTGTATTTTTTAACCAGTTGCCCTGGAATGACGTGCTATGTACGTCAACTGCTATCTGTACCAAATATCGATAAAACGCACACAGCACGTCGTGTGATTTTTGCTAAGTTAAAATAACATCAGAGTTCAGTTAGCAGGTGTCGCATTTCTGTATTAAAGGCATACAAGTGTTATTTTGTAGAACTTCATTAATTTGGCATATTTTCATTGAATAATAATCAAGTAATTACAAGATACAATATTTTTTTTTATTATTATAAAAAACTATTTTATCAAAGAACTATTTTAATCTGATAATAGCGCATCAGAAAATGTTGTACTGGATTTATGTAGGCCTTTAGTTGATTTTGTACACACCCTCTTTTTAGATAACTGGTATTCGTCACCAAAACTGTATCGGAAATTACATTTACAAAAAATTAATACTATCGGAACAGTTAGATCTAATAGAATGAATATGCTAAAAGATCTCGCAGTGACAAAATTAAAAACA
>CP092090.1:34101067-34116067 GCA_029203775.1 Neoneuromus ignobilis
GTATGTACAAAAATTAATCCGACCGGTGATGTAGTACCGTCATCGCCTGTTATGCAGGAGAAATGCGTTCGATCCCTAGGCAAATATATATTGTATATATCGAGTAGATGGGGTTCTTTAGTTTCGGTAAAAGCAACCTGCCTAAGGGAGTAAACCCTGAATAAAAAATTCTCATCAACCCGCTAGTGAAAATGTGATCAAATGCTGCTGAATGGTAACAATCGATGAAGCTATCGTTCAGAAATGAGTTGATATAAACTATTATGATTTATAAATTATATGCAATTTTCAATAAAAACTGAAATTATTAACAGGAAATTGAATTACCCACCCCAACACCATAAAATTTTATACAAATTTTTAATAATCAGTTAGTAACACTTCTCTTCTTTCGTATAAACATTTTTACTGCTAGTTCCTTTGAACACCTCTTCTTGATTTTAGATGTTACATTACCATATTTTATTAGGATGTTTTATGTTTCTTTTTGTGCGGTTTTTATCTTTTTTCACTTTAACAATTCAATATTCACTTATTCTTTTGATGTGTTTATTTTGTACTTTTTTCTGTTTATCATCTACTCAATTATATGTATGATATGGCATTCGTCACATATATTTGTGCTTCTTTACTCTTTTTTTCTAGTTTTTGCTGATTTTTTAAGTGTGTTCATTGTTATTTTCTACACCATTTACTCTATTTTTAATATTTCTGATATAGTTTTTACGGCATACATTATTATTATTGTAGATTCAAGTTTAAATTTTATAATTAAGAGCTTTGTTAATTATAATTTTTTATAGAAATACACACCTGTGGTATAAGTGATTTTTTAATACATAATCATAAATTTTATGGTGTTATGGTATGATTAATTTGTATTAAAGTGAATTTACTACAGTACGAATATAAATATGTAATTATTATTATTAATCATTAATATAATAAATGAAATAGTTGTAGTACTAAATAGATAATTAAATTCGAATAACACCTTAAAGCTGTAAAGTGATAATGTGAAAAAATAATCAATTTCAAAAATAATATACTTATATAATTAAAACTGATTCACAAAAAGTAGATAATTTCTACATTATAACGTAGAAAATACAAAATATGTTTGAAGAATATTGTGCTTAGACATATATCTTTTATGCAATTAATTTTTGAGTGATAGGTTTTAAAGTATATAATTTATTAATTAAATATACATACTATACAAAATATTTTAACGAACAATTCTATAACAAAAATATTTAATAGTTCTTATTATGAGAATATTAAGTTTTAGTTAATATTATTATTACCAGTTTATTATTATCATTTTTGATATATAGTACAACAATATCGTGAAAATACATTATATATTAAAATAATTAATTAAGAAAAATAGGATGGACAAATATTAAAAAATATAAATTACCGAAAAAAATATATATTTCTATCAATTTGGGACAAGTTACACAACAATGTAATTTTTAATTTCTCACAATGCATTTCAAAACTCATTATATATTATAGTTTTTAATATTTTAGTGAAGAGAACAAAAAAAAATTAATGAATATACTATTGTATTAACAAACACTTTATACGAACAGACCAAATAAAACGATATTTGTTTTAAAGCAGAATAGAGTTATATGTATTTAGAGAGAATATAAGAATATAAAAAATATTTAAGAATTGAATTGCAATTATATTTATTTTTTTAACATAAATAGATTACCCATTTCCAATATCACAAAGTGTAAAAATGTTCAATAATTACTTATATATATATATATATATAAGATCATCCAAATGTGACGCCTAGATTTGTGTTTCATTAAAAAGAAACGTGTATATATATATATATATATATATACACACAATATATTTATGTATGTATACATATATTTTTTCAAAAACACTGTATCAAAGAAATATGTCTAAACATATTTCATAACATTTCGTTGAACACCTGAAGTGGAAAATTAGTAAAAAAAAACAAAACAGTCCTTCTATATATTTCAGAAAAATATTTTATATTCATTTCACGAATGCATGTATATGTGTATATATATATATATATATATATATATATATATATATATATATATATATATATATATAGCCTATTGCAGTATAAAGGATTAATACTGTCAGTCTGGATATTATATAACCATATATAAACAATCCATTCTCTTAAAACGGATCTGACAGGTATGAGTTTTATACCTTAAAGCTGTATTTCAATGTATTATTTTGTAAGTATAGTATGCATACGTAAATATATATATATATATATATATAATTTTTCTGTAATACTTTTATTTTTAGTTCATATCCTGTATTACTGTTTCGTATCGAAGATCATCAATATTGTTGATGTGCACTATATAGATATCTTTGAAAAAGGCGATTACTCTAGATTTAAGGGTATTATCTCAAGTTTATCGGGTCTTTCAAGGTAGACTTTACGCCTACACTCGAGTCTTATCGATAATGTAACCCTCTTGTTCCTTTTTGCATCACACATTTTTGTCACGTCAAGTTTTCAAGAAGGATTTTTTAAACATTAAAGAATTAAATTCGTGATTTATGTACTTAATAAGAATGTCGAAATTAAAGTAAATATTTCTTTTCATAAATATAAATAAAAATATAAACGAGAAAAATGATCATATACCATTATTTAAATCTAAGTTGAAAATAAATGAAGGTAGCAATGACACATCAGATAAGAAAGATGAATTGTTGTAATGAAAAATGATACATGAAAATGAGATCATGTATTGAAATTCAATGGCGTGTTAAGGAAATAATGAATTATCTTTAATTATGTTTTCTATATTTAATATACTGTACAGATTGCTGATAATATATATATATATATATATATATATATATATATATATATATATATATATATATATATATATATATATATATATGTATATATATATACATGTGTGTGTGTGTATGTAATTATTAATCATCACATTAATATTCTTCTGTCCCAAAGAATATTAAAAGTGATGCTTAATGATTAATAATATTACAAAGAAAAAATATAATTATTGACTTTTGTATATTGATACACATTTCCTTAAAAAATATTTTTAATGATTAACTTTTAATGGATAGCATTTTGATTGAATTGTGGTAAAATTGAAGTATATTACTTTAATTTTTTTATTTCTTAATATAATAATGAAATTTACATACATACATACAAACACATGCATGCACAAACTTTTTCTCTTTCTCTCTCCCACACAAATGTATATATATATATATATATATATATATATACATACACACACACCCACACCCACATATATATATATATATATATATATATATACATACATACATACATACAAGGGTCGTTTAATAAGTACGTTAAAAAAGTAAGAAAAACTAAATTGAAAAAAATATTTAAATTAATTAATTAAATTAAACAATAAATAAATTTACCATACTTATCAAACGACCCTAGTATATACTTCTCAGTTATCACATATATTTTATTTTAGACTAGTTTATATAAGTTTTAAATTGTGTAGTTTAAAATATCATAATATTAACAGTAATAAAAATACGTCTGTTTACGATTGGTAGACAGGTGTCAGGGACTACAATTTTGAAACAGTAGGTGCTTTATTAAACATTACTCTTTATAATTTAATATTAATTCTTTACTCTGAAAGGTAATAATTTGAAAATATTGGAATGAACATTCTAAAATATTATAGTTTATTCGTCATATATCTTCTTTTTTGATAATTTTCATTCAATATGATTTTAAAATAACGCATATATATATATATATATATATATATATATATATATATATATATATATATAGAAACAAAAGAAACTATACACATGTTTCTTTTTAATAAAACATAAATCTAAACATCAAATTTGGATGACCACATTATATTATTCTACATTTTTTTTTTTATTTTGTAAAATATAATTTTCAACATATATCTGTATATACATATATATATATATATATATATATATATATATATATATATATATATGTATGTATATATGGGGATACTAGTCATTAGAAATTAGAGGGACAGAGTATCATCTGTAAATTCATTCAATCAACCAAATAACTTTTATTTAAAAGTGTGCTGTATAACTATATTTTAATAATTTGATTTATTACTGTGAAATTGTAAATCATTTACTATGAAGGAATATATATTTTACGTTTTTATCATACTACATACCCACATTATATATATATATATATATATATATATATATATATATATATATATATATATATCCACATTAGAGCCCATAGAGATTTATACATACCCACATTAGAGCCCATACTGCAATATATTGCGCAAATGGATAACAGGTATATGTACACTTATTATTGGCGCATAAGTAAACTAGACCTTAAACGACGACACTTTGGGTGCATTGGGAATAGTTTTGTAGTGCCATAACGAATTTGAGTGGTGTATTCTTAATTGTGTACGAGAATGTGCATGTTATTACAAGTTTTGCGACCTTATTAGACTTACATGATTTACTGATTGATTAATATTACTACTATTTTTAATTGAATATAGTGAATAATAGAATGTAATGAATAATGTCGATGAATTGTTTTATTGTTCATAATAAAATTCTACTTTTTTTATTTGTTTGTAAAAGGAAAATATTTTTGGTTTAACCCCACCATTATGAGTGTCTATGATCCGCTACTGATGTTGTTATGTATATATATATATATATATATATATATATATATATATATATATATATATATATAACATTTTCGAGGATGAAAATTCCTTAATTTAATTTATAAATGTTGAGTTTACCATTATCATTAATAATTCAACTAGACAATGACGACTACGAGAAAATAATAATACGTTATATATCAAACATTTACAGAAATGTCCCAAAAGTTCTTTCAAATAAATTTCAAATTGTATAGAGTTAACCATAGTAGCTGAAAGTTATATTTTACCATATTTCTTTTGTATGATTCAGAAGTTTGAAATCCATTCACAGTACAACATGAGTTTGTATTTATATTAATACAATTTAAAATAGCTCTGTATCCCATATATTCGGTTTCAAGTTTTTTTTACAATTTACCTCTTCTATATAAAATTATAATATGAATATATAAAATTCATACATACATACATATATATATATATATATATATATATATATATATATGCGTGTGTGTGTGTTTATGGTTGAATAAGACTACTACAATTTAGATTTATAATTAAAACTGTAATTTAGTTTCAGTTAAATTTCATATATTTTAAATAGTTCATAAAGATCTATTATATATTAAGTAATTAATATTCATTTGTATCAATTTTGATTTTATATTTTTATTTTTTTAACGACATATATATATATATATATATAAGAGAATTAATTAATATACATTTTATTCTTAACGGCACTTTCTATTGTGCATCGTCCTGTATTCATAAACTTGGTGGCTTAGAACCGAAACTAATTGTAGAGAAATACAAAGGTATTTATCCAACGATGTACAATGGAAGAAGATATTACAGAGACGGGTTCACAGGTAAGAAAACAAATGATTTTAATTTTACAGTTATTGTATCTCAGTGTATCAAAAATATTCATACAAATAAAAAATGTTTTCTACATTTTTATCTGATTATATATGTAAAAGAAGATGTATTAAAATTATAGTTTTTAGTTAAATTACATATTATAAGTTATTTTTGATTAAAACAGCAAATAAAATACACATAACCTCTCTAATGAATACAAAATATAATGAATTAGAATAATATAGTATCTTATTTGTTATTACTAAATTATTGAATATATAATATAATATAGTGTCATCCAAATGTGACGCCTAGATTTGTGTTTTATCAAAAAGAAACTATACACATATTTCTTTTTAATAAAATACAAATCTAGGTGCCACATTTGGTTGACCCTATAAATTTCGTTAAACATTGTTGTATACGAGGGTCATTTGATAAGTATGGTAAATTTATTTATTGTTTAATTTAATTAAATTTTTCTATTAAGTTTTTCTTACTTTTTTACCATACTTATCAAACGACCCTCGTGTATATATATATATATATATATATATATATATCTGCATAATATAATTTTTTTCTAATAAATATAATATTAAAAATGATAAAGTTCACAGTTTATTATACTTCCGTACTGATAACTTTTCTGTATTTGTTCAATTAGTTAAAGCTTATCTCAGCAAAATATTTCCCTGAAGGTGAATGACTAGAGAAAGTGCTCTAATTTTAACGCTTCCCGATTTTTCTTTCACATCATGATTACAAGATCAAACGAACAGACGATCAGGAAAGAGCACATCAATGATGAGAAAATGTGATAGAATCAACGTCATTGGTAACGATCCACTTGCGGCATATGTTAGATGTTTTTTTATATTTTACTTTCCTCTGCGATATTTCATACTTTTTATCGTACGTTCAGCTTTTTTGGTTTATTGCTTTGTCATAAATTTTAGAATAAAGATAAAATAGTGAATGGTTCAATCATATTTAATCTATAAAGTGACATTTATTTTTTTTAAATATCATATATTGAAATATTTGAATATGTAGAAATATTTTAAAAACGAATCTATTTTATATTACTTTTAATCGTATTATTTTATTTAATTTAGTTTATACATACTTATATATATATATATATATATATATATATATATATAAAATATGATTATAAAAAAAAAATTTCGAGTTCAAGAGATTATATAAATATTTTTAAGAATAATTCTATATAGAGAAAATAAATATAAAAATGTTTCTTTTGTTATAAAATTGTATTCTTATAGAAAATTTTATAAAACTTTACTAATAATGAAATTGTTTTACTTTACTACAGTACTCTATCTAAGAAAACAATTCAATTAAAGTAAATTCTTTCCAAAACTTAAATTGTTCAACTTTGAAGCGGCGAATGTCCTCCTTTTATTTATCACGTTTCACGTTTCTTCCTTCCAGTTATTTTATGAGTATGCAGATTTTTATTATATACAAAATTTATGCACTCGTTTACATCATTGAACGAAGACAGAATATTCGTCATATAATAAAAATTATTTTTAGTATATCATATTGTATTTAATATGTAAATGAATATTAATGTCATTTAGTAACCAATAATATATAAATAATATAAATAGAAAATTAGGCTAAATATATGTTTTAAAAAGACAACTGTGTAATTAACTGTGTTTTTAGAGCTAAACTTTCTTCTGAACCCGTTATTTCGTTTTCGAATCGTAATATAATATGCATAATAAGTATTTTTATAGTATTTTTTTCATAAAAATAAGTTTATTCACTTTTTATGTACGTTAATAAAGATATGATTGTAATAACTTAAACATAATATTTTTGATTATAATAGTTTTTTATTTTAGTTTAAATAATTAACCTCTATAGAGTATTGTGAAGGAAATGAGTAATTTTTAAAATAAATTGATTTTATTTGAAAATTTATATATGTTTTGTATTACAATTTCTTTATAATAATAATATTACCAGTTTGAATAATAATATATTACGAAATGCACTTATAGTTATGGAAAATATTTATTTTAAATTCAACATAATATTTTTTGAAGTATTATATTAGAAAGAATTCAGTAATGTATTTAATGAAGAAAAATAATAAAGATATGGATAGTGTTTATTTCTTTATGCTTTATGGATGCTAAAAATTATTTTTTTATTAACATATTCCTTTCTAGTTTTTAAATAATTAAAATATTAATATATATATATATATATATATATATATATATATTACGTTTGAACAAAAATTTTAGTTTTTTTTTTATCACCTAATATAATTATTTAAAACTTAAAAAAAATCTTAATTGTTTGTTTTTATGAAAATTTGACATCGAAGTCCATGAAACATATTTTACGATTTAATGTTAAACAAAATCCCATAATATTGTAATAAATACATTGAACGAAAAAAAGTTGTATATTCAATACAAAATCTAAGAACGGAAAAACATTGCTAATGTTGAGAATAAATTTACTTCTTTTTTGGTGAAGGTGATGCATCTCATGATAATTGCAAATATTGATTTCGGCCATAACTTGGAAGTATTATTCAAAAAATCTTTTGTTGACCCAGAACTCGTGGAATAGTTGGGAGTTGATAAAACAACAGTTTTAAAATAACTGTATGAAATATGAAAAATTAGAATTTAGAAATATAGGTATCGTATGAAAACTAAGAAAAATATAGTTTTGGTGATATCACATAATTCTATTTTACTTATTTTATTTTACCATTTAAATTTTCTTGTTTCTTCGTGTACTTGTACAAAGGATGTAGAGCATTTTTATAAATATTTCCTAAGAATTCAATATATGTTTCTTCAATTTCTTGATTCTTCTATCCATTACCCATAGGCTCAATATATACATCTTGTTGTTTGTCAGGCAACGTAAAAAGGATTATTTATAAAAAAATTATTACTGATGACAAACATTTATTATGTATGATAATTCTAAATGCTTATATTTATGGATAAACGCCGACCAACTATCAACATCAACGGCAAAACCGAATATCTATACTAAAAATTCTTTTTGTGGATTTATATGAAGTAAGTGTATGCTCTTTTATAAGTTCCTCCAACCGGGTAAAACGATTACTACTAAATGAAATAATCAGTTGAATTATTTGGTCAATAAAATGAAACAAGAAGAATCATTTATTGGAAAAAAGCTAACAATCTTTTTTGTTACATAGAGACACTAGTATTAGTAGGATATAGTAAGTTTCTCTCATTACTTAAAAAATCACTTTTAACTCAGGCTGAGAAGTTTTACTCCACATGGTATATTTGGCATCTTCGAATTAGAGCAACTGAATAGAGCTGTCGATTATATAGCTAAGATATGAAAATGGATCAACGATTTCATTGCTTCCAAATAGAGATGTTCTTTTTTCACTAGAGACAATAGATTAGACAAAGCGAGAGAAAATATTTTGATGGTCGAATTTTACTTAACCTATTATGAAAATGAGGTAAAAACTTAAAAAAAGATGAAACCTTTCGCATATACCTAATATATATATATATATATATATATATATATATATATATATATATATATATATATATATTTCTTGTAATATACAGAAGTAAATAATCAAATAATTTTTAACATTGATAATTTAGAATAAATTTTACTTATAAAAAAATATTTTTATTTATACATTTTATTTTAGTAATACTTATACACATGTGCTTAAACCAAATAATTTGGTTATAAATGTTTCTATCAAATATTAAGTCATTCAATATTATAAAATCTCCATATAATCAATTCTTGTCGGTTTAGGTGATCAATGTGAAGAATTGAAGATACGTGACAATAATACGAACATCCAAATGATAAAGAGACGGTTTTATTAATATTTTAATAAAGAACGGAAAATATTTTTGTGTACGAAATTTCATAAATAAAAAAATAAAGATTAAAAATTATAAGTAATTCAGATAGAACGTAAATAAAATTGATTATGAACGCATTAGAGAATTGTATTTTTTGATTTCATTGAATGCAAATAAAATGGAGATGAGTTTATATAATATTAAAAACCATATTTAATCTAACTTTACCATCGCTGCGTTGTCTTATTGAAAAACGATTGAAATACTCAATCGATTAATCGTTATTTCTACGCACTATCGCTGGACCGTGCGTACCGTAATTTCTATATGCTATACATACCACACACATTTATAGACACCCACACATATTTTCATGTATGTGTACTTATTTGTGTATGAATGCGTATATGAGTTTGAATTTATATTCGTGATTTATTGACGACGAAAGTTTGCGGAATGCCCTGTTTTGCATTTGTCCTGGACGACGGTTACGTATAATTGTGTTTGTCATCTTCGATGATTTGCGATCATAATTCGTTTACATCCTATACACACACACACACACACACACACACACACACACACACATATATATATATATATATATATATATATATATATATATATATACTGTTATTTATGAAAATATCACCACTTTTCTAATATAAAGGATTTTAGGTAAATCATTTAATCAATGTGTTTGTTTTTAAGTTACATTTTAAAATAGTATATACAAGGGATAAAAAAACTTTTAAAAATACAAAGTATGAAATATATATGTATATATATATATATATAACATTTTTTTAAAAAAAATTTTACAGTATTTTATTATTTCTCATATTCTCTTTTCTAAGAATCTGAGTCTGTTTTAATGATTTTCACAATCAAATTTTTTTTATGTGTGATGAGGAATAAACTAATCACTCAATATCTAATCTAAAGGGTCTAGTTATTTTGATCCTCTGTGCCTATATTATTTCCCTCGTATCTAATAACATTTAATAAACGTTCTCTTATCAGTCACTTGTAAAGATGGATAAAGGCCCAAAGGGAGATAGTATCTCTATAAAGGTCACAAATAATTAGAACTTAAAATTAAGTTATAATACATTCAACATTGTTGTATAGTAGAGGCGGCCAAACTTTTAGACTTTGGGGATGACTTTTTTGGTGAAAGTGTACCTGAGGTCGACTACGTTTTTTTTAGAATGTACTTACGAATTAGTAACTTTTTTTCTATAAGACAGGAATTGATGAAGACATTTTACTATGACTACTATTAAATTACCTATAAAATATTATTTTCTAGAACTGGTCCTGAATTTAAAAAAAATCAAGAAAATTAAGAGAAAAAAACAAAATTATTGTTTTAGAATTGTATTAAAATAAATTAGATGCAAATTTTACAAAAAAAATTACAAAGTAAAAAAAATATAGTTTATTTTTATTTTTATGACACTTGGCATTGTATAATTTCGGAAAGTTTGTCAAAATTTGGCTCATATGAACTTAAATTAAATTGCAAATGTAGATCCGATAATTGTAATCTATGTTTAGTTTTTATCGCATTCATGTAGGAAAATGCTGATTTGCACAAATATGTAAAATTAAAAAA
Organism: Neoneuromus ignobilis; assembly: GCA_029203775.1. NCBI lineage: Eukaryota > Metazoa > Arthropoda > Insecta > Megaloptera > Corydalidae > Neoneuromus > Neoneuromus ignobilis. Next base: position 34,112,138 of record CP092090.1, read on the forward strand.
TGCATTGAAATACGAATTTATCACTATAATTTGTCAATATTCACGTCAGCTTCGCGGGCAATTTTCAGAAGCCTTGCGGTCGACTGGTCGACCGCGATCTACGTCTTAGCCACCCCTGTTGTATAGAAACGAACCTTTGATAAGTAACATAAAGAAATAAAATATAAATACCTGTAGAAAGATATTAAAGGTTAATAAAGAGTTGTATATTAGAGTTATGACTTCTTTACAATAGAAATGGATAAATATATAAAAAAAAATAACTGACAACAGAAATATATTAAATGTAATAGAAAATAATAGGTAGTAGAAAAAATCTATAAGCATCTGAATAAATACATTTAGTAGAAGAGAAATATAATATATGGTCATTCAAATGTGATGCTTAGATTTGTCTTTTATTAAAAAAAATATGTGTATATAGGGTGGTGTATATAGTTTTTTTTTGTTTCTTTTTAATAAAACACAAATCTAAGCGTCACATTTGTATGACCCATTCTACAATTTACACACGCACACACACACACACACACACACACACACACACATATATATATATATATATATATATATATATACGAGGTTTGTTTGATAAGTATGGTAAAAAAGTAAGAAAAACTAAATTGAAAAATTTAATTAAATTATACAATAATTAATTTATTATAATTAATTAAATTAAACAATAACTAAATTTACCATACTTATCAAATGACCCTCGTATACATGTAATGTTGCTGTATTTGTATTGTATTAATTTCATAAAACAAACAAGGTGGAAACATGTTTCAATTTCAATACAAAAACCTTAATTTATAACGACAATCAAATCATTTAAAATTAATATCGGTTCGTTTTTCTAAATTCGTGACTAGATTTCGAGGAACATTAGTGAACAAGTAACCTAAACATTCCAGACAGCGAATCACTGAGAGCAACGTAACGGAATCACGAGCAACAACATGAGCGTGACGAGCAGCTAGAACGTCTGTTTTGAATGTTCACCATAGTAACGCTGTTTCAAAGGAAGTGTTCGTAGGAGTCCTGAATAGTTTAGACGATTATTTAGTATTTCCTCGACTCTCAACGTTTTCACTGCGTTGATGATTGTCCTCGGGGCAATTGATACGAGCAGTACAAACTGGACGAACATTGCCAGTTTAGAACACATCTTAATATTGAGAGAATGCTATCAGTTTAGAGTATGTCTTAAGACTGGGAAATTTATCAGAGAAAACATGTATGGTAAGTACCATTGAATATTTACTTGAGAATTAAGATATTTGAAATAAAAAAAGTTCAAGTTTAAAATATGTTTTAAAAGTTTAAAAAATAATTTTAATGAGAACTACAAACTAGTATATATTTTTAATTGACAATAAAAAAATTTTAAAACTGTCTTAAAATATATTCATTTGTTTAAATAGAAAACTATATTTTTATAACTTGATTTATAAAACTAAAATAGAATTTTAATTTAATTACTTTTTTGTTATATAATTTATTAAAAAGAATAATTTTGTTCATTAATTAACATATAAATTAAATAAAATTTAATAAGTTAAAAAAAGTATAAAATGCACTAAATGTGAAAGAATAAAGATAATTATTATAGCATAATAAATAATTTTATAACAATGAAGTCAAAATACAGTAATTTATTTTTAGGTTTAAAAATTAGTTTTATATTTTATCTACAATTTGTAAAATACATTTTTACATTATTTGTCGTTTGGAAAAGTAATATTTCAAATTAAAGTAATTTCTAAAAATAGTTTTCATTACAACAACAACTATATAAAATATATAGGGTCATCCAAATATGACGCCTAGATTTGTGTTTTATTAAGAAGAAACAAAAAAAACTATATATATTTTCCCCTATACATATGCTTCTTTTTAATAAAATAAAAATTTAGGCGTTACATTTAGAAGACTCTATAGTTTGATATATATATATATATATATATATATATATATATATATATATATAGTTAATAAAACGTGTTAATATATTTAAATTGACTTGTGATATACTTTGATAAATTTATTAAATATAAATATTAGTTTTTTATCAATTTAAATAAAAAATGATATTATTTGTATAATAAACTCATAATACATATATAGATAAGTAGTTAATTAATTATGAATTCAAGTTCAACTTCATTAATTCAATGAAAAGGAGATCAGGTTAAAAATATTGTCCGATTTTTTTAAACAAAGGATTACATTTCAATAACAAGACATAATAACCTGAATTAAAACAAGATATAAATTTATTGAAATACCGGTAAAACTTGTATTAAGTGTTTATGCACTTAATTTCCTTTTACCTTTTTTTTAACGAGTTTCCTATATATAGACATATTTGAATAAGATATTTGACACAAAAGACATATGTAGTTCCGTTTATATATTTTTTTAATAACAAATATAACATACTTTGATTAATTATAAAAATATTAGTTTTTATGACTAATTAAATAATTTGAATAATATTGCTTTTAAACTTGTATTATATATATATATATATATATATATATATATATATATATATAATATGTATATTATTGATATAAATATAAAAACAAATCTATTTAATTAACTTCTTCAAATTTCTACTTTTATGTATGTCATTTGTCCATTTGCAGAAGTAAACTGGATGGAATTAAATTTTAATACAATACACCTAATTATCATGAATTAACATAAAATTCTATATATCTAATACAAAAAACGGAAATGACATATAAAATAATAAAATTTGAAAATAGAAATCTCGTAATTCGTATTTTTCATAAAATTCTTCACTGAATATTATTTTGCTGACTACGCAATTTCACAATTAATGAAATGTAAATATTGATGTTTAACATCTTTTTAATACGTAGCAAGAAGAAATTTAATTACGCTTATATGTAAATATGTGTGTGTGCGTATATATACATACATATATATATATATATATATATATATATATATATATATATATATATATATACATACACTATAATGCAAATACGTGTAATTAATATTTATTAATATTTTAAGGAAAAAAATTGTTAATACCATTATGGACTGTAATGTTTTTGTAATATTTAATTTATTATGATAGAAGAATCTATCATAGATATAGATTTTTATATTATTGATAAAATAAAAGCACCATTAAATTTTTTTCTTTAATTTTGTTCTAGAACAAAGTTATTATATGTTAACATATTTACATATATATATATATATATATATATATATATATATATATATATATATATATATATATATATATATATATATATATATATATATATATATATATATATATATATATATATATATATATATATATATATATATAATTAGATTATAAAAAAGCCGTTGAATCAATCAAACGTCAGTAATATTTAATGTATTGAAGAATCGAGAAATTGAAGAGGTATGTATATGTTGAGTTCTTAAAAAATATTTATAAAAATGTTACATCATCCATATACGTATACGAAAAAACTGCAAAATTTAAAGTAAGAAAAGGAGTGAGATAGGGCAATGCGATATTAGCAAAACTATTTACATTTTTGGAAGAATAAGTATTTAAAAGACTAAATTGGGAATCTGATGGAATAAAAATAAATGTACAGATGCTTAGTTACTTAATTTTTTTTAATGATATTATTTTCTCTATGAGCGTAAATAAAATCGAAAAAGAATAGAAAAATTCATTAAAAAAATCAAAGAATAGATCTTTTGATAAACCATAACAAGAAAAAGATAATGATCAATGAATTTTCATATTAAAAAAGAATCGAACTAAAAGGAACAGAAATAGAAGAAGTTGAAAACTACTTATATCTGAGACAATTCATTATTACTAAAGAAACATTAATGAATAAAGTGAACAGGAAACTAAAAATGGAATGGTATTAGTTTGAT
>CP092090.1:34123567-34143567 GCA_029203775.1 Neoneuromus ignobilis
ACTTAAAGAATAAACCTCGCGGAAAACCACTTGTACTTGTTGATGATGACGTTCTTCGAGCGCTTGTGAAGCTGATCCCTCTCAAACATTGTCTTCCTTCGCAGAAGAACTTGGTGTGTGTTGTAAAACCATCGGTAACCATCTTAAGTACATGGGAAAGGTTAAACAGCTTGACAAATGGGTTTTACATGATTTGAATGATCAGAAAATGTAGCAAAGATTTAAAATTTGCAGTCTGCTTTATTTGAGGAACAATAGGACACATTTTTTAAGAAGAATTGTAACCTGTGATGAAAAATGAATCAGCTACGACAACAGAAAGCAATCTAGACAGTGGGTTAATCAGGGTGAACATCCAGGACACACACCGAAGTCATTTCTACATGGCCAAAATATTATGATGACAGTATGGTGGACTGCAAAGGGTATCGTTCATTATTCATTCTTGAGTCCTGGACAAATAATAACTGCTCAGTTATATTGTCTTGAAATTGAAGAAATATATAGAAAACTTGTCCAAATGGACCCTGCATTAACCAATAGACATGAACTCATTCTCCTTCACGATAATGCAAGACCATATGTAGCGCAAATAACCTTGCAAAAGTTGAACCACTTAGGCTACGAAGTCCTGCCGCATCCTCCATACTCGCCTGATCTTTCACTAATAGATTACCACTTATTTCGAAGTTATTTTTCGTAATATGAATGAAGTCGAAAGGACCTTTATAGACTTTGTGTCTTCTAAAGACCACGAATTTTTCAAAAGAGGATTTTTTATTGGAAACTCGTTGGAAAGAGTGTATACAAGCTAATGGTGCTTATTTTGATTAATAAAATGTTTATTTGAATTAAGAAATCGATTTTTATTTCTCTTTAAATAATTCAATATTTCATATACTACCTAATATATATATATATATATATATATATATATATATATATATATATATATATATATGTAATTATACGCATGCAAAAGAATTCTAAAGCAATTTATTTATACACATTCTCTTTTGAAAATTATACTATAGAAAATGAAATTATTCGCACATTTTTATTTCGCTAACAAGTAAATTACAATTTCAGTTCTTCCGTCAAAATTTTCCGTATAGAAAAGAGAACAAAGCTAATGGTAGATTTATGCGCAAGGAAATTGCGAACCAAAAGTAATAAAGCACGTGAATAAACAGGCACAAACAAAAGATATAGTAGCGTATACATATATACATACATATAACATGATATGCAACTATAAAGGATACACGATGTTATATTGAAAAAACATTAATCATTTTATATTGAATTACGGGAGTCAACATATATTATTATATTTATAAATCGACGTGATGAAAGCGAAGTATTTGCATTCATTATAAACATAATTCGTGATTTTTTTGTTTGTTTCATTTCAGTCGTGCGTTGCTAGAAAATCATTTCAAGTATTGTCGAAATGCAAGAATAAAATTTTGCTCGACAACGAAACGTAAATGAATATTAAAGCGTGTTTTACAATCGGCTATTACAATTTCAGATTATGGTACTGAACAGAGATTCGCTTGACTGAATTTCATAATCTAATTGATGTTACAGGGGATTATTTCGTGTAAATTTATCATTTAAGCGACTTATCTGATAAAATCCTTTAATAAATACGTTTTGTACGATTCAGTGGCAACAGAATTTCAATAGAAGTATTGATCACTGAAGATAAGTTTCAGCCATAATTTATAATACTTCTCTCAATGATTTCGTACATGATATTAAGGACATACACTGAAAATAAACGAATTTAGGATGAATTTATTTATTAATTTTAAACATACTTGAAGTATAGTGTTAATAACGTTATTTTATTTTGTTCTCTACGATTTTTTGCCATCTTTTGGTAAAAAATAAATTTCACATCGAAAGAAAGGTTTGGGTTTTGATGATATGAAATTTAAAGAATACGTGGGATGTGAAAATACTTCCCATTACAACTTTAAAAATGTGTTTTTAATGCTTTAACAAAATGCACCTTATCATTGTTATAAACCAGAATGATTTTGCGTCATTTACTTTATTAATAGTCACTACCAGTTATGCTCTAGTGCTTGTTTTAATTTATTTAATTGATAATTGTGTTTATTGGCTATAATTATCTCATGCAATGAAAATAAATCACAACAGAGAACTCATTCTTGATATAATCAGATACACAGAAAAATCTTTAGATCGTGAATATTTCGTTTAGATACTGATAAGAATGATTCGCTAAGGTCTAACAATTCTTTTACATTTAATTAAAATATATCAACTTTTCATCGTCAATTAAGATTCAATAAGAAAAAAATTCTTCATTTTTTTGTGAAGCAACAAAATGTAAATGTTGAAACAGCTCAATATGTTATCTACTGATTTATTTTTCTTTTTTATGTTTAATACCTTTAGCATGAATTTTAAATGTAGTAAACAGTAAATTGATAAATTACTAGTGCTTTTGTAAGATTAATAGTCGATCAAGTTAAGTTTTTATCCAATAATTCTTGAAATTTATTTTTGACTTTTTCGTCCGGGATATTCCTTATCGTTCATGTCAAAATCACCATTTAAAATTTTTCTAGACCAAAATTCACAATTACTAATAGATACATAATTTTCTCTATAAATCTTACAAATTGTTTTATGTGCTTCTACAGTATTTTTATTTTGATCAACCATAAAATGTAAATGTGTCATGTGTTTATTACTACGCTTCATTTTTCACTACACTAAAACAACATTAATGTTAGTAAAAATGACAAGCAATTTTATTTTTTTATAAATAACTAATAATAAAAAAATGAAAACATTTATTTTCAAAAAAACAACTATTTATTTATACATACTATTGTCATCTATTTGTGAGTTTTACTTTCAATGCAAATTCCTAATAATAAAATATACATTTTAACAGCACATAATTTTTCGCCTAAAATTGTTATAAATATCAAATAAAATAAGGAGTATTAAATTAAAAACAAATATTTTTTATATAAAAATAATAATATTTCTCCTATAAATGTAAGAGAGATGGCTCCACAATAATATTGTAACATCATTCTAAATGCTGAGTGCTTTACAAGCAAAATCGAAAGTTTACGAGATTTTGCATTACTCATGGCCTTGTCAGTTCAAGACAGGAAAGGTTTAGTTTATACAATAGATGAGTTTTGTTTATGAAGGGCGCACTCTCCTTTGAAATTTATGCATTTCGAACATTTTCGACATAATCTTAAGTTAAATTTCCACAACAGTTCATTATTTTGAAATTTCTTATTTGTCTCTTGCTTGAAACTAAGCTGGACATTTTTTTATCAATTATTATATTATATAAATATTTTTTATTTTTTGAATATATACACTGATGCGTATAAATCATGGCACAGATAGATAACATAAGCAATTTATTGATATAATTCAATGAAGTCGTTACATTAAAAAGAAAATTATTTAATTGAAAATAAATACAATATTCATTATATAATATTCGTTATATATATTTTCAGTTAAATATATTTTTTTTTAATTTAACGACTTCATTGAATTATATCAATAAATTGCTTATGTTACCCATGTGTGCCATGACTTATTCGCGACAGTGTATATATATATATATATATATATATATATATATATATATATATATATATATATATATATACCTGGGTCTGTTTTTATACGGTAGATACGTTCTGCACAAAAACCCATTAAAAAAATCGTACAAAAAAAAACAACTTACATTGAAAAATTAGGGATACGTTCCGTAATTTTCGAAAACTGCATAAAACTAAAGCTATAAAGTGAAATTACTCTACAATTCGCATAAAAAAATCAGGAAATAAAGAATACTTAAAAAATTTCAAATATCTGCAGAAAATTGATACAAAACAAAGCTTTTTTACTTTATTTTTTATTCAACTATTTCATTTTATTCAAAGCAATATGTACATATGTGTAATTTATTTTAGAATTTGTCATACATATTTTAATCATCATCGCAATAAGAGATGCACTGTTTAGAATAAAAAAAGAAAATAAAAAAGAAATTAAATAGCTGCACTGTTTTCAAGACATGTAGGCCAAGCCTTTTTCCAACAGGCATTTAAAGTGTGTGGTTTTATTTGAGTAATAGCAAAAACAACATGATTTATAAAGTCAAAGATAGAAAATTTTTCCCAAACGTCAGTTACTGTTATTGACACATTTTCTAGTTTATCCAATATAAATTGAAAAGTGCGTTTAACGTAATATTGTTAAAAGTTGCAATTATTCCTTGATCTAATAGCTGAATAATGTTTGTTGTATTGGGTGCAAAAAACATCATGTTTACATTTGGATGTTTTAAACATGGATGACCTAGTGCGTTGTCAACAAAAAATTTGGCAGCTCTGATTCCTTCATTTGTTCATAAAACTGAAGAGGTGTTCGTTGAATTAAATAACCGTTTAAAGAAATTAGTAAAAAAATCGTATAAAAAATACTAAGAAGAAATATGAATCGCATAACTTTAAAATCGCATTAAAATAAACCGCACAAAAACAGATCCAACTGTATATATATATATATATATATATATATATATATGTGTGTGTGTGTGTGTGTGTGTGTGTGTGTGTGTGTGCGTGTGTGTGTACTAGAACGCTGAGTAAAGTAAACGATACGTATATAGAATAAAAAAGTGTAATTTTCTTATTGCACATCATTTTTTTTTTAATATTAAATTTCTATTAAATAGTCTTAATTATATTAAAAACTAATTAATATCAACTGAAACTTAATTTGTATTGAATTATTATAATAAAAATAAAAATCAACATTTAAACGACAATATTTAAAATGAAGTACACGACAAAAAAATAAATTTACAATTTTAGTTTTTGAAGATTTTTAGTATTATTGAATTATTTTATTCAATAATTATTTTATAACTAATATGTTATAATTATTCAATAATTATAACATATTAGTTATTTTCAATTACTCTGTACATTATTTTCAACATAATTTCAACTAAATTCTTAGCAATTGTTGACAGATGCTGTTTTATTTAAATTTGATGGAAAGTTATCGAAGAGATATGAAATATTTAAAATAGGTGTAAAAAAGGTGATAAATTTAACGAAATAGAATCTTTATTCAATCAATTATGACAAGGTTAAAAATGTAACAATAGCACAGGAAGAAGGATAATAAGCGAGGCTATTAAAAATTATATCGTAACTATCAAAGTTATTAAAAAAATATTCCATTCGTTTCGGTATCAACTGTAATGTAATGTCTAGGTTTATGTTTCATTAAAAAGAAACTATACACATATTTCACTATACATCACCCTATACACATGTTTCCTTTTAATAAAACACAAATCTAGGTGTCACATTTGTATGACCCTATATATATATATATATATATATATATATATATATATATATATATATATATAAATTGTGCATTTTTCGGAAAATATCATTTTATTAAAAGAAATTATGATTTTTAATCTAGGGTTAATATTTTTTTTACAAATATATCATGTATTGTACTTCATTCTTTTTTTAAAAAAGAATGTTAATGATAAATATGAAAGAAAATCTATACTATTTATGTAGACATTCATTTGTAAAAATGAATTTAGGCACAGTTTCAAATACTAATAGTAAATTCAATTTAAAAATAATTTTAATCAAAAAACAATTACCAGTTATTTATTTAATGAAATAATACAGCAAAGCTAATACGAATAAGTTATATTCTCATAAGGAGATTCAAAGAGAAAATGATCAAAGAATGGAGTTCACTTTAATCAATTTTAATTGACAAAGGTGCTAAAGTAAGAAGAAAGCAAAAATAATTAACAGTGTAATTATTACAGTAAGTAACAAAAATAATTTAGGATTTTAAATATTTCAAGAAGAAAATGACGTTGCTTGTTAAATGCAATTCTAATAAAAATAATACAAATATAACAAGAAAATTCAGTTTATAAACAATGTTGTTAAGAAATCCACAGATGTTTTATATAAAAGAAGAAATAAATTCTAAAGTTTGATATTTGTTTTAGCAGAACATTTTAATAAAATAAAAAGTTTTCCTACAAATTGCTTTCAAATGCTATATACAATATACTTATTATTTATAAAGTTTTTTTAATTTTAATTATATAGCTTTTAATAGTCTCAGAATATATATATATATATATATATATATATATATATATATATATATATATAAAAGGAGTAAATCTTAAATAATTTTTTTTTATCAATCCGCTTGGTCAATGTGGTAAGTGTGAGCAAGTACTAGCTTTAATTTTGCGTAGTAGTAGGTTGACATAAGTTAAAATGATTATACATATATATATATATATATATATATATATATATATATATATATATATACATATACATACATACACATACTCGTATGTGTATGTGTAAAGTACAAAGTTTTGAAATATAAAGATGTAAATTTATCGTGCTGAAAGAACGATTATATTTAGTACCATAAATAATCAAATGAAATACAACCATTACGTATTTAAAGAACTTTTATAAAAATAAAAACCGCTAAAAATACGATAAGATCATTGAATTTCATTTTACTTTTTTTGTAGAAACTTTAACAGCAGTTTACTTTTTACACGAAGTTTAGTAAAATCTTCACTTCATTTCACTTATAAAAAATATGCTATCGTTTAAAACATAAAGAAAACTAAAAACTTATTTTCTGAGTAAAAGTGTAATTAAAGAACAGTGGCCTATTGATTTTTTAAAATAAAATTATTTGTTTTAAAATATGCAATTTCTTTAAATATTTAAATTATTTGTTTAAACTGTAACTATTTATTTTTTTGTTCATAATACAATCAGTTCATTATTTTTTCATCGTTATTACTTTTATAACATTTAGTATTATTAAAATTTTGTGTACTAAAATAATTAAATTTAATTATATTAATATTAAATTAATTCGTGAAGATACATTTTCAAAAATTTTTAATTACAGATGTAAATAAAAAATTAAGATAAAATATAGAAATAGTAAAAAGGATTTATAAACAATAAAAATTATAATACTTTTTTAATTCTAAAAATAACAATTCATAAATATCAGAAGAAAATAATTAACTATAAGTTACTTGCTTTGTATAAAAAATATTATTTAGTTTTTAAAAATATACACATTTTAGATAAGAATAATTTAAGCAGATTTTTTTTCTAAATTTATATAATAACATTTAGTATTACGGGTATGTAAAATTTTCCATCGTTGATGTTTACGTGGCATTCGAGTTATGTTGATTAAAATGTTTGTTGTCATTTGTTTGTTTTGTCAATGTTGGTAAACATTAATGAAAATAATGGCAAGATAAATCATTATCGTTGACATAAATAATTTCTTCCTTTGTTTAAAAATGGAAACAGCATATTTGTCACTGTATTGTATTACCATTTAATCAGTATAAAGCTGTTATAGACCCATCAGAATCATTTGTAAAATGTATGGTACCGATGCTGAAGTAAAAGTCCATATCGTAAGTAGTTTTGCAACTTTAAAAATAAAGATTTTTGACTTGAAAGACAAAGATCATTTTGTGTGGCCACAGGAGATTAAATCGAACTATTTTCAAAATGCTTCTGTATAAAGATTTAATACAATTGAATGTAAAACTTACAAAAGATTGAATGTTAATCAAAATACCAAATTATACACTTATATGAAATGTGGAAAACACAAAAAACAATAAATGAGTTCCGTATAAATTGCCAGAAAATTTTATTAATTAACTTGTCTTCCACTACTCAACTATTAACAAAAAAATTTTTTTTGTATGAGGTTATCCAAATGTGACGCCTAGATTTGTGTTTTATTAACCATTATGTTACTACCCGGGTACACACGTACCCATTTTCGCCTTTGCATTGAAACCAATAAATTTTTATGGGACGGATCGTTTTGCCCAGTTAGATTCCCATTATTTGGGAAATTTCGAGAAGATTTAGGTATTTATATTTTTTTTTATTAAAAAAATATTAATTCTAATGACATTTAACTGATATACCCCTCTAATTACTACTTGGGTACATGTGTACCCATAAGTATTTTGTAAACGGCAGGAATAAATTAAATAAATAAAAAAAATTAAATGCTACGTTTTAATTATAGGACTTTATTTTATTTAAAAAAAAATAAGTCGAAAAATGTCATTTTTCGGAAGGTGATGGACAATTTTTACAAACTGAATACGTCTAAAAATGTTCATCGTAAATAGTTTTCTGGCATTATACACATGATTTGCGAGTCTTTCTTCTCCGTTTATGTGGTGCTGCATGACAAATGCAGCAAGAACCAACGACGATTTTATGACCACGTATATCACAAATACTCGGCGTTGATTTGTATTTTTCTTGAGCATACAGTTATTTTCGAAATAAATAATATATGCTACAAGAGCTGCAATATCAACGATATTAAAGAACAATGCAAGTGGTCACCTGTTTGTACACCTTCTCACATTATAGCGTCCTACTAATTTGTCCATAATATTTACACCAGATTTTGTTTTGTTATAAAAATGGATTATGTCGGGTTTATTTTAGGGTTCAGTCATTGCGTCGTCGTGATGCATCGATGACAAAACTATGACGGTTTTATTTTTTTTTTATTTTAGCACATATGAACATATTGTCACATTGTCGTTATAGCCAAATAATAAAGAATTTATTCTTCAAGATTTTGTTTATGTCATTTCTGAAGGAATATATTTTTATTACGTTTCAATGTCCTAACGACTGTTAACTTCCATGATAGTAATTGTCGTGCTAACGGGAGAGTTGTAAAAAAATTATTCATGGTAATATTTCGGCCTGATCCTTTGAACGGAGCCACCAACTCTTTTACAATTCGCTCTCCTAAATTTTTTTCTCTACCTGATACTAATTGTCCAGTATAAATTTGACCAGTGAGAGGATACAAGTTTTCCGCATCACAATTCTACCATATTTATATAATAGACGCCGCTAGATATACAAATTTAGGGCCGTAATAATGACATTTTGTAATGAGGTACATGTGTACGCGGGTAGTAATCAATGTGGAAAATTTCGGGTAGTAACATAACGGTTAAAAAAACATGTGTATAGTTTCTTTTTAATAAAACATAAATCTAAGCGTTACACTAAGATGACTCTATATTAAATAGTAACAATAGATTAGAAATAGATACGAGTATACTAAGATAATTCCAAACCAAAAGTTGTAGATATGCAAGTCCTAGTAAAGCTTCTATTTTAACTTTTCTATTAAACAAAATATTTATATAGACAAATTACTCTTGTGTATCTAGTGGAATATATATGGAGTTGTTTATTATGAGTTATTACAACCAAATTACATAGTCAGCTCATATTTCCACAATCAATGTCGGGGAGACTCAGCAGAGAATCAATTAAAAAAAAAACACATACAAAATTATATAAAAGACAAAAAACGAAATAAGGTCAATATTCTCTACAATTATGTCCGATAGCATTTTACTGCTGGTTTAGAAAACTCTAATAGAACTGAAAACGAGAAATTCTACTCTATTCAAACGTACTTTATGGATATTTCTCTATTAAATTTCCACTTGTTTTATTTAATATAGCATGAAATTCGGAAATATGAAAATAGATTAATGGTTTCATTAATTCAAATAAAATAGATTTTTTTACCGCAATATCAATCTTCTGTCTAAAAGATGGTAAAAAGTTTTAGAAAATGCCGGAAAATATTTTGATTAAAAATATCGTTTCGTTTTTGAAATACTAATAAATTAAATTGCTTAAAAAGGAAATTTTTGCACACTTTATATATATATATATATATATATATATATATATATATATATAATTGCATACGTAAGTATATTTGTTTACGTAACATCCAACAATGTAAAATCAAGAATAATAACAAAGCAAATCAAAAGACATTTATTAATGATGTAAGATCATAAAATAGGAGAATCAAAATTGTTCATGCAAATACCATGTATAATGTCTATATTGTATTATATATATATATATATATATATATATATATATATATATATATATATATATATATATATGCAAGTTGTAATTACAAAATGTCAAAACGAAATTCATAGTTGCTACATAGATGCTTTCATTACAAAAAATTATATAAAACAGTATGAAATAAAGCGTAAGCAAAAAATAAATATAAAATTCAATTTATTTATTAAGCTCATATATGAGAGTTAATATCATGATTTAGACATATTATTATTTCAATCATTATTTTGGATGTATATTTAACTTCCTTAAATAATTAATATTAAACTGTAAGTAAAACATAAAGAACATTTACTTGAAGTTTTAATTTAATATATAAATTTTGTTGAAAAAGAAACCGAACTTTTAGTTTTCTGTCGAAACAAGTAGTGCTATTGAAGATCTGAAAAGTGGTATTTATGTATATCTATTTTTTCTATCGATTATCGGAATTTAGTTAAAATATGACACGTATAGGGGTTTCCAATAAGCGCTTCAGAAGTTGAAATAAAAATAAAATAAAAAGTATTTAATTAATTACTTATTTATTATTTTCATTTTTAAGCATATTCTATGGTATTAATGATGGAACACAATTTCACTTATATGACGACCATGACTTCGCTTGACATAGTGCATTCGTTTAGTCCAATTTTTAGTCAGTCTTTCACATAATCGTGGTCCAATTTCATGAATTACACGTTCAATGCTTATTTTTAATACTTCTGTTGTTTGTGGTTTATCAGGATTAACCAATGATTTCACATAACCCCACAGAAAATAATCCAATGGAGTTAGATCACATGATCTTGGCGGACAATTGAGTTCATTTGGTGAAATAATGGACTCAAAAAACTTTTGTTTCAATAAATCTATTGTTTTCTTAGATATATGGTACGTAGCACCGTCCTGTTGAAACCACATATAGTGCAAACCATTTTCAATAATTTTTTGAAAAAAAATCATTAATCATGGTTTGATAACGCACTCCATTTACTGTAACGTGATCTCCAGCTTCATATTGAAAAAAATATGGTCTGATGACACTACCAGCACGTAACACACACAAGTCAGTTACTTTTTGTAGATGCAGTGATCTTTGTTCAATGACTTGTGGATTGTTTTTATTCCAAATTCTAAAATTTTCTTTATTTAGTGTTACTGTAAGTTTTACGAACCAAACATTGATTTTTATAATAACTTTTGGCAATTTCTAAGCGTGATTGAAGTGTTAAACGTTTTATGATAATCTACCAATCCATACTGAGTTAAAATGTCAAAATAAGCTTAAAAAGTTCAATAATGGCTGCCAACAGCTGTCGAAGTTCTAATATTCTTATTGGAAAACCCTATAGTTTATAAAATATTGTATATTGATTTAAATAGTAATACTCTTTGTTACGTTATCTCGGAAATGTAATAGAACAACGCGGAAATATTAAGTTTGGTTTTAAATTTGGTAAAACATTAAGAGAAACACTTGAATTGATGCATCAAGTTTATGGTGATTATCTGTTATGTGTACAAATTTACATGTAATATGGACGCTTTAAAGATTGGAAAAAAAGATATCAATGAAGAATTGAAATTAGATCATTCTAATACTTTAACCACTGATCAACTCATTGAAAAAGTGTGCGAAGTTATTGCTCTGTTGATTATAATGTAATATATTGTAGAATGTTTATCGAAGAATTAAGCATGCTAAATGATATAAATTATGAGATATTAAGAAAAAATGTTAATAAAAGGCATGTTTGATTTGTACCACACAAACTAACAGAAGATCAAAAGAAGGAACGTGCTGACCAATAGAAGGATATCATTAAAACTTCCAGAAGAAATCTAAAATTCTTAGATTCTATTGTTGTGGAAAATAAATGTTATGTTTCAAGTAAGATCTAAAAATCGAGCGTCAGAATATATTGTGGAAGTCATTACTTTCACTAAAAGTAAGAAAAATTTCATTTTCAGAAAATGCAAATGAAGATAATATTAATTTATTTTTACGTTTTAAAAGGCATCATTCATTGCGAATTCGTTCCGAAAGGAGATACTGTTATTGTCGAGTACTATTTAGGTGTTATGAATCGTTTGTAGTGAAGGATAGTAAGAAATAGGATAGAACATTGAGAATTGGAAAATTGGTATTTGTTTCACGGCAATGCATTACCTTATAATGCCGTTTCTGTACGCAATTTTTTGTCAAAAGAACAAATTTATGTCAACTAGTATCGACCACATTTGTCACATCTGTTACCGTCAACTATTTTATTTTCCCACAAACGGAAATTTGTGCGATGAAAGGGAGGTTATATGATATTGAAACTATGCAAATCGCCATGACGAGGGTCATCGACGCCATCCCAAAAACAAACTTATTAAAAACTATCCATGCGTTGTTTCAACGTACCTAGCGTTATATTGACGCAGAAGGGACATATTTTAAAAAAAACATTTGGATTTTTTGGAAAAATTAAAAAAATATTAAAAAGTTTGTTTTTTCCCCAAATACTGTGGAAAAACCTTATGCAGATTTTACATGTCATAAAAAAGTATTTGAATAGTGTGATAGTTTTATTTTGGTGAGTAGAGAAGTAGATGATAATAATTTCTCGAATAAAAAATTGGTATATTTAACACTAGATTTACGGAACAAGTCAATTTGACTCATTTAAGATTTTGTTGCTCTACATACAGAAAACTTAAATATTATTTTTCAAAAATATATGTTGGTTTTTTATTACATAATGACACATATGCAAATATGTAATATATATTTTTTGTATATATGTCATTATGTAATTAAAAATCAACATATGTTTTAAAAAAATAATTTTTAAGTTTTCTATATATATAGTAACAAAATCTTAAATGAATCAACTGACTCGCTTCGTAAATCTAGTGTTAACAACATGATATATAATTCATTGAAATAAACAGAATAGTGCAAAAGTAAACAAAATCATTATGAATAGTACAGATGAAATGCGTTCAGAGAATAAATAATTCTAAAAACGATTTTAGATGAATTTTGAAAATTTTCTTGTTTATAAATTAAATTTAGTTATAGTTTTAAAATAAAAAAACAAGTTATTACTATACAACAAAATAAATATTTAATTTGAAAAAACATAGTTTTGAACAAATTAAGTGAAATTTGAATACGTTTTTAAAGATATTATTGTAAATAAAAGATTTTCGAAGATTATTTAAATGATACGAAAATCTAATCTAATATCACTCTTGTGAAATAGAAGATAACAATTTTAATAAAAGTAGAAATTTTAAATAATTTTTTTATAATGAAATGTTTAAAGGTTTCATTTCTCATATTTATATTTTTTACGAACAAAGCAGATAAAATCTGTAAAAAGGTAAATTTTAATTAATATTGTCTTTTAATATATATATATATATATATATATATATATATATATATATATATATATATATATATATATATATATATATATATATATATATATATATATATATATATATATATATATATATATATATATATATATATATATATATATATATATATATATATATATATATATATATATATATATATATATATATATATATATATATATATATATATATATATATATCTATATATATATAGTGATTATTTTATTAAATATCGACAATAGTAACATAGTAGGAAATTAGTCTTTTTAATAAACTAATGCAGAAAAAACATAAAATATTGAATAACACATTGTTTTAAGTAATTCTCTTTGCGGTATTACTAAAAACGTTTTAGTTGAAAACATGATGTTAAGGAACACATACTTTTTAAATAATATATTTGTACATCACTTTTAAGTGCATTACTCGTATAAAAATACGGTTTATTAATATTTAACCGTGAGTAAACACCTGGTGTCACATATTCGGTGTATGAAAACGAACACTTGCTTTAATGTTATTTTTGTTATTATTTATTGTTTACATAAATATTTTCGCTTAATATAATTTATTGATACATTTATTTTTATAGTACTTCTATTTTTCATAAAATACAATCTTTTAAGATAAAATATATTAATATATTTTTAAATATTGTATCATATATTATAAAACTACATAACTCTCTTTTGGCAATTTCAGGGACTAGAAAATAAAATTATACTATAATTATTAAAATATATCTACGTAAATATGATATATTCTTAAAGCAAAACCGATTTTTAAAAAATTGTCCAGTGTTTTTAACCATTGAGAATTTAATTTAGTAAAAGCTATACATATTTTATATAAATTTTATATATATATATATATATATATATATATATATATATATATATATATATATAATGTATAAAATTGTTTATAAATTTATGTATATAACTGAATTTACAAGTTGTATATGATTAATTTTTCATTACTTTGGTACTGTAGCTAATCATTACTTTTTTCATTACTCTATTAATATACATAAATAGTTAATTTTTTTAATTTAATAAATAATAATAATGGAACTGAAAAATACACATACATGTGCAATAAAAATGAATAATATGGTTTAGTAATACAATCTATAAAACAAATTCTTCTGGTCTTTTATTAACAATTAATTCTAATTTAAAAATATAATAAATAAAGATACACTAAATAACGATAAAAAAACAAAGTCTAGAAATTATAATACAGAATGATCCAAATAAAATTCAAGTTTAAGACACACATTTACATACAGCATACTTCAGTATCATTTGGACCACCCTATAATATTTATGGAGATTTTTTTAAATTATTTATGAATAATAGATAAACGCATTTTTTAATTATATATTTTTTATTATATATTATTTAATCAATTTATGAACTATAGTATATATTTTTTCTACAAAATAATTTACATTAATACATATATTTTTATTGAAAAAAATACTGAAACTAAACTATTAAGATATTTTTTTTAAAGAAATAATCTTACATTTGCAGATATTTTGAAGTATTTTTTTTTTAAAAAACCTATTTAGAAAATAAGTATATCGACTAACATATATAATAAATTTAAAAATATTGCTACATAATCTAATTTATTTTGTCTAGATTTTAAATGCTAAATGAATATTATATATATATATATATATATATATATATATATAGATAGATAGATAGATAGATAGACAGATAGATACATATAGTCATCTAAATGTGATGCTTAGATTTGTGTTTTATTAAAAAGAAACGAAAGAAATTATACGTACATTTCCTTATACACCACCCTCTATAACATGTTTCTTTTTAATAAAACACAAACATAGGCGTCACATTTGGATGACCATATATATATATATATATACACGAGAGTCGTTTGATAAGTATGGTAAATTTATCTATTGTTTAATTTAATTAAATTTTTCAATTTAGTTTTTCTTACTTTTTTATCATACTTATCAAACGACCCTCGTATATATATATATATATATATATATATATATATATATATATATATATATATATATATATATATATATATATATATATATATATATATATATATATATATATATTATATATATATATATATATATATATATATATATATATATATATATATATATATATATCATATATATCATATATATATATATATATATATATATATATATATATATATAATCAAAATCTAGATTCAAAAATAAGATTTTCTGAAACTATTTAATTGCATGTTTGCAAATTAAATTAAATATTAATGTTGAGTTTTCAAATCAGAAAAAATGCTTCATAAAATATCCCTATAGTAGTCAGAATTATTCTTAAAAAAGAACATTTTTGTAATTATAATACATTTATACTTTCGATAGTCTATGAAATTTGTGATTAAAATATTGTTAGAATTTTTTTATTTAATATTATTTATTTGACAATTTAATTTAAATTTACTTTTTAAATTTAAATAATGAATATAGTAAATAAACCTCCGTTTTTAATGATACAATTTAAAATTAAATTTTAATCAAGATGTATTTATTAATAATAACAAAAATAGTAATATATATATATACATATAAACATTAAAAAAACATTTATAGATGAAGTGAAGAATAAAATTAGTTGGTGTCAACTTGTAAGAAATGTTTATATTATGAAGATATTTCTCTATGTTAAAAAACAGTTTTTGATACATGCATCCTATTTGTTCTCAATTACGTGTAAGACGTTGTTGACTATGTCTTTTAAATTTTTTTTTTATTTCTATATTTTAATTTTGAGTTAGTTAAACCAATATAACTAATATTGGTATAATAAACTTAAAATCAAAATATATAGGTAAAATTTGTAATATGAAATATTTTTGGTAAATATTTAATATCATTTATTAAAGTCGATATTTTTTTATGTACATTTACGTTATAAAAGTAAGTTCTTTTTAAAACCTTTTGTTTAGAAAAAAGTATTTAATGTGGATGTAAAAAGTTACTGAAGCATAACGTAAATTATTAAACAAATTTGTATAGTGAAATCGAAAAGTTTTTAATAGATAATTTAAAATATGGTTTAGAAAACAAATTACACAGTGAAATTTTAACTTTTGAAGTTTAAATAATAGCTCTCTGACTGATATTTGCTATAAATCATTAAAATATTCTACCTTTTATAATTTATGGTGGAAATGAAGTCTATAATATTGTTTGTACGTAAATTTTAGAGAAAATATACGGCAGTAAATAAAAGATCGTGGAATAATTTCCCATTATGACATGAAAGAAACACTAAATACTAGAAGAAGTATTAAATTGTGAAAAAGGGAGAAATCTCCATCATTAAACAATAAATAACGGCGATAAATAAATCCAGTGTGAAACATAGTTTCTTCGGAAGGAATTAATAAAAAAAACGCGCGCACACACATACACGTGTACATCTATATAACTAACACAGAAGAAACATTGACAACGGTTCATTATGAATGAACTTTAGCGTTTCGTCGAATCGTTCCACCCTGTTTTACAATAGCATGCAAGTCTTATAAGAGGAAGCCGCGTCGTACGCCGTTGACCAATGATAGTGCGCCGTACAGAAATGCAGCGGCGGAGCGGGAAATCGCGAGTCCGCGCTTCTTCTTTGCCACAGCGTTTCCATCGAACACACGGCCGACGAGTGTCACATCGAAAACAGTCATCTTGCTGTGACATAGCAACGTCGAATACGTTCACACTCGCACGCCGGTCGCATGATATTTCAACGTGTACGCGAGAACAAGTGTCAATCTGTCAGTGGGTTGTTTTCCTTTTTTAACTCTTGTTTGCTCTAGTGTGAATTTGAATTTGATTTGAACTCAATATAAGATGGATTTTAAAGTGCTGTCGATACTTTGTTTGATGGTGAGTTTATTAACAATATACTGTTACTAACTTATTGTACACTATATCAGATTTCATAAAAAAATCACCGAGAAAAATTAATATATTCTGTTTTAATTTTTTTTAAAAAAAACATGAAATTGAAATTCAATCGTTATATAAAATATTATTTTATTTTTAACTTATACACAAGTGCGAAATAAAAATTAAAAAAATGTTTGATTTCTTATTTAAAATTAAATATATTAAAATATGAATATTTTATTGAATATTAAATTTCATGCATTACTAAAATTAAAACAATTATATATAATTTTATATTATATCTATATCCATTTTTTCTGTAATTTTATTTTTTAATAAAATACGTAGAAGAAGAAAGAATAATAAAATCTAATAATTCAATCAATTTATTACAAATTTGAAGCATACATTTATCAAACACACGAACGAATCAAAAATATATTTCTTAATCAAATACGTTTGAAAAACTTGTCAAATCAAATTACTAGAATGATGATATAAAATATTTTTATCTGTATGTGTTCGTTAAAAAGTATCAAACAAATATTTTATTTGCGATTTGTGAAGTCAATATGATTTTTAAAATAATGTTATAAGGTATATCGTTTGATGATTGTATAAAATTTTTTATTAATAATTTTTTATTTATTTTAAAATAAACATATATTGTACAATAAAAATCTTATTATATATATATATATATATATATATATATATATATATTATGGATAAAAATAATTTTGAAATAAATTACATTTTCAATAAATTTATTTAATTTATTGGGTGTACATTAATTAGAGATATTATTCTCAAAGGAATAGCAATCATTTGTGAAGAAGAGCGTAATATAAAGCTTCGTCTAAAATATTTAAAACCAATTAAGTGTGTTTTATAATAAAATTTTCACAAAGTTATATAAATGGAATTATTTGTAAATTTAATTATTTTAAATGTAATCTTTTCATACAAAATTTCTTTTTAGTGTTTATATATATATAAACTTGAATTTTCAAATTAATTCGTTTAGCATTCGTGTTTCTTTTCACAAGGGATTTTTCGTTTTAAAAACAAATATGTAATAATATAACATAGTACGTTTATTAATCATATAACGAATATCATTTAAATTAAATAATAATTGAAAAATTTATTTGGTACAATACATAAATTTCATTTCTGATTAATGTAACATCAATATGTCTGATATGAAATATATGACAAAAAATGTTACCTGAACTAAAAATTATTATTAAATGTTTCAAAATTAAAAGAAGGTGATTTGTTTTAATTATTTTTTTAAAAAAATATTTTAATTTCGAATTTTATATGATTAATTGATAATTGATAAATATATCAAGTCTTGAAAGTCTATTATTTATTTTATTATTAATTTTTTAAAAAACGATTTGCATATAACTGTGTATATATTATAATAATTTTTACAGTTTACATAATAATTTTATATATGTTGAAAAAACTCTAAGTGAAGTTTATCATTTATTGTCAATTTTAAGAATTTTATAATCTATAAAAACTATGTGTAAAAAGAAATTAATTAAAAATTTAAACAATTCATTTCGTAATATTTTAGTACTACAAACATTTTTTTCATTCATAATTATTTATTTTTTTTAATTTTCATCATGGTTTGAAATCTATAAAAGCAATATGTAGAAGATATCAAGTTAACATTTAAATAATTTATTTCGTAATATTTTAATATCATAAATTTTTTTTCTATTATTATTTACTTTTTCTAATTTTTATCATATTTATACAAATATTTATAGTTAATAGATATTTATAGTTGAAATTTACACTACAATCTATCATCATCTCCTTTTAATTATAAGTAGAATATAATTATATATAATGAAGAATATTCTATTGAATGTTTATTGTTTTAAAAGTAGATTTATTTATAACCGAATACTTTGATTTGTAAACATAAATATGCTAATGAACATTGGAAAATAAATTATAAATATATCAGAAATAATATATATATATATATATATTTGCTTTTTTTTTTGAAATAAGTAAATTGGAACAAGTTTAATATATTGTTTATGTTTTAATATTATATTCATAAATATTTAGTTTTTTAAGTTTTGAAATAAAATTTTACTCGTATAAAATTATTCCATTAAAAAATATACATCCAAAAATATGTGTCTAAAAAAAATAAAAGTATAATTAACGTTTGTATATTTTTGTTAAACTTCAGTAAAAATGTAATTTTTCCACTGTATTTATTCTTTTCATAGATAACAAATGTTTATTATACTTTTAAGAAGGATATTTTCAAATATTTCCACCATTGTACACAATAATAATAGGACTGTTTCAGAGGATACAAAAGTGTCGCCGTCATTTTATGTGTCAGACACATATGCTTTTTGTTTATTGACGTATCTATTGATGCGAAAATGTACATCGTCAGTATATCAAATGTTATGGATAAAACTGTACGTTGCTCTTCGTTAAAGCGCGAAATTGACCATCGTTTTGTCGGTCATTTCTGTCACAGTGTTGAAACATTGTCGTAATACAAGTTTTAAAAGACACATTTTCA
>CP092090.1:34148567-34166067 GCA_029203775.1 Neoneuromus ignobilis
CATACAGTTTTACATACATATATACATATATATATACATACATATATATATATATATATACATAAAAATAATAATATAGACCAATTTTATACAAATATTTTTATATAAAAAATTAATTTTGATAAATTTAATTTTCTACAAACAAAAAGTAGTTTTAAAAGAAACTAGCCTTTACTACCAATAATTTTCCTAAAAATTAAAAATATTTTTATGATTAATATTATAATACTTTTTCTTTTAAAATATTTCAACGTTTTTTATTATAAATATTAATTATTTTAAGCAGAAAGAGTATGATATGTTATAATATACCATATATATATAATTATTTAAATATTAAGAAATTTTATAAGAAAATACATGAAAATTGGGAAAATTTTCAAATTTCAAACAAAATATGGCAATGAAATAATAAAAAAACAAAATTAAATTTTTAATTAATATTCTATTCATCATAAATTATGTTTATTTTAGTAAAAATATTTGTTATAATAAAACAATACTGTATTAAATTTACACATAATTAATTTTTTTTATTATTTTCTGTTAGTACAATTTAATTTGAAAAAGGTGATTTTTAATACTTTAAAGTATAATATATAACAATGATTAAATATACTTTTCATCAACTTGTCATACACACACACACACACATACACACACACATACACACACACATACACACACACACGTATATATATATATATATATATATATATATATATATATAAGTTTTTATGTATATATCTGAAGAAAGCATCTCTAAGAATCCGTTTTTGAACGACCATTCATTGCGTGCTTTTTACCATCGTATCCAAGAAAATGCAAACATTACTTAATATTTTACGTAAAATATCTTTCGGCTATCCTTGTAGGCCTCTTATTGTATGTTTGAAAACATTGCTCTCAAGAGTGATCTAAGTAAAAAGTTCATATGTATGCATGAACTACGGTAGTTCACGTCTCATTCCTTTATACAGCTTTTTAAATAATGATGGTTCTGATGTAAATATTCAAACATTTTACCTTCAAGAATATATATCAAAGAAAATCTTTCTTTTATTATCACAAGAAAAGCATGTTTATCCTCTATTAAAGTTTATTGATAGTAGTTTTCGTAAATTTAAAAACAAATGGAAGTTCTGACCTTTTGATATTTATCATTTTATAGTACAGTATTTTTAATGTTATCGTAAATAAATGTATAAATAACTGAAAGGAAAAATAAACAGATTGATAAAAAAAATAATAATTTACAGAATATCTAAGAACACCTTAATGTACGAATGTTCTTTCATTCATACTAGGAAAACTTAAAGACATTACGTTAATTATATTTTATTGATTTCCTTTGACAAAAACAAGTTTATTCAAATAAATTAACTAGGTATCAAAGAACCGGCTTTATATAGTGTAAAATCAACTTATTACTCAGCAAATATTAATTAAGATTTATGTATAAGCAACATGTCATACACTTCATTTCATATATGAATATATTGTAAATTATATATATATATATATATATATATATATATATGTGTGTGTGTGTGTGTGTGTGTGTGTGTGTGTATATTCCTATGTATGCATGTAAAACACAAAATATTACATTCAACCCCAACGCTAACTTGAAAATAAACATGAAAAACATACTGAAATTAAAATTCATTTGATTTTATAACTAAATGACAATACCAAATGAATTCATTTATGAAAATAGAATGGAAATACAGTTAATATACAATATTTGATTACTATTTTTTTTTATTCATCAGTTTTATTTATTTAATGACTTTTTCAAAAACATTTTATAATATTTACAGTATAACTCGTATGTATATTTATTTCAGATTTTATTTATTATTTCAAAAATAATTAAATTTACTAAAATATCACAATAGAAATTTTAATACATTTGAAATATTATTTACTAATTTTTAATACTTAATAATACTTCTATTTTTTCAATAATGTTTTTTTTACAAAAGGAAAATAACTTTTATTAAATTTATAATTACTTTTCTAATTGATTAATAATTTACGCATATAGTAAAAATACATACGTTCATATACGTATATATATATATATATATATATATATATATATATATATATATATATATATATATATATATATATATATATATATATATATATATATATATATATGTATATGTAAATATGTATATGTCTGTGTGTGTGAATATACATTTTATACTATCTGATAGTAAAATTTATACATATATTACTACTTGAAATGAAATAAAAAGAAATATTTTTAATTCATACATTATTGTTCGATCTTTTTTTGAAAATATATAGAGATTTTATTGTTTATTATTTTGTATCTTTTTCATTCAAAGTATTTAATTAGATTCACGAAATTTAATTATTATTGAATTTTTCTGATTTTTATCAACACAATTATCGTCGTTGTAACTAGATTATATATATATATATATATATATATATATATATATATATATATATATATATATGGTCATTATTATTGGCGCTATAGCCCTTGTAAGGCTTTTACCTCTTTGACAAAGCTAGACCAATAAGTTTTTCTTATTAGAGCTCTGTAATGTTTTTTTTTCAAAGATAAATTTGTCAGTTTCATGCCCAACCCCCAACTTGGGTTTGCAACCGGAAATCAAAAACAATTTCCTGCATGACAGACAGTAATGGATGCCACCGATGTATATATATATATATATATATATATACCATAAACCTGTTTCTATCTACTGCTGGTTAAAGATATTTCCTAAAACTTTCCTCTTCCAGGTAATCAACGCATTTCTCTTTCGTTCTATACTGATGAGTTTTTTTTACGTTTCTATCTTATTAAAATATGATTTTTTCTTGATCTTTTTATACCTCTGAGTTTACAATCTATATATTTTTTTCTGTCCATCGATGATCTCTTTATATATATATATATATATATATATATATATATATATATATATATATAATCATTTTTATCATTATCATCGGCTCCACAGATTATTCCAGTCGTAAGCCTCTCTGACAAAACCAGCTCAATAGAGCCTTTTTCTTGTCAGAGCTTTTCGACAGTTGTTTTTTACAAGATGAAGTTATCAACCTCATGCTTAACCCTTGAAAATGAAGACTCTCCAACTGGGAATCGAACGCAATCTCCTGCATGACACGTGGTGATGCAAGCTACTATGCTACTTAGTCGGATTTATATATATATATATATATATATATATATATATATATATTATATATACAAACATATATTCATAGCATACACACAAAACACACACACATAACACACATTGTTATATATATATATATAATACAGTATTATATATATATATATATATATATATATATATATATATATATAATGCAATAAAAAACATTGTAGTATTATGAGTTTTTTAAACAGTTATCAACAGTGTGTTAATTCAAAGTTTCTAGTTGATATTCAGATTTATTAAATAACTGGTCAGTTTGAAAATATATTAATATTTATTCATACAGATAAGTCATGTCTTATAATGTGTACTTTTATTCTTTTAAACGTTCGATTAACTGTAATATTTCCATAAACCTAATTGACAGTATAATGTACTTTGACAATCCACGCGGGAATATTTTTTAATACACCTATACAATATTATTTATGCTAATGTTCGGATGATTTAATGAGTACTCTAAAAACATAACTTTGCATAAACTTTATTTTCGTTTTGTTCATTAATGTAACAAATTAACGAATTCATTCGTTTATGTAAATCAGTGTTTTATTATTTAAAATATTAAATAAATATTGAAAACTTGAAGATACAGTTTTATCAATATTTCTAATATATAAGTTGATATTCAGTACAGTTCAATGAACTTCGATGTATTTTTAATAAAATTATACCTTTATGTATGTAGAATATAAACATATTTTTCAAATAAATATTTATGTTGACATATACAAAATATATTATAAAAATTTAAATTTTTATTTATATTTGTATTTTTTTTATATATTTCTCTTATATTATAATTCAATATTACATTTACACAATTTTACTTACTTTCATTTATAATGTCTTATTATGTATATATAAAACGAAAATACATTTATCTAATAAATATTTATTACTGTTTTCACTCAGTATTAAATAAATATTAGTAATATAGTATAATGTACTTTGTTGCAAAAAGTATAAACTTATATATTATATATAATTTAATTATTTTTCTTAAGCAAAAATTAAGAAAAAAAATTTATAAAGACATTTTACTCAAATTGTATCTTGATATTTTAACATATTTCTATTTAGTTTTAATAGCTACAATAGTTATACAAACTTCTTAGACTTGTAGATTCACTATGAATAATAATTATATAGAAGAACGTGTCTTAAATGGAATATTTAAAAATATATACACATACTAATATACATAGATAAAAGTTAATATTCATATATACAAACATTCATACATATATATATATATATATATATATATATATATATATGTATGTGTGTGTGTGTGTGTGTTTGTGTAATTATTTTATTTTATTTTCATTTTACTTGCTTATGATACTTTTTATTTTAATTGTATTTCTATTTCATTAATAAATATTTGTTCTGTGCTATATTACTAATAAAAAAATAAATTAAATAATGACTTAAATAACAATAAAAATCTCTCTACAAAGAGTTGACAATAAAATATTTTAAAAACATATGTTTGCTGAATACGTTCTTAATGTTTATCCAAGAGTATATAATTATATTTTTTTTATAAACCGTAAAAAAATAGTTCGATAGTTTACTAATTTAAAATTTGTACTTCTGTGTTACCAGGTCATACTCGTTTGCCATATGCTGTATTTGTTTTATAAAAATAAGAAAAAAATAAATTATTAATTTTGTACATATGGCATTTGTAAGCAATGGTCTTATCTGTACTTAAAATTTCAATTATATGGTTATATATATATATATATATATATATATATATATATATATATATATACATAAGAAACAAAAATAGATAATTAAATAATAAAGAGACGAAACAAAGCAACAATTGCAGCTATTTGCCAAACAAGTTTAAATACAGTTGAAATAAATCAACCGAAATGGGTTAATTATCTTTTTCAATTATATCTCAGTTAACGAGAATTTAAACCTTAGTAATTATTTTGTTTGCATATAAAATCCCAAGACATTGTTCGTAAAATATAATTGGGGGCATGTTCAAAGCCACATTCACCGTACTATAAAAACTTATCTTCATAAAAGTTTTAAACATAAAACTTTTTCATTTTCCCATTAACATGAACCCATCGCCTTCAAGCCGTTTAATCTGTGAAGAGCTGACAATAAAATATGCATTTTCAGTCGCCCCTTGTTGAAAATACTAAAACGAATATTCGTAATATAATAAAAAAATCTGTTCGAGAAAGAACATTGAAATCTAACTTAAATAATAGAATGAGATGTATTCATGTAATTCGTAGCATTATTTTTCGTTAAACATATATTTTTTCCTATAGAACGATCGGACGTAGAATGAGATGAACTGTCATATGATATCAAGTTATACGTTCGCATGAAAAAAATACCGATCGCAAATAACAGAATTCTGAGACTCGCTCCAGGAAATTTGTAGAAACTCCGTTTGAAAAGCTCTATTGTCATCAAGTATATATAAATCACTGCTGTATACGATACGTTCGTTACTGGCGACTTTAATTTTCCTTCCTTTTTACATATATACATATATATATATATATATATATATATATAAATTATATTTTTTTGCATATTTCAAGTCTCATCGAATTTTCCTTCTGATAAATTATGAATTCCGGTATCGTGAAAATTAATCAAATATTATATTTTAATAATTCAAGGCGCGTAAATTGAGTGATGACTGATGAGAGCTTGATTATCTGTCGCAATATTCGAATTAGTCGTGCAGATGAATTCTGTGCGAATTTATTGTATAATTTATTAGGGTTGAATAATTATTACAGATGTACGAAATGATCACGTTAATTCGATTATTTACCTAATTTACAATTGCCAACTAGTACAAATCTTATTAAAACATAATTATTGTATTTTTTCTGTTTTTAATTAAATTTTTGTACTTTCAATCATTAGAATGGAAAATTATTATTAGATTGCTTTCATTTAGTACATTTATGAAGTCTAAAATATTAAATTAAAAAATCAATACGCATTATGAAATTATTAACGTAATTTAAATTTATTGCATACATATGGAAAAAGAATTATTTATTATAAATAATAATAATTATTAAAACTCTTACAATTGGAAATCTTTTTAGTAAATATTTCACAAACTAATTTTTTATTAGAATAAAGAAATTTAAGCAATTTTAAATTATTACTAAATAGCTTAATAACTTGCTATTTAAAAAATAATGGTATTTTTTCTCTGTCTTTGCGTTGATGTAAATATTTCATTTCCGAACTTTCCTGAAATTTTCCGAAATTACCGAACTACAAATATAAAATATTAAAATTTAAAAAAATGGAACAAAGATAGATTTTCAAGCAAACTTTTCGAACAAAATAAACTTTATTGTATTGCTATTATATATATATATATATATATATATATATATATATATATATATATATATATATATATATATATATAATAAACATCGTTAACAGAAAAAAATTGACATAGATTTCTAAATGATTTGTTTCTTATTAATTATTTACATTGTTGTAAGCAAATTAAAATTAGGGGGTTGACAAGTAAATTGAATAGAGGGCAGTGTCAAAAAAATTAATCATTGACATTTCCGTGCAAATATATTTATGAAGTTAAATACATATTTTTTTTAAAATCAAAATATGAAAAATCATTCACCATTTTTACATAATTGGAACAATAAACAGTAGTATATAATGTGTGTGTATGTATGTATATATATACATATATATATATATATATATATATATATATATATATATATATATATATATAAACTCAAACATCGTGTTGCAGCAGAAACATGTAGCAATAAAACTAATAATGAAAATGTTATAAATCGGTATTTCTGGTTTTATATATATATA
Source organism: Neoneuromus ignobilis (assembly GCA_029203775.1). Lineage (NCBI taxonomy): Eukaryota > Metazoa > Arthropoda > Insecta > Megaloptera > Corydalidae > Neoneuromus > Neoneuromus ignobilis. The sequence continues at coordinate 34,155,671 of CP092090.1, forward strand.
TATATATATATATATATATATATATATATATATATATATATATATATATATATATGGATTTATATGTTTGTATACCGCACTAAAGTGTAGGTTCTTTGTAAGTTATAACTTTAATTTAATTGGAAATAAAAAAAAAGTAATATCATATTTCTTTTCTAAATACAAAAGAGTATTTCAATTCAAAATGATACTTATTTTTATAGCTAATATAAACAAATAAATGTATCACTGTTTGTATGCATGTATGTATGTGTGTGTATGTGTGTGTGTGTATGTGTGTGTATATGTGTGTGTGTATGTGTGTGTGTATGTGTGTAAGTGTGTATGAATGTATGTATATTATATATACATATATATATATATAATGGTGTGGGTGTGTGTATAAAACGTATATGTTTATATTGATATGTTAAAGGAATTTAAAAAAGCATTAATTATTTCTGAATTCATCTATTTCTTTAAGTTTTATATTTATATTATTATTATATTATCTAATGGAATATTAAAATTGTATGATAAATTAAGAAAGACTTTATATTTCCTTCACTTATTGAAATATTAAATTTATTATTTGTTTCATATAACAACTAATTCCGAAAGTTTGTTAAAAATACTTTAAAAATAAAACTATCACATAATTATTTTACAATGTTATGAAAAATATGTTTATTTTGTATTAATTTAACATGTACGTTCCTTAATATTTCTAGATTTTAATTTGATTATTTTTTCATTTACGTATTATTTATTTTATTAATTAATTAATTATTACGGATTATTTTGATATCAAAGAAACCAGCAAATCTGATTAAATAAAACATTAAAAATAATTTAAAAATGAAAATTTTTTTTAAAAATTTTAATACTAATTATCCTAATTTTTATATAAATTTATCTCATTTTAATATTTAATATAAATTCATTCATTAATGTGTTTCATTTAATTAAGAATTTCGCTTTAATATAAAAAAATATATGAAAAGAATGGAAGGAAATAGACGGTGAGAAAATATTTAAGATCAGAAGTGTAAATAACCTTACACATCTTTTATCTCTTTGCTCCGTTCTTAACTGCAATTAGTTGCACATATAATAACAATAAAAGAGTACACATATCATTATGAAAGTTGCATGCATCATTAAAATATCAAGTAAAACATTATGCTTTAATGACATTAAAAGACAACAATAAAAATGTTTTAAAAGTTAAAACAATAAAAATATAAGTTTTTATCATTGTTATCTACGTAAAAATTGACAATCTAAATATAAGTTTATGAAATATAATATTGATATCTATGTAAAAATTATATATATATAGCATATATATATATAAATTAATATATATATATATATATATATATATATATATATATATATATATATATATATATATATATATATATATATATATATATATATATATATATATATATATATATATATATATATATATATATATATATATATATATATATATATATATATATATATATATATATATATATATATATATATAATATATATATATATATATATATATATATATATATATATATATATATATATATAATATATATATATATATATATATATATATATATATATATATATATATATATATATATATATACACTTATGTATATATGTATCAGTATATACATAATGTTAATATTAAATATACATTAAATTTACTTTAATTGGTTTATCAGAAAAACCCTCAAATTACTTAATACGTCAGAAAAGTTTTCTACAAAGTATTTTGTTCAAAATTTAAAATAAATGTTGTCCATTATTTACGACGTGGGCTGAAAACTTCCCACGAGACATTTTTATGTGATTTGCGTTGTGCCTGTGCCATTTCATTTTTTTTACCTTGATGATAGAACAGAAAAAGATCAAGCGATTATATATTCTGCAATAAATTTCAAATAACAGTTTTTTTATTATATATGTAATGTTCATTTCAATTCATAAATGTTTGTTTAAATTTATTTCCATTAGTAATACCAAAATAGATATATATATATATATATATATATATATATATATATATATATAAAATTATTATTAATTAAAAATAATACTTAAATATTTTCATATGGAGACAATACTAAAAAATATAATAAAAATGAAAAAAAAAATTTTCATACAGTAATTGAAATAAACAATTTATTTTATTTATATTTTCATTTTATTAAAAAATAAACAGTTTTAAATAAATAGAACTTGATATTAGTAATTAAAAAATAATTAAAAGTAGTGTATTCAACCACATTATTTGGATTTTATTTCCTATTTACATTATAATAATTTATTATTTTCGTGTATATAATTATTAATTAAAAAAAATCACTTGAGACATTTAAAGCAATATATTTTTTAATTATATATATGTATATATATAATGATTAATAAAGTAAAAAATACTTATAAAATATCAAATTAGGATATTCATGGTCGTTTAATTTCAAGTCTTTATTAAAAAAAATGATCGACGTATTAAATAATTAGGTTTTTAAAAAACGTCACGTTCATTATTTTCATTCCATTAAAATGTGTTCAAGTTGATGGAGAAGAATGTCGATATTAAAATATTTGAATAATTTCAAAGGTTATGTGGTAAGTTCGAAGAACGTTTTAAATATACACATTTTTATAAAATGTCTTAATTTTTTGTTTGGAAACTTGAGAGATTCCCTGTATGATAAAAGTTAGACTGAATTTGTAGCACGTAGCACTCAAGAAAATTGAAAATACAAAAATACCTACCAACATTACATTAACTGAAGAAGTTATGATACCCTCTCTTTCTCTCGATTTATACGTGTATGTGTATTTTTGTACAAGAGTATATACGTATGTATATGCAGAGATATGTGCGTGAATGTGTACGATCACATTAATATGTATTCTTTGTTATTGGCTGTCATACTTTTCTCTTGTTTGATGAAGTAAAAGAAAACTCTGGGAGTCTAATATTGAAACAAATTCTCATGTGTTACTGTCATTCAACAATGGTTTGTAAATATTTAGTTTTACTTGATACTAACTAGGAAATACACATGATAAAAAGTAGTCAATAATTTTAACATTGAAAATGAAAATTAGTTTATTTATATCTTTTTATTTTATAATTTATTAATTAACATTAATCATCTTTTAAGTGTTTCTGTTTTAAAATCTCTTTCTCTCTCTCTCTCTCTCTATATATATATATATATATATATATATATATATATATATATATATATATATATATATATATATATATATATATATATATATATAAATATATATATATATATATATATAGAGAGAGAGAGAGAGAGGAAGAGAGAGAGTAGTACCAAAAATATTACAGTTTTAGAAACATTGAATTATTTTTGTGTGTTTTACTTATTATTAAACTTTTGCCTGAACCAAAACAACACTCTATACTTAGTAAAAAGGGTTACAAAATAAAAAAATCTTATAAAAATAATTATTAATAGAACGTAATACGAATTGTTAAATAGCTATAATAAAATGGTGGTTATATAAATAAGAAAATTTTATATTAAATTATAAATAAACGAGTCTATTACGATATCATTATCTATTATCGATATTATTATCAGATATTAATGTACGAGTCTCATACATTAATATCTGATATTTTTTAATAATCTTTGGTTTTTATAAGCTCATTACAACTACAATATAATACATAATGTTAATTACACAAGGAGATTTTGATAGATTTGTTGTCCCAATTTTCAAAAACATTTTTCAAATTTAAATTTAAATGGTGTTTTTTGCTATTACAACTTTAAATCTTTCTATAAATTTTATAACTAATATATACTGAAACATAGTGCCAGTCTACCCAAAATATCATGTAGGATCATAAACATTTTTTAATTAAATGAGAAGAATATTTCGGATAGTTATCATGCATAAACTTCTTCACAACATGAAAACTTTCATCTACATAAGGTTCAAAGATATTTTTAGAATGTTTTTTTTCAATAATTATGATTTATTTGTCATGTATTTTCAAAATTAGATCAATGTCGTTAAGAACATTTCGCATTCCAAAAAAAAAATGTTATCATTACAATGTTTTACAATTTTTAAAGTGTAACGTGGGTTTAATGATTGAATTCCAAAGCGACATACATAAAATTTTCTTTATAGCAAAATATCCACGTAGTAAAAATTTATTTACACATCAACGTAGTATTCTTGTCGATAATTTGATATCGTATAAAGTACTTATTTTATGCTTAATTTGATTGGAAGTTATAAACATAACAGTTTTATTTATTACCATTTTATCTATCTTTATTCCTAGTCGTTTTTAGTAGCAGATTTTTTTTGGTTTTGTTATTTTTTATTCATCATAATATGTAATAATATTCCGTACCATAAATTATGAACAGCTTAAAATCCATCAATGTATCAAATACTGCTGTTTTAGTTTCTTATTTGAATTATCGGTTGTTTTTGTTCAGAAGAGTGATATTTAATTTTCCCCATAGTAAATATCGCTTAAAAACATTAAAAATTATTATTTATATTGTAATGTCAATTTGTAAGTATTGAATAAAATATTGAAATATTTTGAGTATTGTTTTATATCTATGATCGTCTATCTACATAAGATATCTATAATTATCCACCAAAGTTCTTATAGTAAAACTAATACAATCAGCTTGATAACATCGTTTATAGCAAAATTCTAGTTTGTAAACTTTTTAGAATTAGATTTTAACAAATTTTAAACAATACTTATGAATTTAAAAATAATTTGGTGAGTGTTTTATTTCTCTTGCCACTATTATACGTACATACACATACACACACACACACACACACACATATATATATATATATATATATATATAGAGAGAGAGAGAGAGAGAGAGTGTTTTAAGCGCGAAAGAACTTTAAATTGAATCCCTATCGAAAGTTATATCTAATCTGAAAAAACACTCTTTATATGTATGTATGTATGTATGCGTGTGTGAGTATATATATATATATATATATATATATATCATCATCATCATCACGCCCACATATATATGGACGAAAGCCACAATGAATGTTATTATATATATATATATATATATATATATATATATATATAATATTTTTACAAGTATTGTCGGCCTTATCATATGTCATTAAAATGAAATTCTGCATTTGTATCATATCTCATGGTAGTTTGATGCTAACCACTATACTAAAGTATATATATATATATATATATAATATATGAGTATTTATCATATGTCATTATGATGAAATTTTGCATTTGTATCATATTCAGGTAGTTTGATACAATATATATATGAAAAATATATATATATTTAATAAATATATATATATATATATATATATATATATATATATATATATATATATATATATGGTCATACAAATGCGAAGCCTAGATTTGTGTTTTATAAAAAAAAATTATTATATAAACATGTTTTTTTTAATAAAACACAAATCTAGGCGTCACATTCGTCAGCCAACAACAAATATAACGCAATACAGCAAAATATATGATGGAATAGCAAAAATGTATAATGCAATGGTTTTGTATCACAACCATACATACAAATCTTCATGATATCATATGATCTTGCAGGAGTCTTTGCAGGGGTCAAATGGATGGCCCTATATATAATTATATACGAACCAAATCATTAAATATTAATTTGAAATCACATTGAAGCTTATATGCTTTTATGTAAGTGTAATTTTTATACCAGTAATACTAATTAAAGATATTTTTAATTTAATTTAAATATTAAAATAACCTTTTTGCAAAATAAAACTATTCAGTTCTTATATTTAAGTTATATAAATTAGTATTCAATATTGTAACGATTTTTATTTGTGCCAAAAACAGAATTATATTAATATAAAAATATGTAATTAAATGATAAAAGAAATTTAAAATGAAGTATTGTATACATAAAAAATAATTCAACTGAATTTGTAAAACGTAAAAAATTTCTTTTTTGTCTTATACATCAGAGATGTAATAAATAGAAAATATGTTGAGAATAGAAATATTACATTTTTCCACTTAAACGTGTGCTGCAATAAAACGTAAAGAAAAGAAAATTTGAAAATGCGTTATGTGTATGTATACGGAACATTTTATTGCCTTATAACTTTTTATTACAATATTGTTTCGATATAACGAGGTTTTTTATAAGCAATATTGTGAATGAAGGTAATTCTCATGTGATCGTTATGATGTGTATTTATCTTTCTATAAGATTGTTTTATTTAAAATGCGTTTTATTCAAACATTGTTATTATTTCTCCGATATCATAAGATAGTTGAAAAGAAATTGAATATATACTTTTTCAATTTTTTAACTTATAAATATTTTAAAAAAAATATTTTTATAGATTTTGAAACAAAAAAAAACTTTTTTACTTTAGTAGTAGTCTAAATTTTATTTGTTATTTGAACAAACATTTTTTTATCAAAAGAAATTTATTAGTATTACAAAAAGTGAAAATATTTCTTTTTAAAGGAAATAAATAAATTCAATATCTAAAAGTTTCAGTTACATAATAGAATTCTAAGAAAATGAACAAGAAAAATAAGTTCCGAAATATCTAAATAAAAAGAAAACAGTTCATATAAACAAGTATTACAATTACTACTTTCGGTATTTTATATTAGGTCTATCAGAAAGTTCTGTCCGATAATGTCATCTCTAGTTTCAAGATGAGTCATTCTACAGAAATGGAATTCACAAATTACCATCACGATGGGAAGAGGTAATTAGTAACGAAGAAAAAATTATATTGTTCAGTAAATATTAATAAATCTATTGAAAATATATTATTTTTTTAATTCAAAAACGGACAGAACTTTCCGGCAGACCTAATATATTTATATATACTACTCTGTTCAAAAAGTAAGGTGACTGTTTGAATAAAACACATACTATTTATTTATTCATCCAAATTTATTTTGTCTCTTTCAAAGTAATCCCCTCCCGTTGTGATACATATACGCCAACGTTTAATCCAATATTGGAAACACTTTTCATATTCACTTTTTGGAATTTCCATCCATACCTCCTTCGATTATTGTTTTGTCAACTGAGTCAAATTGGGTTCCTCGAAGTGGGTTTTTTAATCGACTGAATCGAGGAAAAAGTCACATGGTGACATACCTGGAGAGTACAGTGCTTGTGAAGCAATATTTATTGAATTTTTGGCGAAAAACTAATGAATAATGATTGCATTATAAAAAGGTGCGTTTTGTTGACAAACGTTTCAAGCCCAAAACATCACTTAAAATTACGTTTACTGAATCTATTGATATGCCAATATCTTTAACAAGCTCTCTTACAATCAAATGACGATTTCCCATTACTTTGTTTCTAATTTTTTCGATACTTTCTTCGGTTATTGATGTTGATGGACAACCAGAACGAAGTTCATCTTCTACGGATTCACGACCTTCTTTGAACAGCTTATGCTACTGGAATATAGTTTTTATTGATAAAGATTGATCACCGAATTCTTTCTGCACTATTTCAAACGTTTCAGTAGCATTAATTTAATTTTTAACACAAAATTTAATGCAACTTCTTTGTTAAACAATATTAAATATTTTAAAAATCAAAAAAGGTAAAAAGTTGATGTAAATAAACTACTGTAACTTATAAACTATTTGACATATCAAACTGAAATTAAGAGCGAAAGTCACTGAAGGTTGTGCCAAAATAATAAAAAAAGTTTTTTGAACCATGACTTTTTGCACGAGTTTGAAATTAAAAAGTCATCTAATATTTTAAACAGAAAAGTATATATATATATATATATATATATACATATATGTATGTATATTATAGGTGCAAAATAATTTGTTTCATTGTATATATTGTACAAATATCAGTTTTGCATACACACACACACACACACACACACACACACACACACACACATATATATATATATATATATATATATATATATATATATATATAATGAAAACTTTTTGTTTACACAAATACGCTAAAAATTATTTATGTTAACTTAATATATGTATATCTAATTTCAAAATGATTTAAAAATGGATAACGAGATATTAACAAAATTAAAAAGCTCTCAAAATTACATGTTCCACAAAAACTCGCATTATAAATAGCTGTACAATTTTTTCTAAAAAATACATGGTCTCATTTCAAAAAGTTGAATGTAATTCATTATTCATTCATTACGTATTCTGCGAAAATTAAACAGCATAGATACACACAATTTAAAATCGTCGTGCCACTGAAACGTATAACCCAATGTGCATACATATACAAATATATTTATGTATATGTGTGTATATATATATATATATATATATATATATATATATATACACTATGTGTGTATGTATAAATATATCATACAAAAAGAAAAACACAATAAATCTCATTTTGTAATAATGGTAAATCTGAATATTCCCTCGAGTACACTTCAGAAAACACACAAATTTAAATAAAAAGCACGCTATTCAAAAGAAACGAAAACCTTTGAATATTTGTCAAATTAAAGAAACCCCACATCAGTTATTAAATTCTATTTTATTTGATTCTTCAATTTCATTTTGTATGGAGGGTATATGTTAACGCGTCGAAATTATAATACAGAATACAACATCGTGATATTTTGTTGCATTGTAAATTTTCAATTAAAATAATAAATTGTACCTTTAAACGCATACGAAAGATAGGAGATGTACACGTATCTGCAGATATTTGCTTAATTGGAAATATTTGAAATTCTTGATACTCGGTATTATATCACATAAATTCTTGTTTATTTACTTGACAATGTCACTTTACAAACAGTTATTTCAAAAGATGAAATGTTATGAAGCTTGAAGTCTGTTTGAGATGTTTTAGACATTGAATATTAAGTTAACATGACACTAAAAATTAGTGTTATGCAAAATTAGCATTATGTTAATTGATTTTATCAATAGCAACAGATGCAAGTAAGATATATCCGGGTTCTATTTTTTTGGTACTATGTAATTTTGCAATTTACGTTATACAAACAATGGAGACTATATTTTAATATACACTTACTGATACACACATATGCACGCACACTCACACACACACACACACACAGTTTGGGAACAGAAAAATAATCCGAGGGGGCTAAATCAACACACACACACACACACACACACACACATACACATATATATATATATATATATATATATACATCATATAACGGATTTGTGAGCTAGTACATTGTCTTGATGAAACACACTATATATATAAATCTGTTTTGCTTGATTTCTTCATATATATATATATATATATATATATATATATATATAAATTATGGACCCATGTTTCATTTATTTCAATGAATGCTACCATTCATTGGTATTTGGTCATATTCACCACGCTGACCAAGCGGATTGGTGAAGATTTTTTATTCGGGGTTTACTCCCTTAACTTTTCGACAGTTATTTTTTTACAAGATGAGGTTGTCGGCCTTCATGCTCAACCCTCGAAAATAAGGGACTATATATATATATATATATATATATATTAATTATGTTTATTTCTAACTATATTTTTCATTGTGCTGGTAATATCTTATTGCAATACCATCTCTTAAGATTTTCTCAAATTCCATTGCAAATAACTGGTCCATGCACTCCTTGATATTACTGATATTGTTAATTTTTTTTCTAAAAAGGAGAAACGGGAAATTTAGTAACTGGATAGCGCATTTTCAGATTACTATTGAGATTATTATTGATTACTATTGAGATGATCATCACATTCGAAAAGTCCTTCAACCTTTTCGCCATTAACGGGACCTATGTGTTCCATAAAATGTTTGTTGTTACTATTGGGACAAATATGCCCAACTTAAACTACTGATGGGACATATGTATCCGTAATTCAAATTTGAAATCTGAAAATAAAAATCAATTTTTTTGCCCAAAAATAGATTACTTAAGTAACTCAAAAGATCATCAAACGAAACAGAAGTTTTAAAACTGAAAATATTTAATCCGTGGTGAAAGGGTTAAAGTTATTTTTCTCTGTTAAATGTAACATGTGGTTGTACATTATCTCGATGAAACAAAATTCCACTCCTATCAACAAAGAAAAAATGTTTTTTTTAATTGTAATTTTCAAATTGACTAAATAAACAAGTTGTATTTGAGGATATCATTTATTACAATCAGTCTATAAAAATAAATATCTTTACAACCCTCCTAAATGCAAAAAATGCGTGTGTTTGGAAATAATCTAGGTTTTGATTTAGCATGGACATGTTTTTCAGGTTTGGACTAATTTAATTTTTTTCAATTATTGTACAATACCTATTTTTCATCTTCTGCT
>CP092090.1:34171067-34203567 GCA_029203775.1 Neoneuromus ignobilis
TTCTGTCAGTACATGTGAAGAGAGATTAGATGAAGGTATTGATGTATAAGTTGAAAATAAATAAAAACGGCTTAACAACTCGAACCCTTCGGCCATACGACCTTTTTAATCGTATTCAGACTAAATAATTCAACTGAATACGTTGAATCGCACGTATCGAAAAATCGTAGAAACCTTTTTGTGCGAATTGAACCACTGTACATCTGAATACTATTATACGATCTGAATTGTAGTATATTACATATCTACATATATACTCATTTATATATATATATATATATATATATATATATATATATATATATATATATGTTTGTGTGTGTATGTATGTATATATATTAAGAAAAATTTACATACGTTATATCAAAAATGAGAAGTTTGAAATGAAAATAAACTAGTCATATAGCAAGACGAGAATACCATTGATGGATAAGAGAAATTATTAATTCGGTGTCCAGATATATAAAAAATCCCAGGAAGAGGTCCCTGGATATGTGTGACGGAGATATAAGAAAATTCGTCGAAATGAACTGGAAGAGAAAGGCATTGAATTTGTTGAAATGGAAAATTTTCGGAAAGACCATTATCCAACAGTGGATAGAAGTTGTTGATTATAATATATATATATATATATATATGTGTGTGTGTGTGTGTGTGTGTGTAAAGATACGCATTGAATTATAAAATAATAATAATAATGGTTTTAAAACAAGTATCAGTTATTTACATGAATACAAAACAAATAAATTATTGATTTAGTAGCACACATACACACATACGTACAAAAAAAGTACATTAAAGTTCAATATTTTGGAAAGTATAAGAAAATAAATCCACTAAAAAAAGAACTCTAAAAAATTAGAACGAATTGTAAAAAATAAAGGAAGAAAAGCGAATGAAAAGACAAGTCTTAAAATGAAAGACATCGCCACTGATTGTGAAACATTTGGAATAGAGCTGTAAGAGACATATTTGTAGATTTGAAAATGACAAATGAGACGAAAGATTACCAAAACGCCAACTGTTTCACTAGAAAAACCGTGCAGGACAAGTATAAAGAGATAATATGGTGCAGTTTGAACAAAACGAGAGCAGAACATATGTAGGCGTGTTACGAGTAAAGTTTATGCGACACCGGTTAACCATTGTTATTTATATAAGCACTAACTTAAAAATGAATCGAAAAATTCAGGAAATCGTTACACACTTATTGTATAATTTATTGCAGAACTTAATATCTTGAGTAATATAAAAAGACATTCGGTTAGAGAATCGAGAAAGACTAGAACAATTAATTAAATTTAAGATTGATGGTCCTTTATTCGTTGTATACATTGAAACAAATAAACAGTTGCTATTTAATTAAATATTATTTCACTAATATTTTTGAAATAAATTAAATTCTAAATACATACTTACAATTATAATTTATACTATATCTTAATTATTAATTGTTTTATATAGTAGTTTTAATAAAAATTATGATTAAAAATTAAAATGAACGGATTTAATCAAAAATAAAATAATTAATAAAAAGAAAATATTTTTAAAATGTGTAATTTTAATTATGAAAATATAACAAATCTTATTTAAATGTGATGGAAAATAAAATTACAATATTTTACATTATTTCTAAATAATATATAAATAAAGACTCTTAATAGAAATAATATTTATATAAAATATTTTTCCTTATTTTATATTATTATATGACATACATTATAACAATAATAATAACACCCTTACTTAGAATTGCGACTCTTGTCATAAAGGTTTCAATTTTGTAACAGTCTTTAAATAATTACAATAAATTTTAACAGTTATTTAATTTGATTTTTAAAACCTTTTTCTAGAGTGAAGAATTGAATTAAAATTTTGGAATTATTTATTTACTCAATTATTTTTTTAAAAAATATGTAAATATATAATTATTTTATAAAAAAAATATACTATATATAAATTATCTACATAAAAATTCTGTAAAAATATATCATTACATTTTACTTTTCGAACTAATAATTTTACCATAGATAAGTTTACAAGTATTATTTTGAATGATAAAAGAAATATTAAGAAATGTGTATAAATGTTTTGTTTTATTTTATAAATGGTTTTATTGTGTTTTTCATTATTTATTTAATACATTTTAAAATATAATAAATACAATAGAGTTCATTTTTAATTAATGCCTTTAATCGAAATAAAAAAATCTGTTAATAACTTGATCATAACAATATATAAATTATATACGATTTTTTAATCACTTTGTATACATGAATCTAAAAGATGAAAGCTTTAAATAATAAATACTGCAGGCTATTGTTTGAATATATTGGATGATAAAAAAAAGCGTATGAATAAATTCTTTTAGATCGTTATTTTTATATAATGTGTTTTTAATAAATTCTTTTATAAAATAAAAGTATATACACACAACAAATTGTTATATTTACTATAATTAGTTTTCAAATAAGTTATTATACGTAAAATATGCCAATTTAATTCTCAACTTAAGTGCTAAAACATTCTTTCAGTTAAATTGTAATAATGATTGATCTGGCAATTTTTTCGAATGATTCCCTTAATATATAAAAATAATAATATCTTATTTACATACAACACTTACAGTGAAAAGTATTTATTAATATTTTTATAATTATTTTGTTTACAGATTTATACACACACATAAACACACATATTATGTGTGTGTGTATGTATGTATATATATATATATATATATATATATATATACATATATATATATATACACACAAGTTATTTCATCCTTCTATAGGAAATTCCTTAAATATTCGACTGAAGAGAGATTACATATCTTTGTCTTTTTGTGTGTGTATATATATATATATATATATATATATATATATATATATATATATATATATATTATATATATATATATATATATATATATATATATATATATATATATATATAATGGTAGCATTCATTGAGGCTCTCGTCCAGTAGTGGATTGATATGGGCTTGATGATGTGTGTGATGTGATATATATATATATATATATATATATATATATATTTATATATATAGAGGGAGAGAGAGAGAGGTATTAAAAATTTTGTATTCTTAAGTATAATTCAATTTTTTAATTCTTAATAGATAAAATATTTCTTATTGTCAACATAAATTTCCTTTTACTAAAAAAAATCAAAATAAGAAATATATTTTTATAATGAGCTGAGGAAAATTATAAACGCCAACATTTATAATGGCTGTGCAAATAATTGAACAGTAGTTTGTTATATTTTATATTGTTCTGTCATACTTGTACAAACATCGTATTATCAATCTTGCTTAACTATCTATGAACCTCTTAAGGGACACATTTATTCTATTCTCCTTTTTGTACATATATTCCCTTTATGTTTATATCTTTACAAACAATCACTCACATACAAATAAAAATATACTTAGTACATTCCTTCGGAAACAAACATGTTTAATGTAGCGAAAATTGATACAATTGAGTGAAACATATATATATATATATATATATATATATATATATATATATATATATAATATGTATATATGTTTGATATATATAGTTATATACACACTTGCTTATTTTTTATGTTTCATTTCTAATTCATATATATATATATATATATATATATATATATATATATATATATATATATATTTTCACGTTAAGTGAAATATGTAATATTGAAGATGAGATGTCATAACTATATTGTCATTTACGCCACAGTGATATTAAATTGTGACAACGGTGAAATGACATGAAGAAAAACATAAATACAGAAATGAATATAGTGTATATGCTAATTTAATAGTAATAAAGTATGACATAAATAAAACTGACAAATATGAAAGAGATGTTCTTTGCTCTTAAATTCTATATAATAAAATATGGTAATAAATCTCCTCTTCTTACACTTACGTAGTACAATACATTCTTCTAAACATTAATTTAATATGTATGTATGTATACAATTACATATATATATATATATATATATAATGTGTTTGTGTGTGTATGTGTATGCATGTAAATAAATTAAAATGGAAACAGAGGAAAATATAAATGACTTCATCTCATGCTATGAATACAAGAGCTACCGAATGAAGATGAATAAAGGAAAGACCCTTTATATGAACATACAAAAAGAAACCGAAAAAAGTATCAAACACAAGATAGGAGGATAAAATTACGAAATTTGTCAAAGAAATGCGAGAAAAAGTTAAAACGGGAAAAAATATCGAAAAGATATCGTTCGGAAGTGCACTAATACAAGCATATAATTAGACTATACTAATTAATCTATTTTTGATAAATGGTATATTTGAGTACACAATTGTATTACAAATGATGTTTTGATTTAAAAATATTAATATTATCTAACATAGAAATTAGTACAGATAAATAATATTTTTAAAAATGATTTTATCAATAAACGTATATTTTTAATAAAACATTTTTTTAATCACGTAATTTTAAATTAAATTTCTATTGCAATAATTTTCTCTTTCCATCTGATATATATATATATATATATATATATATATATATATATATATATATATATATATATAAGTGGTATTATAAAGAAGTTGAAATAAAATTCTATCCTCTTTACTCGATGAGCAGAAAATAATGAAAAATTGAAAAACAACTTTACAAATGTTATTAAAACGATAAAAATAATTTAACTTTAGACACTTTAAATTACCATTTAAATTAGAAAAAAGTTCGCTTTTTTATTGGTTGAATTAATTATTTAATACGAACAAAGTTTGAAATTTAATTATAAATTTACAATACATATTTAAAGGAATAACAAAGTATTTTTTTAAAATTAAGTACTTCTCTGAGAATGGAATGAAACAAAAAAGTGTTCTTGAATGTGATACAAAATAATATTAGTATTATATTTTCTTGTATAGGATGTGAAAAATATTGAAATAAAAGCAAAGCTAGAAACTTTAAATTACTATTACATATAAATGTTTTAAATATTTTTAGAAAATCTATATATGTATTATAGACAGTGGTATATTATTATATATTTTTCATTATTTCTTGTTATTGACACTTTTCTTTCATTTTATCTATTTATTTAAAATACATACACACACAAATATATATATATATATATATATATATATATATATATATATATATATATATACATATATATATATATATATACACACAAATGAATTTTATATATATATATTTTCATATACATGGTATATATAATTACATAATTATATATATCAAAGCACGATATATATATTATAATTATATATTACAAAAATAGTGAACGAATAAAATTTATATATATATATAATATCATTATATATATATATATATACCTGTCCTTAAATTTACGCCGGACTTTTTTTACGCGGCGCTTTTTATACGTGGTCAGACAGATTTCATTTTATATAATTTTTCATGGAATTTATTATATAACAGAGTGACGCAAATTCTTACTTGAACGTATCAAAGCACGATATAAATGTATAAAAGGTTGATTGTTTTGAATTGCAGTAGCGATAGTGACACCGAATAAAATTTATCTACTTTTGTTTGCTAAAACGTCATTATTTTTTTGTTAAGCTATGTGAAATAAATATGTGTTTCTACAACTTTACTAGCTTTAATTTCCAATATTTTTCTATTGTACTGACAGACTAAATTTACACGATTTTCATTCGCGTAAAACAAATCCACGTGGAACGGGTACTCCGCGTAAATTGAGGGACGGGTGTATATATATACATATACATATACATATATATATATATATATATATATATATATATATATATATATATATATATATATATATATATATATACATATATTTAAATCTAGAGTTTTGTTCATTTTTTAAATTTTGTTCACAAAAAAATAATGTATCTTTAATATTCATAGATCATTAAACTAACAGTGGAATTTTTTATTATAGTATTTAATAATTATTTATTTTTTTACTCTTTTTTTATTTAAAGAGATTCCGATGATTATTTTATTATTATCGAAGCAAAGAACATTTATTTAGTACAGTTATATGAGTTTTTATGTGTAAGTCCTTCCAAAATGATAATTTCCCATTAATATTTACATAAGCAAAAGAGAACGAACAATAATTATTGAACGCTATAATAAAAATTGTATGATGATAAAGAAGTGATTCTGTTGTGAAAAATATGATAATTTAGTGATTCTATTACGATATAATATCAAGCAATACTATAATATAATTATCATATTTTTTTATTCTGTCACATCTACTAAAATACTATTCAAATAAAACCTATTTTCATTTTTACAGTAATGAACTATTACTCCAAATAGCCAAGATAATAAAAGCTGTTCAATAATTATTTATTATTCACTTTTTTTATAACAATAAGCTGATTTGCATTTCAATGGCAAAACAATCATCATAAGAGCATTGTGTTATAAAATTTGATTTTATGAATTACACAACGCTCTGATGATGGCCAAAAAACACATTAGCTTATTGTTGTTATAAACAAACAAAATGAACAATAAGCAATTATTGAACACTTTTTAATATATAGTGATATTAGGGTGAAAATTAATTTGTGTAAAAATAAATTAGCCACAGTTTGAAAAAATAGTAAAATATTTTGATTTTTTACTGTGTTAACAACTTATTATTGATTTACATTGTGTTTATAAATACTACTGCTTTATATATATATATATATATATATATATATATATATATATATATATATATTATTAATCACATTTCCTAATAAAAAAATATCGATTTATAAAACAATATTTCATAAAAATTTAAGATAAATGCTACTATATTTGTTAATAATAATTTAATTGTAAAGTTTTGTAACTATGATATTTAAATATATTTTGTTACTACTTAGCTGCCAAGTATCGTTTATTAATATTTGCATTAAGTCCTTAAACCAAGCAATACATTTTTGCTTTCACAAGATGCATTCAGTAATCAAAAGCAGTTACGATATTCTTGGGGGAACAATGCATTAATGCATCGCATTTATAAAACCCCTGCATTAACACACCCATATACATATACGTAATAATTATATTCATGTATGTGTATATATATATATATATATATATATATAAATAGATAGAGAAAGAGAGAGAGAGGAAGAAACAGTTTGTTTACATTTTATTATAATGTTAAAATTCCTTACTTAAATATTGTAGAATTCGTTATAAAAATAATTAAGTTCTCTATTTTTTTATAAATAATGTAATTTTTTTAACGATATCAAAAGATAAATAATAAATATAAAAACGAATATCATTTTATCAGATTCATCCTCAAAATATATTAATTTAAAATAGAATACCGCAGTGAAAATACATATAACACTGCCTAATTATGAACAGCAAAACTACAATAGTTAAATTTTCACACATACGTGACTTCGTAACTTTAATCATAAGCATGAAAGGTGAATGTAAGTTGTTAGAAGTACATTTTAGTAAGAATTCTTTGTTAAACATTATTTCTATGTACAACTATGTATTGTATATATAATATTAAAATCTTATATTACAAAATTTGATAACAATATCTAACATTCGATTTGTTTGTATACTAATAAATTATCAAATTACTAATTAGAAAATTAACATACATAACTTATAAACTAGATATAACTGTAACAAAATGTCCAAATTATTAGTTTTATATCGTAAGAAATGTTGTTACAGTCTCTTTTAAAATTGTTCCATGCTGCTTCAATATATATATATATATATATATATATATATATATATATATATATATATATATACAAGGATCGTTTGATAAATTTGGTAAATTTATTTATTGTTTAATTTAATTAATGAATTAATTAAATTAAATTTTTCAATTTAGTTTTTCTGATTTTTTTACCATACTTATCAAACGACCTTTGTTTATATATATATATATATTATATATATATATATATATATATATCCAATTTTTATCTTTTAATTTGACGCACTAAATAATTAACTATTTATAAAGAAATTGCCATTCCAACACTACGAAATTTTATTCAAATATTCATGAATACTTTATTATTTATTTCATGAACAATAATTAATTTTAATCTCACGATATTGAGACTGTGATTCTTCTACAAAAAGGTACATGTGATGTTCATATTGTCGAAAACAATTTGGAAAGTTTTCTATTTTAACTCTTTAAAAATTATAAATTAAATTTTATCCCTAAATTATATCCTAATTCAATTTTACTTGTTCACATTTTATATCCTCGATACTTCGAAAATGAGTTTTTTTAATTAAATTTTTATTTTAAAAAATAAACAAAAGGTCTATAGTACCGAGTCAGGTATTGAATATTTAAAAGAAATTATTTACATTTTAAGTTAAAAACAGTATTAATTTGAAATATAGCTATGCGGTAATAATTATCATAATTTGTCTCATGTATTCTCTAAGTTTCGTTTATTCACTTCTGTATTCACATTCATGTCCACTTCAATGCAAAAATTCAACCAGATCATTTGTCTTCATCTGTCTTTTTTATCTTTTCACTACATTGTAACTTAGTTTATATTCTAAACTTAGATAATAATTTTAGATTCAGCCTCGTAGTTTTTTTTCATTAATATTATCCAAATAATCAATCATTTATATTTACATATTTTTAATACTTTGATCATTAATAATTTATATATATATATATATATATATATATATATATATAAATATGAGTGTGTGTGTGTATATGTGTTTATTTATTTTACGGTGTTCATTATCTATACATAATATAACTGTATAAAATAAATAGACAAATCTTTTAACAGCAATTAAAAATTTGAAACATACATATAAATAAATGTTTTTAAATTAAAATATAAATAAATAATCATTAATATAGAATTATTAAAATAACAAATATATATATATATATATATATATACATGTGTGTGTGTGTGTAATATTAACAATGTATTGAAAATATAAATAGTCGAATTGTATCGCAAGTGAACAGTGTTCTAAAATTCTATTCCTTTGTGTAAATATTGAAACTGTTCATTAAATTGTACTAACTTGACAATTTCCCGGCATTTGAATTGCATGTACACAATTTATTATCTAACGGCTATCTGCAAACTATTATCGATTTTGTTAACTCAATCACGACAGGCTGGCGAGTATCGTCGAGTCTCTCATACGCGAATACGTATCAACATGCTTTTGTATCGTATTGAAATCGTAATGTTAGCAATTGAAGCGATTGGTTTAGATTTCCTTTACCCATCGACGATCCCTCGTGAATTAAAACGATTCTCTTTGGGATGAGAACGCGTGGCATAAAGTCATGAATTGTTTCATCGATCGGCATTTCGACAGTGAGAATTTTCTAACTGTGCTACTGGTAAACGATGGCATGGGGGAAAATAATCCAGCTGTCGTACTAAAACCACTAGTTCGCATCTGGTTATAATAGATATATAGTCTATGTAAGCACTAAATTTACGAACTGTTGTATGTAAAAGTACTCTGCGAGAGAAGAACCATTTATCATATTTTAATAATAAAATGAACTTTTTTTAATACCGGTTCATACATATGTATATACATGTATATATATATATATATATATATATATATATATATATATATATACAGAGAAAATAACTTTTTATCTATCAATAAATCTAATTAGTGATAAACTTCAGTAAATATGTAAATAATTAAATCATATATGTAATAATATTTCAATCCATCTTGGAAATTCTTTTAATAAAATCAAAATCTACACATAAAAATTAAATGCTGTTTAACATTTTAAATTTATTATTAAAAAATCAAAAAAATATTCAATTTTTTTAATAGTCATTATTTAAAAATTATTATCTCACATGCAAGACGAATAATAAACTCCAATTTTCCTAGATTAGATTAATAAAAATTGATACAATATATACAAAAATAGTATTTTAAAATAAAGATTTTATTCGCAATACAGATAAAGATCCTTCAATACAACAATAACAAACAGAAATAGTGAGTTAAGCAATCATAAAAACACTTTTAAATCTCACAATTATAGTTTAACTGAATTATACTGTAACTGAACTCACAAATCAAAAACAATTCCAAATATATCTGTTTTAGAATAATGATGTCATAAATATTTATATAAGCTGTTTTAAAAATTAATAATAAATAATTATTAAACTTTTTAATTATATAATTGTATAGTACTGTCGTATTTTAATAAAATACTAAAACTCTTTTTTAAAAGAATAATAAATATCAAATTAAAAAATATTATTTGATTTTTTTAAATTATTATAGACAAAACATTTGTAGAAAAATTATTATTAAATTCATAGAAATTTCAACTTTAATTCCTATTATAAATATTTATTTTTCACTTTTTCCAATTATTTCTATGATTAACATTTTTTAATGTTGGAAGTTATATTTTTTAGTATAAAATAGAAATTTAATATTTATATAATACTTTAAATTCAATGTCAATCAAATATTCTATATATATAAATAATATTTTGTATTAGTAGGTATTAATCCAATTTATAATCAAATGACTAATTATTTGTATAAAATGAATCATTATAAATTCGTTGTCATTTCGCTCATTTATCGCTTAACTATATTAAAAAGTGACATTTTTCATAAATTTTTACTTTAACGCCCAAATAATATGATACAAAACTAAAAATAAAACATCGTTGAAATGACAAATATTAAAAAGAAAACACACATATACTATCAGAAATAAATCCTGAGTTGTATTGCACATATGGTTTAGACAGAATGTTTCTATTCAGAACGATATTTCTATTGAAATAACCAACATTCAAGCTTTTCTTCATAGTACGAAAAAATAATTAAGAATATCCGAAATAAGAAATTTCATTTCATTCGTTCTTATATAAAGCCGAAAATATTATTTGTGAAAATGTGATTTTTGTACGTTAAATGCTGAAAATTGTACAGTATAAGTGTTATTACATATAATATAAAATCGATGGAGAGAATTAGTAGTTTGAATTGAAAACTATTTTTTAAAAATAAAGTTAAAAGTTATTAGAAGTTGAAAGAAATTTCGATTTTAATAACAAAAATACAATTAGAAATAGAAAAGGAAATCATATTGCTTACAAAGTTTTTATTTGAATCTAATTAAATGTATATTTTGTATAATATTAATTTAGACATTTAATTTTAACATTTAATGAAAAATAAATGTTTGTCTAATAATTATTTAAACAAAACAGAAATATTTATTTAATGTTTATAAATAGATTAAAAATATTATTACAAAGAAATTAAAAAATATGCTTGTCATAAACGATGTTATATATTTGGATGCTAATGCAGTATTCATTTTTATACTATATATTAAAATATGAATTGTAAATAAAATTCTTTGGATAAACTCTTTATTAATTTCAATAAAATTTAAAACATACTAGTAATAAAAATATTTTCTTTTATTTTCCATTTTTTTAATATTTTTTGATAAAAGGTGAATTATACATCTGTAGAAAGATTCGAATTTCGATGCAATGAAACTATCTATCTATTTTCGCACATCTTCAAAATTTTGACGTGTACATTCCCTAATCGTGTTGCATCGAAATGAATAAATGATAATCGGAAAGTGCAATGTTTAGAGAATATGTAGGGTGGAAAAGGTTTACCCATTTTAAATTGGATAAAATATTGTTGGTTGTCTTAGCAACATGCTATCTTGAAAAGTCATGGAACAAGATGACATTGAGTCATTTACTGGCTATTAACGGTAGTTTTTAGTCCAATTCTATTACAATTTATAAAATTGTAGATTAATTTTATCAGTTACATTTCTTTCATATAACAAAATTAAAGAAATTCCTTATGATCATAATAGAACATTTTCTTGATCTCACCAAATACACAGTAAAGTTTTTAGATCCTGAATGTTTCGTTTTATTGCAGTGTTGATGTGGATAATTGATCAGAGTTTATCCACTAGTTTTTAGTTTAGGATTATAAAATTTTTTTTCTTGTCAGTACTAATCATAATTCGATACAAAATATAAAAAAGGTTAATTAATTTTCTTTTGACTATTCGTGTGAGACTCATTTTTATTTTTTGTATTTCTTTTCCTTATTTTGTAAACGTTGAAAAACAATGGGATAATTAAGTCTAAATCAATTATCAATCAATGACCGGCTGAATTGAACTTTGATTCAATAACTATTACAAACATATTCAAAGTTCTTCATGTTAAAGTATTTCTTATCTTTTATATTAATATACCTACTTCGCCTTCAAATAGGATTTTCCTTCTAAATCAACATTCACAAATAATAAAGGATTTATAATTTTTCCTATAAATTTTATAAATTTTCTTATGCGCTTGTGAAGCACTTTTATTTTGATCAAACATGAGAAATAAAATGCATCGAATATTCTCTTTACGAAACTTAATTTTTCATCACATTAAAACAACGCTATTGGTAACAAGAATGGCATGTAATTTATTTATTTTTTCACACAGTAGTCAATATTAAAATAAAAAATACTTTTAATTCATAACTATTACCTTCTTTGTGTGAACTTTATTTACGATGTAAACACCTGATATTTACATAAATACATACATACATACCTGTATAATATATATATATATATATATATATATATATATATATCTATATATATATATATATATATATATATATATATATATATAATAGAAGTATATATACATTATACGTATGTATGCAATAATCGCTCAATCATACTTTGAAATATAGTTTTCTTTCAAAATATAGTTTCTATCGAATCAATCATTTTAGCTACTTTAAGTAAATTACATTCAATCAATCATTTATTAGTTACTTTATGTTCATTTTGCCTAATCATCTAAAATGTTATGTTATTTTTAATAAAGACAATAACAACGTTTATTAATAAGTTCCATTGCTTTTTATTATTTTGATATCATTTTTTAAATAAAAAATATTTGATTAACTGTAATATAATTTCAATTAGTTATCTATTTCTAAAGAATTAATATATTTTCAATCATTTATAAATTTAAATAAAGATAATGCATATTTTTAATATATTAATTGAAAAAATATTATGATTATTTTGGAATTATATATATATATATATATATATATATATATATATATATATATATATTTATAATATTAGTCAATATATAGAAAGGGAAAAAGAGAGACCCGAATGAGATTGAAGAATAATAAATTATAGCAAGTAAATGTATGTCTAAACCCTTCAGTCTCATTTCACACATAAAATTATCAAATATTCATATAATTATTTTAAATATAATGCTTTAAAAGTGAAAAAATATAATGTTTTTAATATATAAATAAGAAAATAATATATATGAAAATGAACCGAATAATAAAATAAAAATACATAAAAAATATTATTTGAAAGTCCAAAATTTTTCTATTTTTTTTATATGTTAATTTTAAAAATATTTGATTGGATAAAAGATGATAGTTATTTTTTTATTTATGTAAAGAGATATAATTATTTATTATTATAACATATGCGTTTATACTAAATTATTGAGATTACATTTTCGAGCAGAGGTACAAATTGAAACTGAATATTTGCACTAGCATTAACTACATCTCTAATGCGACCAAAACATTAAAACGTGAATTCCAACCCCTGCATCCGAAGCACCACGCATGCAGCGCGTAATATGAAATCGATTTTTCACTTCGAGCAAATGGATTGAATTGAATGGATGAAGTGTGTAGGTGCTATGCTCCTCGGCTTTATGAACACTACATGTAACAAGAAGTTATTGCAATGTTAAAACTGTTCACTTGTTCACAAATATGAACGAACATGTGGCGTACATTAGAGACGTAATTTAACGACTTTAACTAAATTTCAAGAAAACGTACGAGTTCGTTGAGATATTAAAATGTATTACTTTTTGATGCAAATATTGTAGGGGTATTACGAAAACATATTGTTTCAATATATTTTCATCAAAATGGAATTATTTTAAAATTATTATGGCGACATTACATAATATGAAGAATGGCATATAATAATATAACTGAGAAATATTTCAAGCAACGATTATAGGAAAAAGCTTATAATTAGATTTAGAAAATTTAGAAATATATCTAAATTAGAGGAAATCATTTTTATATAGAAATTACAAACGAATTTGAGTTTTGAAATTATCTATAACAATTTAGATACATTAAACATTAATGTTTTTTTTAAAAAAACTATTTTTTTATTCAAATCTTATTATTAATAATTATTTACTTTATTTGTTTCATACATATATATATATATATATATATAATTTTTTCATTTCATTTGCTTTTTTTATACCAACTAATAATGACAAACAACCTAATGTTTAAGTAAAAAATAAATAATTTTCATTTTGTTTTTTTGGTATTAATCATATCTGATAATAGTTAACAAGTAAAAAAACGTAATAGTAAAACCAAATATGTCTAACTTATTCTGCTGTTTTTGCTATTTCTATAAAGTAAATAAATTTTATTTTTAAAATTTTATTTTTTGTAAATTTAGAAAAATACCTTACCTGATGTAAATTTGTATTTACTTTACATCTATCTATAACTATACACACATACATACACACACACACACACACACATATATATATATATATATATATATATATATGAAAAAAAAATGAGATAATCAGAAAGAAAATCAAAATTTTTGACGTTATAAATGAAGAGATTAAAATAAAAATGCATTGGCTATCTACCAAGATGAAAAGACCACCTATGGACAAGATAATTTTTTAACTGGGAACTCAGAGATATAAAAAGCCCAGGAGGAGACACATAGAACAGAAAAATAAGAAAATTCATCGGATCGAATGGAAGAGAAAGTCATTGGATAAGTCGAAATAGGAAGTTTTGATAGTAGATGATTTCATTCATCACTGTTTAGAAAGGATGAAATGATGATGATGAAATATGTATGTATTATATATATAGGGTCATCCAAATGTGATACCTAGATTTTGTTTTATTAAAAAGAAACATGTGTATAGGTTGGTGTATAGGAAAACATTTGAATAGTTTCTTTTTAATAAAACACAAATCTAGGCGACACATTTGGATGACCAAATATATATATATATATATTATATATATATATATATATATATATATATATATATAATGCGATATTTTATATATATGGTAATATATATATATATATATATATATATATATAGATTATATATATATTATATACGATCACTTCGCCAGCTATTTAGTATTTTTTAACAACGCGCGAGTAGTGCATGTCACGAAAATGGAACAGAGAAATATAGAGAAATTTGTCTGGATAGCAGGTTGATAGTGATCCTACTCTTCTATCGAGTTATTACTGGTGATGAAAGTTGGTCCTTTATATATAGAATAACCGACAAAGCCAACAGTGGCTGTCTCCTGGAGCATCAAGGCCAAAGAAGGCGATAAAACATAAGTCCAAGGTGAAAAACCATATTGATTTAAATGCCAAAAGTGGTTTTCCACCAGAGGAGTGTATTCGATCCTTGATTGAAGATATAGAAAGACCGAGTTTTACTAGTTTACTAACTGAATGAGTAAAATATTTCAATGGTCAGACCCTGCGTTTTTCCTAACAATGGGTTAATATTCAATGAGGCGTTCGTCCAACAACGGGTTAATATAATTTATATACGATGGTGATAATAGCGATTATATATATATATATATATATATATATATATATATATATATATATATATATATGTCGACTGGGTAGCACAGTGGTTTGCATCACCGCGTGTCATGCGGGATATTGCGTTCGATTCCCAGTCGGAAAATCCCTCATTTTCGAGGGTTGAGTATGAAGGCCGACAACCTCATCTTGTAAAAAAATAACTGTCCAGAAGGGAGTAAACCCCGAATAAAAAAAATCTTCACCAATCCGCCTGGTCAGCGTGGTGAATATGACCAAATACCAGTGAATGGTAGCATTCATTGAGGCTTTCATCCAGTAGTGGATTGATATGGGCTTTATGATGTGATATATATATATATATATATATATATATATATATATATATACACGCAATTTTGAAAAAAGGCACTGGATCGGTCGAAGTGGAAAATTTTTGAGAAAAGCCTTCATCTAGCAGCGAAGTAAGAAGGATGATGATATATGTAATTAATATAATTTTTATTACGACGCTATAATGAAATTAATCTAGTGTTAATTTATTTTATTTTAATTTTTTTTTAATGGATTGAAATTATATTGACGTTTTTAAACATAATATATTTTAATACATACACTCATACTCATATATTAACTTCTTAAAAAAATAAAAATTTCTATGTACGTAAAAAACTAAAGATATTTTTTTAATTTAAAAACTATTTTCAAACAATTTTAAAAATATTTATTTTGTTCAAATAATATTTACTTTTCTGTAAGTTAAATTCCGTTGTCTTTTTTTAAAAATGGGCATACGGTATGAAAATGTTTTCTCTCGCAACACACTAGAGTTGTTAATAATAATATCAAAATTGATTTATCTTTTTCAACAAATATAAATTATAAGAGCATATTAATATTCATAAAATATTATATAAATATTCAATAACTAATTAAAAATATTTACAATATAAATTCATGTATTTACAATTTAATTACAATATAAAATACAGTTTTATAAAAAAACTATTTATACATTTATAAAAAAAAAATAACGAAAAAATATCTTTAAAGTATATATATATATATATATATATATATATATATATATATATATATATATATAAAGTCTATTGAATATAAAAAAGTGATAGAGTTAGAATAACAAGAAAAACGTTTTAAATAATCGTTATGTGAAAATGGAAAAATATTTCACGGCATAAATAAATATCACATCACTATTGACAGTCAATTTTACTGACAAATATATAAAATTTATGCGACATTTTTAACGTCTGAGCAGAAGGAAAAACGAGTTCGAAAATAAAATATATATGCAATAAATTCACAATAAACACGATACGATGCGTTTACTTGCTTCGACGCCTAACCATTATGAATAAAATTTTAAGATTCTGCGAAGGCATACAGCTTCCGGGTATTGTATGCTGGTTTCAAGAAGTAGCTAACCCGCTATTCTACCAGCTAGGGAATGTGGTTTCCCAGCGTACAACCAGCTGGCATGTCAAAGAAATTCCCGGTTTCAATTGTAACTATAATTTATTCATAACAGATGCCATATTTATACGTATATAAGCGTGTAAGAAATATTTCTATTTTTGGTGCGAAATATTAAGACATACGTGTTTCTTCTACGTGTCACATTATGTACATTTGATATTTCAAAAAGTATAAATTGTTTATGTGACGGCACACGCACGCGTGACTATACATACCCATGAGAACATACTCGTAGACACACACACGCACACAAATATTTATAGTTACATATGTATGTATGTAACTATAAATATTTGCGTGTGTGTAACTAAGTGTGTATGCAAGAGTGTGTGTGTGTGTATGTGTGCCTATGTGTGTGGATATGCTATGTGTGCATATTTGTGTATGTATGTGCATATATTCGTTTGTCAACATCGTCGTCTACCATTCGATTCCGGAAGTTAAGTAGTATTAAGCTTAAACGTTGGAAGGAATGACAGCAAACCATTTATCCGTGTTAAAGGAGAAACCTTAAGATCTTATAAAAGATTATTCGTTAAAAGAATTCTTTATCTAGAACAAAAAAAAACTCTTGCATAATCATATATGTATGCACGAAATTTATATATTTCTAAAATAAGTTTGTTTCAAACAGGATATTGAAAACTTAAAAGAAAATGATTTTATAAGTATAAAATAATATTTTAACGTTACTATCGCAGAAAACATATTACATATATATATATGTATGTATATATATATATATATATATATATATATATATATATATATATATGAGTAAAAAAGAACGATTTATAAATATATGTATTTAAAAAAAATACTTTAAAAAGCAGCATTACATAACATACTATATATTTGTTGATATAGAACTTAATTATAAAGTCGAACTACAATAAAATCTTATGAATTGGTTCAAAATGTCGAGATACTTTATAACAAAATATATAAAGTTATGAAAATTATAAATTCACTTTATAATTCTTAAAAAACGTAAAAACTGAAGCTAACAAAAAAATAATAACTTACAATAATGCATTATGAGAATTTTAACACAAATGAGTCATCCGTCACAACACTTCGTTATATTTTAAATGTGTTTAATAATAATTTATTTTTCTTCAATTTTATTCCCTAAATCGCATTAAAATTACTATAAAATACTCATCTTATTGCTATATCAAAAAAATCGATGATGATATAATCAACAAATTATGTATGTTTATCAGCAAATAAAGTAAACTATGTTAGCTGTGTAACTATTTCTTTATTGTAATTTAACGTTATTCAATAAAACTCTAACGCTTTGCTCTTTCTTTTTTATTGTATATATAGGGTCATCAAAATGTAACGCCTAGATTTGTGTTTTATTAAAAAGAAACTATACACGTTTCTATTTTTAAAAAAAAAAACACAAATCTAGGCGTAACATTTGGATGGCTTCTTATATATATATATATATACATATTCAAAGTAATAGAACAAGTTATCACTGTTTATCAAACAAAAACACTGCAAATCAAATCATATTTTATACAAAAATCAACATGAGTTTAAGATCTAATTTCTCATGTGAATTTTAGTTTTTCTATTTAGTTCAGAATTTATTTAAACATTTCACTTAGGTAAAGCCAAACTGATACGATTTTTCTGGACTTTTTTAAAGCCTTCAATAAAGTTCCTCATAATCTAATCAATAATAAATTACATTATTTTTATTTCAATAATTAAGTAATTTGGCATCCAAACGTGCCTTCTAAATAGAAATAAATTGACTAAAATTGAAAACACATCATTATATGAAATATCAGCGGCTCAGAGATATCTTAAAGTAGTTTTCTTAGCACTTTTATTATTTTTTTAAATAATTTCCAGATGAAATTTTAAATTCAAAATGTGATCTTTTTGTCAATAACCACTTCATTTATATAAAAATTATCTTACAGTTCAAAACTCGATATTTAAAATTTAGCATAAATAAAATTATTAATTAGACGAAGTATAACAATATAAAATTGAATTGATGAAGTATTTTTATTCGATTTTCCAATAAATACAATATTATCTATTCATCTTACTCTGACAAAGTAGAAATTATAACATTTAATTTATGTAAATATATCGGAATTATATTACAATCATCTTTATTAAGGAATGGACATATTTCAAAGTATATAAGTAATGTCTATAAAAAAAATCTGAAAATAACAATTAAATAATTTAGTTAAGTTATTAAAGAAAAAAACATACTTGATTTTAATAATAATTCTGCTTAAGTATTTTGGAGTGTACAAAATCCACAACATTCAGTTACAAGAATTTGAAAAATAAAAGGATTCAAAAAAACGTTACTTGTTTTGTGCTAAATACATATTTTAGAATAGATAATTGTAGTGAAATGGTTGAGTAAGTCGAGTGAAAGGGTTTAAAAAATGCTTTAATTTGCGTGTTTGAAACTTTATAAAAGTTATTTGCATTGAGAAAATATTAATCAGAGAATAGTTTTTACTATTTCTATAGCAAAAACGATTACACACTAAAAAATTAAATTGGAAAATTACTAAAAAATAATTTCAGGAAAATACAAATTCCTAACTTTAAATGCTCTTCATTTAAATAGTTGAAAACACTATCTTCCTCAATTAACAATTTTAAAAAATCAAACTAAGAGAAATGAAATGTAATAAAGTGTGATTGTTTCAAATTTGAAATCCCTGTCGCCGAAATTCTAGTCCTAAGTATGCATATTAGTATAACTGTGTGCATGTATGTATATATATATATATATATATATATATATATATATATATATATATATAAATTGCAATAAAGAAACAGTAGATTTTATAGAGCAGCACTCTGGCCGTGTTGCATGGTCATTGAAGTATGCATCAGTGAATAAAGTGAAAAATAAATGATTATTAAATACTATTCAAAAATCTCGCGCTATTGTTAAGAGAGATTCATTTGTATTAAAGTAAATGTTTCACGGTGATGACACAAATAATGCATAATGAGCAATTAAGATAATGCATCAAACAGTAATATTTTAAATAATAGCAATTTTATTTAATAATAAAATGCAGTAAGAAAATAATTATACAATTATAAAATTATCAATGATTATTAAAAAAAAGTGAAAAAATAAGTAAATTATACTTGTACAATTATATTTTTTAATTTTTACAAGAGAAATGGCATATATATAAATATTTAGTTGAATTTAAAATGATGTATAAAAATAAAATTGGTTTTCTAATGCTGAACTATTCCAAAGAAAAATGTTAAGCGAAATATTTTCTGTTTAATGTATATAACTGTCACTATTATTAAATATATTTTACACACACGAGTTTAATATCTTACAAAAGATTAAGCTGAACAAAAGTAATTTAAAGTTTCTTTACAAATATATATATATATATATATATATATATATATATATATATATATATATATATATAATACTGTATCATATTTTATAAACAGACATACTCATATATATAATATAATATAATTTTTAATAACTTTTTTGTTTATATGTTGAGTATAAGAATGAACATAGAATAATAACTTATTAGTTTTTAAAAATAATTTAAGACAGAATTATTTTTAAATATTTTTAGAAAATACTACAATTCAATACTTCGACGCAGATTTAAATTCACTTATTGTATATTTTAATATGAATATAAAAAAAATCGTACTAAACAAAACGTTTAGAATAAAGAAAAAATAAAATTTGTGTATTAATTATAAATCTTATTCATTTAAATATAAAAATATGATGAAATACAATAAAAAAAATGTATTAATAAAATTCCATAGTCTGTATATAAATTTCAATTTCGTAATTACTTGTTCATTGAATCGGTCCATAGAGAAACATACACAAAATGTTAATGACTGTTTCCCTACTGAAACTCATATGTGTATCGAATACAGTGGCGTAAAACATTTTTCATATAATATATCCTGATAAAAAATAAGTCAATATTTGCTGATTGGTATTTGTTTTGGTTAATTAAAAATCAATAAATAAATGCCCTTCTATGTGAATGGTACATATAGACGTTTTCCAATTTCCTCTATTCCTTTCTACTGTCTATATTTTATTGAATCTGTTCACGCCGCAGGAAATATCTTCATTATTTTTGTTCTCGTTCAATTTCAATTTTTTGTCGTTAGATGACATACAATTTTTCGAGCGAGATTATTTTTTTTATATACAAAAAATTATTGATGAAATGAAAATCGTCAGAACTACATATTATTCTAATAAATATGATCGAATGTGTAAATTTCAGTACAAATTATTTATTTTTTTAAAAATTAAAAAAATATCGATTTCGTTAGTGAAAAATGAATCGTTCGATATGTTTAACTTAAAATTTAAATTATATTCTTGTATTTATAATTGATATGCATTTTTTACTCTAACTTTTAAAAACAATAGTCTGTGTATTAAATATAAATAAAATGAAAAATATATGTTTTATAATAAAATCTGGTTCAAATTTAAAATTAAAAACATATTTGTGTGTTTACATTTTTGAGGTTAAAAATATATAAATATTTTACGTGGGTTTAAATGTATATATATATATATATATATATATATGCTATTAAGATAAATACAAAAAAAATTATTATTAATTAATTGGAATTTACAATACATGAGCAAACACAAAATTTATTATAATCAAATAACTTTGTATGCTTAATTATATTTTTTAAATGAATAATTGATAAATTCTAAAATAATAATCATATCAAACAAACAATACATATATATATATATATATATATATATATATATTTGTGTATATATACATCAGTTCATGTGAAATGATTGTGCAAACATTGAATAATCAATACTCACGTACTGCATTGATAAATTTATTAAGTTGTACGTATGCCACGACAACATAATGATCAATTAAAGTTATAAATGCGGACTTACCTCAAGAATGACAGTGTTTAGTTGGTATTCGAAATTCGTAGACATGTACGAAAAGCATCGCTCAAGGGCAAAAGTCGAATTGGGCAATCCGTCACTGCTGTAACCAAAGAAAAACACGTCTATAATGTAGAAAAACACTTATATACTTCTGAAAGTGTCTTAAATCGAAAAAGTAAAAGAAAACTGAATGCTTAAACTGATTCTGTCAATGTGAATAAATTAGAATAGTTTAATAGTATTGTGTAATCCTTCGTGGATTTGATAATTCTGTTTCGATTTCGTTATATAAATATCAGTTATTTTATATAATTATTGTCGAATTCTTTTTTGATATAATATATATATATATATATATATATATATATATATATATATAATAATAATACATTATTTAAAAAATGAAAAATAATATTTTCTTAAATTTATTAATATGATACAATTGTATTTTTGGAAAATAATAAAAAAGTATTCAACATTAAACTTATTTCATAGTGGTTATATAAGGTGGCCCAAATGAAATTCAAGGATAATAAAGATTAGTAAATGATAATAAACAAATAAATATATGTTTAAACCCTTCAGTCTCATTTGGGTAACTTATATTATTTAGAATAAAAGTGGAGTTCTTAATTTTATGTATTCACTTATTGGTTATTTTTATAATAAAAAATATTATCCAAAGATAAAAAATATTTTCTTTAATATAAGTTAAAAAAATTGCTAAAATTAGTTTTTGTTATATATTTGTATATAATTAATCATTAAAAAATATTATAATAATATTAATATTCAATATTTTTTTTCATTTGACGTATATTATAGGTAAATTTAAAAATTTTAACAGATTTTCAATCAATGCATATTTCTTTAGTTATAAAAGAATATTTATCTCTATTTTAGTGTAATACTGGTTTATTTTGAATTCATCTTCACTAAATTAGGAAATATTAATATATATATATATATATATATATATATATATATATATATATATATATAGAGAGAGAGAGAGAGAGAGAGAGAGAGAGAGAGTAGCCCAACTGAAATTGAAGGATAGTAAAGGACAGTAAATGAAAGTAAATGTACATCTAAACCCGCAGTCTCATTTGCACGATCCTATATAAGTAATTTGATTGTGACTTACTTATTACTATTTCAAAATAATATCAATATTCGCCTATCTTTGAATAATTGAGTCTTATATGTGGATTTATTTGAATTCTCATCGTTTAATTTATCACAAAACATATTTGAACCATTATACATTATTTCAAAAACTAATCCAAATAATCAGAAATTTTTCACTAGGTTGGCAAATATCTCCCTTCCGCCTTCTGGTCTTTTGAATTTCGCAGCTATGTAAAAAAAAAGCGGAAGGGAGATACTTGCCAACCTAATATAAAGAGTTCTCTATATGAAACTTTAATATTAAGATGAAAATATTATCTTTCTGTATATAAAAAATAATTACATCTAAAATTAATGTCATTAATCTACTTTAATTACTTTTGAAATTTAACAATTGTAAATAAACATCATTCACGATTTCAAGTATTAGGGGGGAGGGGAAGCGAGTGGTAGGCAGATCCCCTCCCCGGAGAGCGGGGGACGGAGTCCACTGGTTATGAATAAAATATTTTTAGAAAACTTATATCTATTTTATTTGTTGTTATAATCATAAAAAATGATTCTTCTAGATTGATAATATTTTTTAAAACTATACTATTAGAGTAAAATATAAAAATATTATCCCTCATACAAATATTGTAAAGAGAAATATGACAAAACACAAAATACGCGAAAAATTTTCTTATATTTTTTACAATTTCTATAAATTCCGAGTGACCAGTTTGAAAACTGATTGTATATTTTATAAAATAGTTATATTCCAAATTCTACTTTTCCCGGATCAACACGGAAGATTAATAATAAAAATATACGATCAACTATTAAAACATAAGAAGACACATGATGTGATAGAGGATAATACTAGAAAATTCCAGGAACATCAAAAATAAGAAGATTAGAAAGACAAGAATAATAAAACGAAAAAAAATTCATGTTTGACATTTATAACTCAAAATTATGTTGTGTTACAAATAAATAAAATGAATCTGTAAATATAATTTTACTATTAAAAATATATATTCGAAAGTATATTAATTTTAGTACAATTATTTTTTTTTATTCAAAATATAGCACTGTAATATACAAATATGCCAAGTTATAGTAACTTACAATTCAGGTAAATATCAACTACCTAGTATCTTATAATGAAAATGTCACTCTAATGAAAATATACTCAAGCAATGTTTCACTTAATAATATCAGAGAAACGCATTAAAGTGGAAAATTACCATAGTAAACATAGAAGATGATTTTAAAATTTGTTAGATTATTGTATATATATATATATATATATATATATATACGAAGGTCGTTTGATAAGTATGGTAAATTTATTTATTGTTTAATTTAATTAATTAATTAATTTAATTTAATTATTCAATTTAGTTTTTCTTTCTTTTTTACCATACTTATCAAACGACCCTCGTGTATATATATATATATATATATATATGAACAAAAATTTTAAATAAAAAAATATTTTAATTAAAATGTAAAATATTTCCAAATTCATCTTTGAAAGCGAAAAAAGATAAAAGTTCAAAATTATCGAAACATTGAATAAAGTTAAATCTTTTGAGGTATATTTGAATGAAGAAATGCAATAATTATTAATTATTTATAGATGGAAAATTGTTTCATAATTGATATGATTTATTAATTTTTAACCTAATTTTCTAACATTAATCTAAAATAAATATTCAATAATAGTTTTATAACAATCGATATTTGTTGCTAATGTGACAAATTATTTTTTTAAAAAAATATATTATCATGAAATGATATAAATTATTATACTTATTTTATTCTCAGAATAAATATTTTTAAATCATAAAATATTTATTTTAAATAAAAATATTTATATTAAATCTTTATGCATATATATATATATATATATATATATATATATATATATATATATATATATATATATATATAAAACATGTTTCACAAAAAAAATATTATTTTTGTTTTCAAACAAATTTCAATATTAGTTACACAATCATTGTATAATAGAGAACCCTCAGAGACCTTAAAATCCTTAGACCCTTCGCTGCGGTATTGTAAATTGTTGTAATTATACCGCTGGCTGTTGTAACGTAAAGCTACTCTGTGAGCTCTACTGTACTGTTTAATTTAACAAAATATTAATTATATCCTCAAAAAATTAAATCTCTACGCTTATCATTTTCTCTTTCAATATTTGTTTAAACTGTATATTTAATA
Source organism: Neoneuromus ignobilis (assembly GCA_029203775.1). Taxonomy (NCBI): domain Eukaryota; kingdom Metazoa; phylum Arthropoda; class Insecta; order Megaloptera; family Corydalidae; genus Neoneuromus; species Neoneuromus ignobilis. Next base: position 34,196,664 of record CP092090.1, read on the forward strand.
AACGTAATATAATTAAAAAAACAGTTGTTAATTCGTAGAAAAAAACTCATTCAAAAAATAATTTTATACAAGAAACATATTTTATTTAAATATTATGAAATGTATTGAATTAAAAAAATCTTTTCGGTCTTACCCACTACAGATAAAATGATCGATATCATACCCCTATTGAATCTTTGTTATAAAATAATTATTGTGTTATGGTGAGTCATCGTTACTAAAATATTTACAACCTTTCGCTTTAGAAATACATTGTTAGTTTAACCACTGCAAAGTGAAGACAGCATCTAATGAAGTGTTTTTGGTGTATAATGTCGTAAGAGTTTATAAACGTGTTAGTGCGACAAGTTATTTAAAAAAAATCTGCGATGTGTTTAGAAATGATCTAATTATTGAACACATATGCCAAATATAAAATTTTAATGATATGTCCTGTTTTGGATGAATTTCTATGGATGATGATATTTTGAAACAGACAGTAGACTAAAATCTGAGAAAAACTTTACAAAAATTAACAGATAGACTCAAAGATCATCACAAAACAATTTTAGATTTCTTAAAAATAATTTAATATGGTTTCGAAATTTAATGTTCGGATACCAAATTAATTCATGATACACAAATTTACGACTTTAATACACAGATTTATTTTACTTTCTCGTCAAGCATATGAACTATTTTTGAAACAATTTGTGACAGAAAATAAACAACAGGTTATATACAGTGATATAATGGGGAAAACATGACTACCAAAAATGAAACCCTATTGGCGATTATAAAGGCCGAAATACATCAAAATAAAGTGATGTTTTATTGTAGTTAGGAATGTAGGGGTATGGTGTATTTTGAATTTTTAAAATCCGGTGAAACCATTAATTCAGTTCCCTACTACCAACAAATGATTGAATTGAATAAAGCACTGCATATCAAAAGGCTATATTTGGTGAACACAAAAGGTATTATCTTTCATCAAAAATAATGCAAAATTACATGTGGCTATAAACAAGCAAAAGAACTGAAGTATATTGACTACAATATCCTTATATATATTTTATATCCACTCGGTTCTGGTACCTTAGGATTACAATTTATTCCGATATTTACAAAGTTCTATTAAATAGAAAAAAATACATGAAGTAATAAAATTATGTACAGAGGGATTTTTGCATCCAAATTAATATCTTTTATGTGGATGGAGTAAATAACTTTTTTAAAAAAGACAGAATACGGTTATAATAAATAACAGAAATTTATAATCGTTTAAATAAAAAAAATGTTTTTATATCATATAAAAAATCGAAGACTTTCTTTCCACTCTCTCTCTCTCTCTCTCTCTCTCTCTCTCTCTATATATATATATATATATATATATATATATATATATATGTATAGATGTACTTTGTAAACACATTTTATCAAATAAGAGAAAAAAGATACGTAATTCAAGGTTCCGCAGTAAAAAAAAGAACAATTAATTCATTTCATTCCAACCATTATCCAGTCTACATGAGAACTACTCTTTAGAACGTTTATCTTCATCAGTTGACAATATTTTTTGCGTTGTGCCATGCATCATTAGACACAACCTTTGACGGTATGTAATTACCTATGTGGCGCTACAAGCTTCGTTCTTACATAGCCCTAGGGTACGACTGATGGATATGATAATTATGTTTTGTGTTTTTTAATTAACTCGCACATACTCACTAGTGCTTTTTTGATGGAGTAGTATCACGAGTTTAGATAGTGTATATGTACTTAAAAAAAGCGTTTAATTAATACTTGTTGAAGCCTGATGAGGAAATTATCTTAATTAATATGTCACATGTATAAAAATTTAATTTATGATACATTCCTATACACACATATACATACATACACACACACATGCACACACACACACACACACGCACATATATATATATATATATATATATATATATATAATAAATACATATTTGCATTATAGAGTAACATATATTGCAATACATATTTGCAATATCATTAAAATGTGACGCCTTGATTTGTATTTTATTAAAAAGAAACATGTGTATAGGGTGGTGTACAGGGAAACATGTGTATAATTTCTTTTTAATAAAACACAAATCTAGGGATAAAATTTGAATGCCCCTATATAATACAAAACAAAATGTTAATATTAAACGTTAAAATAAAATGTTAATTGAATGGATTATAATGAAAATAATAATAAACAGTTTAGCAAAATGTTTAAATATAATTAACAGTTTTTTTATAACACAATGAATTTTAAATAGTTTATAAAATACATTAATTTATTGAATAGAAATCCATTAATTTATTTTCATTAAAATCCTTTTTAAATACATTTTTTAATACGAGGGTGGTCCCAGAAGTACCCAACCCAACAAAGAAAACACAAAAATTTTGGAAAAAATATATTTATTTTTCAACATAATCTCCTTTCAGCTCTATACACTTTTCCCAGCGATGTTCAATAAGTTCGATACTCTTTTTATAATAAGAACTGTCTTGCTCCTCAAAATACCCATTAACTGCCGACATCACTTCTTCATCGTTGGGAAATCTTTGACCATTAAGCCATTTTTTCAAGTTTGGAAACAGAAAACAATCCGAGGGGGCTAAATCTGGCGAATAGGGTGCATGAGATAGCAATTCAAACTTTAATTCATTAATTTTGGCCATTGCAATAATGGATTTGTGAGCTGGTGCATTGTCTTGATGAAACAACACTTTCTTCTTAGCCAAATGCGGCCGTTTTTGCTTGATTTCTTCGCTCAAACGTTGCAATAAGTTCGCATAATACTCGCCGTTGATAGTTTTTCCTTTTTCAAGATAGTCAATGAAAATTATCCCACGCGCATCCTAAAAAACCGACGCCATGACCTTGCCTGCAGATGAAACGGTCTTCGCCTTCTTTAGAGCCGGTTCTCCCTTTTCAGTCCATTGTTTTGATTGTTCTTTTGTCTCGGGTGTGAAGTGATGGACCCATGTTTCATCCATGGTTATGAAACGGCGCAAAAATTCTGCTTTGTTGCTGTGAAACTTCGTTAAACACTCAATTGAAACATCTTCACGACACTGTTTTTGCTCGAGTGTGAGCAAACGCGGCACCCATCTTGCACACAGCTTTCTCATGTCCAAATTTTCAGATAATATGCGATGTACCGCACTTTTTGAAATGCCTACTATGTCTGCTAGCTCGCGCACTTTCAGTCGACGATCATCCAGTACCGCTTTGTGGATTTTCTTCACCATTTCTGGAGTCGTCACCTCATTTGATCGACCACTGCGATGCTCGTCTTGGCAGCTCGTACGGCCTCGTTTAAACTCTGCTACCCAATATTTCACTGTTGTAAACGAAGGAGCAGACTCACCCAGAGTAGAATCCAGTTCAGCTTTTATATTGGTTGGGCTGAGACCTTTCAAATAAAAGTATTGTATCACGTAACGATGACCAATTTTCTCCATTTTCACAAATTCACTGAAAACGTTCACTATTGATGGCTGCCAAACAAATACTAAACAACGTGGCGTCCTCAAACTTGAAACATATGCTTTATAGATTGTGTACTTTCTAATACAGTGATATTTTTCAAACAACTACCGCCATCTCTAGGTCAGGCCGGGTACTTATGGGACTACTCTCGTAGTACATAAAATATGCCTATTTAAATAATTGAACTAATTGTATACATATAATAAAATATGTCAGTTTTATATTGCTTTAATATACTTATACAGTTATCAGGATATGAATCGATTTATTGATGTAATTATTAATTCTTATTAATATTTTTTTTAACAAAATCGATATTTGATTACAGTTATTTCATTTTAACGATACTTACAATTAAAAATTATAATTGTAACGAAATGACATTTTAAAATATTCATCGAAACCAAACAATTTTTATCACTATTTTTATTAATATTATATTAAAATTTATAATTTGGCTTGAAGCTAAACGCGTGGTATTGAAACATATAAAGGTCATTATAAACAATAAAATAATATCATTTTAGATATTTTGCTAACAAATGTCACATATAACATTATTATGAAATTATTAATTTATCTACTATACTACTATACTAATAATATTCAGTAAAAATAGTAAATAAATATTTATTTAAAATATGTAAAATAAATATAACCATCTATAACTCATTAATATATCATTTTTTTTCGAATTTATACTGATTTAATGTATTATTAATTAACAAATTATATATTTTTAAAATTTATTTTTTCAGTATTAAACAATTCTAATTTAAGTCATTAATTCTAATAAATTAAACTGCAAACTTTTGAATAATTCTTATTAGCTATTTATGTAAAATACTTCTAAAATGTTACAAACAATAGATCATATTTTCGTTGTAACATTTGTACACTCGAAACGAATTTAACTAAATCACTTTCTGAGGGTTTTTGTTGTTCTTTACACGTAATTAATTTTAACCTTTCTGTTTTAGTTTTTGTTTCCATTTGAATGTGTATGTAGAACGTATTGTGGTTTTATTTATATTTCTAGGACGTTTCTTTTGTCTACATTGTATATATCATTTTATACATTATGATTTGTATATTTGCTCATTTTTACACTTTTCTAATTTAACGTAAAGATCTAGTTTTACAATGAAACAATGTTAGATATTTTCTTTGTGTAGTTGATATCTAATTATTTTTATATGAATGCTCTATATAACAATATATATATATATATATATATATATATATATATATATATATATATACATATGTATATAATGAGCAAAATGTAACGTGAAACTTCACAGTTGCTCTGCACGTACCTTCATTACAAAACTTTATATGTAACTATATAGAATGATGCATTAGCAATGTATGTACACAAGATTCAACCTGTTTACAAACTCAATGCATAAAACACAGCAACGAGAATTTCAAACGTGGCAAATTATGTTGTATATTAAAATTTAACGACAATTCTCGAGCAAGGAATTAACATTAAGTTTTTAGCAAAACTAAAAAAACTTATACTAAAGCTTTTACTTTTTATTGAATATTTATACTTTTCTTTTCATTTATTATGATAGTCGAAAATGAGAGTCTTTTATATTATTTGAAAAGTAAAAAAAGTTTAGTGATGTTAGAAAAAAGACGATGATGTCAGTTTTTTAGATTTGTATTAAAAATGTACCACCAATATATAAATGAACAGCTTAAAATTATTAAAGAAGAGAATTTAAATAAAAAACACTTGTGACGTAAAAAAAAGAGAGATTAAAAATGCACCTTTTCAAAAATACTTTTAATAATCGCAATTCTACATTTTATAGTTTATAGAATTAAGGAGAATTATTCTTAAGAAAGTAGCAGCTAATTTATATATTTTTTATAGTATACAAATATTATTTTGTATATTACTATTTAAAAAACAATTCCTTTTTTATTGCACACACACACATACATACACACACACACACACACACACACACACACACACACACATATATATATATATATATATATATATATATATAATTATCATAATCATTATTAATATCAGCCACATCTTATCCATTATTGGATGAAGGTCTTTTCCAAAACTTTTCATTTCGATCGATATAAAGCATTTCTCTTCAATTCCATTCCAACGAATGTTTTTATGTATCTGTCTCTTTTATGAATTTATCTCTTCCAGTTTTTTTTATATATTTTTGAGTTTACAATCAATAATTTCTCATCCCCATCACTGATCTAATTTTCTTGTTATATAACCAATTTATTTCAATTTTAAATTTTTTACTTTTGCCTTTCGCTCTAGCATCCATAATTTTGGTTTTCTTTTTGATCTACTCGTTTATATATCTTTACCTGTTATTACTAACATTTATTTTTCTATGCTTTTTTGTGTTACCTAAAGCATATACATATGTATGTATGTATGTGTATGTATATATATATATATATATATATATATATATATATATATATATATATAATCTTAATAAAAACAACCTGCTTAAGAAGTAAACCCTTAATAAAAAATCTTTACCAATCCGCTTGAATAGCGTTGTGAGTATAACTAAATTCCAGTAAATGCTAACATTCATTGAAACTTTCGCCCAGCAATGGGCTGAATAAGTTGCTATATATATATATATATATATATGTAGATAAATTACGAAAAAAAATTTGATCCAATTAGTATATCAGCTATTTTGAATGGACTAAAAAATTGAATATATTTTATATTGAACTTTTCAAAGACATTTATAGAAATGATAAATTTTCCGCATAAGACGCAAATAATAAGAAATTTTAAAATTACTGAAAAAGTGAGACATAATTATGCAATAATACTAAAGGTATTTACAGCAACACTGGAAGTCTTTAAAACCCTTAACTGATTATTGGAAGGAATGAAAGTAAAGAATAAAATACTTAGTCACTTACGAATAGAATTGTTACGAAAAGTAATAGAAAAATTAGACAAAATAAATCAAAAACTAGGCTTTATGACGAACCACAACAGTACAAGAATAATGTTCATGCATTCATGGATAGAAACAACTGATTATGATATTGATGATTATATATATATATATATATATATATATATATATATATATATATATATATATATATATATATATATATATATATATATATATATATATATATATATATATATATATATATATATATATATATATATATATGTAGACAGAGAGAGGGAGATTAAAATAGATTTAATTCAAGATTGAAGGCTACGAAATTAATTTTATTTTTACCTATACCAAATATGTATTTATGCATATTTTGAACTCTAATCTATAATATATTTTCTATTCGAAATATCTCTGTTTTAAATCATTCTATTTAATATAATATATAAATATAATTAAAAGTACA
>CP092090.1:34208567-34223567 GCA_029203775.1 Neoneuromus ignobilis
AAATTAATTGGGGATTTTTCCAAGCCATAAGCTAATAGAGGGTAATATGATATATATATATATATATATATATATATATATATATATATATATATATATATATATATATATATATATATATATAATATATATATATCACATAAAATCATAAAATGTTGGTAAGAATTTTTACTTATATGATTATTAATAACTCTTTAAATTATTATTTATATTTAATTTTTTTAAAAATATTTCAAAATAAAATTTCTATTAGAAAACTATAATTACTTTTTGCAAACCATTTATATACAAATAATATATGAAAAATATACTACTGATAATTTTTTTTAAAAGAAATATTCTTTTCATAATAATATTCCTACTATATATAATGTAAAATGACAGTTTTATAAATATATTTTTTATATATAATACACTTCGCTCAAATAGAATGTTACATAAATCTATATTTCACAATCATATCATCAACTATTGTATGTATGTACAATATGCATGCATGCATGTGTGTTTGTATGTATATATATATATAATATCTAAAGAAAATATTATAGACGATATAGAATTTCAGTAATATATGTTTAAATATTTTTGAATAATCTAATTCAATATTTTATAAAATATAAGTTACAAAAAAATACAAAATTTATTATATGTATTTTTATAATAATAATATTACGTTTGCTTAGTATAGTAAATCTGGTAACAACTTCCAATTTTGGAACAATCTTTAAATTATGTATTTTATTCTTTTTAATCAGATTTTTAAAAATCTAAATTAAGGAATTGAAAATACGGGAATGAAGAGCATTTGAACTTTAAATACCTCTGTGGAAGATTGAACAACAGTCAACTTATTCTTTGGAATTTCGAAATTTTTTAGATCGTTATCATTTTGTGTCATAGAAAGGAATTATTCTTTGATTAAAATCTTCTCATATTAAACTAAAAAAGAAGTCATTACAACCAATAAAGAGTTTAAAAAAAGTTGTAGTATTTCTCAGATTTTAATTAATTTATTAATTTTTATATTGACGATGCCACTAAGAAATGGAAAACAACTTTTGACAAAAAAATATTGTTATAAATAAATAAGACTTAGATATTTTATAGCAGAGAGACGATTTTGTACTACTAGCAGAAAGTGAGAAAGAGCTATAGCATAAAATATATAATTATAATAAGATCTGTAAAGAATATGACACTCATTATCTGTTGAAAAATTCAAAATAATGACTTTTGTAAGAAAAGAATTGGTACAGACAAAAAATTATAAATGACAATATTTTAGAACTAGTAAACAGTTTTAAGTATTCATTAACGTAAATAATTTTCGGTTTATAACAAAATTATTGGAATTAGTTTACTGATATAAGTTAATATAGTAATAAAATTAAGTAAAAAAGATGATAATATTTTAGGACAAAAAAATTATTTATATATATATATATATATATATATATATATATATAGAGAGAGAGAGAGAGAGAGAGAGAGAGAGAGAGAGAGAGGGAAAAAGCAAGAGAAAAAATATTTATTAATTCATTGCATTCATGACTTTTTTTTATCTATTTAACATTCTTATTGGTATTTTTAATATAAGGTGGTCCAAATGAGACTGAAAATTCTAGATATATATATATATATATATATTTACTTCCTTATTACCATTTATTATCCTTCAGTCTCATTTGAGTCACCCTATTTATTGAATTTATATTGAATTGTTACTAGCATAAAAATATACATACAAAAATGATATAAACAAATACTATTTATAAAGTTTAAAATAAACTTGAATATGACTATTAACAAAATTAATTTATTAGTAAAAAAAGAGATTATATATATATATATATATATATATATATATATATATATATATATATATATATATGTTTTAAATATAAGTAAATATAATAAATAACAAAATGTGAAAATAAAAACACATAATTAAAAAGAAATGTTTTAAATAATGTCTATTTTAAATTTTACTGTATTTTAAAATGTACAATCAATATTTTTGAAACACTCGTAATTTTATATAGAAGATATTTACACAATTTATTATTCAATGGTATTACGACGTGAGTGAAATGAATAATTTTAAATGTACCTTTCTTCAATGTATTATTTCTACGTGAAACTAAAAAATAATAATTGTCAGTATCTACATACAAAATATGTTTCGGTATGTTAACTGTTTGTGAGACATACGCGTGATCCTTTTGCATAAAATTGTTTGACAGTGCGACATGAATCACATATAAAGTGGAATAAATGTGTAGGTTATCAAAACACGAGGTAGATTTACTGGAAACAGTTAAATTGCCGTTTTACCGTTGGTGTACCATTTACGGATACTTGCAATGCAAACTTCATTCACAGTATAGAGAGATAAGGAAATATTTATAAGAAAGTATACGTTCTAATACTTGTTAATAAGTGTTTATTTCACGATCTTATCATAAAGTATTTAGTCACTTGAATCAATTGCAACATTCATGACAATGTGATAATTGAAGTACTTAATTAACAGATTTAAAAACAAGTACTAATTACATAGAAATGTTATTTCAATTAATAAACATCATAACACTATTTATATTGTATAATACTTGAATCTTTTTGAAAAATTTAATAAATGACTTCGTTTTATATAGACGAGTAAAAAATAAATTTTAATTACATTTCTATTTTTTCTTTAATTTACTTTAAAACGAAATTATTGAACAAGGAGTTACATTTCTATATTTTTGGGTATGTAATCGAAAAGTCGTGTCACATTAAATGAAAGATCTCTGACTTCTCATGAAAAGGGTTCGTTCAATTAACACTATTTAAAACATATGCGTTTATTTCATTACTTATATTACATATATATATATACACATACATACATACATGCAAGCGAATATATTTTAAATTGTTATATAATAAATGGTTTTAATTTGTTTAACAATAAATGTCTTTTGACAAAACATTACAAACACAAACATGTATGTCATACAAAGATATTGCACACAAAAAACGTGTTAAATTCTCTTATCGTATCTTTCTTGAATTGAGGTGTTTCTTTAAAGGTAAACGGTCACTTAACCGTATCAACTCACGCACTGATAGCATCGGTTGTACAAATCCCTTTTATTTATTTAAACCTATTCTGATGGTAAAATCTTACACAATGGATATGACAGATAGACACTGTTTGCATTGTAATCTGTTCAAGCAAATGCACATTTATCTTAAATGAATGTTTTTTTGTTCTTTTTGATTTATGCAATAAGTAAATAAGTTACGTGAACTTATACATACATACACACACACATACATATATATATATATATATATATATATATATATATATATATATTTATTGGTAAGACTAATATTAGTAATTTCTAAATGTGTTCAAAGAAGAATAAAAATAATTGATATACGAGGGTCGTTTGATAGGTATGGTAAAAAAGTAAGAAAAGCTAAATTGAAAAATTTAATTAAATTAATTCATTAATTAAATTAAACAATAAATAAATTTACTATACCTATCAAACGATCCTCGTATAATAATAGAGCAAATAAAATCGTTGAAATGGTCACAGGCAAGACATATAACAAAAAAAGAAGATAATAGATTAACAACAATCAATATAAAATATCTACCAAGAGACCAAACAAAGATCAAACAACAGACCTTATCATAAGTGAAAGAATGAAATTGTAAAATTTAGTGGTGACGAAGGTTGGATGATATTAACAGCAAATATTTCCACAAAAGTTCAGAAGAATCATAGAAAAATAATTAGGAAGAGCCAGTGACATTTGATAAGACTTTCGCCCTAATAAGTAAGTTTTTATAACGATAATGATAACAAAAATATGTAAGTTAGGAATAAATATGTAGATAAAAAAAGAACCGAGTTGATCAGAGAAAAAGTTACGGGTTTTATAGCAAGAATAAAGAATTTCAAATTAAAATAGTACGGTCATATATCAAGAAGAAAAGACCACCAAAGGATGAGAAAAATTGTTTATTTGGAACCTAGATATAAAAAAGATCTTGAAAAAGGCCCATCGATAGATAGAAAAGATATATAAGAAGATTCGTCGTAATGAACTGGACGGGAATGTCACTATATCGGTCAAAATGTAAGGTTTTGAGAAAGGTCTTCATCCATTAGTGGATAAAAGAAGGATGATTATAACGATAATATATATGTATAAACCCAGAAATATACAAAGGACCAAGAAGGGGACCCATTGATAGATGAGATAGGGATAAAAGAAGATTCGTTAGTGTAAAATGAAAAATGAAGATACTGAATTGCCGAAAATGGAAAGTTTTGGGAGAGGCATTCATTCAGCAAGGGATAAAAAGAGGCTTATAATAAATATATATATATATATATATATATATATATATATATATATATGTACATATACATAAATATTCAACAGAACATTTTTATATTCAGAAATAATAATTGTACTATATTGAAATAAAAACATTTTAGAATCATACACCTCAAAAATATAACTTTAACAAAATCTTGTCTTATTGAGAAATATTTTTTTTATTAAAATATGAATTTTCTGTAGTATTAAGTTATTAGTGATTAATTCTAACTCCTTTTCACAATTTTATTAAATTATAATAACCTATGTATGATTAATGTGAACTTTTTTAAACAAAAGTTTAATATTTTTTTTAAAAAGTGGTGTGTAATTTAAATATATGCTTGATTATAAAAGCAAAGTAAATACGTTGAAAGATGTTATTTCAGAACAAGAATATTTATTTAGTCCATATAAAAATCAAAATAAAATTCAATAAATAATTATTTCATAGATGTAAAGTAAACTTTAATATTTTTTGTATATTCAGTTTCATAAAAAAATCGCACTCACAAATAGTCTAAAATTTTTTTTGACAAAATGTTCAACAATTATATATTTATACAAATGAATTATCACCTTCAATATGACAAGATATTAAAAAGAGTTCAATAATATTAGTATAGTCTTTATAGACAACACTACATTTTATAATCCAATGTTCTAACAATGATAATATCCTCATTGAAGTAGGTATTAACCAATTTGTTATAAACAACAAACTAAACAATAAATGATTATTGAACATTTTCTAATATCTTATGATATTGTGGGTGATAATTCATTTGTGTGAAAGTGACTTTACCACAGTTTCAAAATAAATAATAATTATATTTTTACTCACATCATCTTTATTCATTTTCATAACAATTTTTTCACTTTTATAGAAAGTTCCTTTATTTCATCTTAGCAAACTTTGTGATACTATGATCTTATTTATAACAGTAAAAAAATCAATCAAAACTAACAACGAACTAACATATAATTTCAAATGATAGTTTAATTAAAATCTAATAATTAACCAAAAAATAAGTAATTAACTGAATTTCAAAAGAATACATTAAAAATATAAATAAAAAATATTTAATAAATAGCAGACGGAATGTTAAACTTTCTAACATAAATGAAACACTTACGCCTAACATAAGATATTATAAAAATACTCAATAATCAGTTGTGTGCAGTTATATAAAAACAAATAATTTTCTTTCAAACAGAATATTCAAAAATGTAGACAAATATGTATAAGGATGATTTACGTAAATTCAATAAAAAAGATAAAGACGGCCATTAACTGGAGATCCGTTGAACAAAGACAACAAAATTATAAGAACATATATAAGTTACAATCAAAAGATAATCTAGATTTTATAATGCATCGGTCTGACGATGATATAAGTATTGAATTGCGCCTAAGTGAATAGTAAATGATTATTAAATATTTTTATAAACATTGTGGTGTTAGTATAAATGATTAATTTGAATTCAATTTAATTTGCCATAGTAACAAAAAAATAGATCAAAATGTATATTTATGTACGAGGATCATTTGATAAGTACGGTAAATTTATTTATTGTTTAATTTAATTAATTAATCAATTTAATTAAATTTTTCAATTTAGCTTTTCTTACTTTTTTACCATACTTATCAAATGACCCTCGTGTATGTATATATATATATATATATATATATATATATATATATATATATATATATAACTGTATAGAAAAATTAATAAAAAAGAATTTCAAGTATTAACAAATAAAAATACCACAATCAAAAAACTGAAACTTCGGTATATTTAAAGTAATTAAACAGAGAACTGCATTTAAAAATCCAGTTAATAAAATTGCATATGCCAATATTATATAGATAATTGTTCTCAATTTATGAACATAAATCAACTTTTTCATTTAGAAAATTCCTATTTTATCTTAAATTGTATTTTATATAAAATATTCTCACTAGTATATCTGATAAATAAATCTCAAGTATATAAATATTTTAAACAAAAATATATATATATATATATATATATATATATAAGTATACACTGAATTTTAAATATAAGTTGATAATTTATTTATGTTATATATATATATATATATATATATATATACATTTCTTACTATTTTAAATATTTCCCCTCTTTCTAATTATAATTCTACAGCACCATTTTCTCATTCAAAACATCAACTTTATTCAACTTCTGAAGTTTCAGAGATTTATTTAAAAACTTTGTAACTTTTGATAAATCTTAGTAATTATTCTTTTAAATTTCACCGAGTCTTTAAAAACAACTTTAATAATTTTAACAGTTTCTGCAAAAATGTGACTTTGTAAATATGTAAGTAACATATTTTCAAATGTATATACAATATAACTGCAAAGTAATATTTGGTTTTTAATTAAGCAAATGCTGGTAATTTAATAGACAACTACACTTTTATTATAAAAAATAATTTCTTTTTTAAAGAGTTAAATATAACTAAAAAATTATATATATATATATATATATATATATATATATATATATATATATATATATATATATGCAATATTAACTATTGATGAAAACATAAATTATTTTTCTAATAACGTATATGAAAATTATAATAACTAGTTTTTTCATCATTTTTAATAATGTTTCATATTATTTTTCGAAATTGATTTTTCTCATTTTTCCTTATTCTTCTTTAATGTAAATTCCAAGATGTTTTACATGATCGAATTGTTTTCTAGGTAAGTATGTATATCATTTTTAATGAAGGCACTCTATATTATTCGTTATAGAAAAACATTTAATTTAATTATATAGAAAGAGATAGTTTATATAAAATGGAAATTATTTCTTTCAGGAAAAAACTGAACAAACTTTGTAGAAATAACGGGAATATTACTTTATTGAACAAAATAAAATCGTTATCGACAATAGCTACTCTGTACTTTCCTATTTACTTCTTTGTTATTTCAATGCGCTGTTTACTGTTCATTCGACTGAAAATAAAACAGATATCACTTTTTCGTAATATCCTACAGCAGCACATATCATCACATTACTTCCGGCTATTTGTTTGCGTCTCAGTTTTTTTCCTCTCTTGCGATTATTGTGATAATAAAGTTTAAACTTAGCATGGAATTTTTTTAAAAAAATAATTACCATTATCTTTTTCTAATCGAAAATTTTATTAATAAATTCAAATCAATTATTATTTTCAGTAATTCGATAATATTTTTTGCACATTTTTTCGTTTTAAATATTGTCATGATAAATATACATTTTTTTTAATCTTCATTGAAAAAAGGTTTTTTAGAACGATAAGCAAAAGTCGATATAATTCACAAATCTGCTTAAGATTATCCTGTAAGTTTTTTAGCCAATGTTTATAAGAGTATGCGTAACACGAAAATGTCTTCACTTTTTTATTATTTTAACTTCGTCACAAGATATTTTTGTTTTTAAAATAAGTTATAGTTTTTATTCTACTTTTAGTAAGTCACTTATTACTGAATATAAATTTTTCATAAATAATTAGATTTATAATATAATACTCAGATAAAGATATTAATCATAATGTACTATTTATTTAGATCCTTAAAATTTTTTTATAAATTAAATTAATATTTCATCCAGGCATTCAAATTTCATCATGATATAGATTTTTATATATAATTACTGCAGTAATTAGAATTTATCAAGGTGTTTTAAAAATAAATTTAAATTTTTGAATAAAGATCAGATTTTTTAATAAATAAATATATAATATATATATATATATATATATATATATATATATATATATATATATATATATATATATATCTTCATTCATAAATAGAAGCTTTTGAGAGCAACATTTTCTCATCTTTTTCTTCAATAACAATAAACTATCATATATTGAAAGAACAGTTTACCATAGAATTTGAATCATGGTCCCATTATCTTTTCATAAAAATATAATCCATACTTCCAGATGGGAATTTCGATTCACAATATTCAATTTCAATATGAATATATGTATTGTAAGATATTCATATTCATATAGATGTAAAATATATTTATGATTTGAGAACTCAAGATATCATTTCCATCAACAATAATTGCATTAAGTTTCCCATAAGAATTTTCAATTATTCTTATCAACAACTAAGTATTAAAATAATTACCATACATAATATACTTTTGAAAATAATTTTATATGTTTATCTTTTTCTAAATCAGAATTATATAATTATAAGATTAATATTTTTATTAATAAAATGACGTTACTTATAAATTTTAGTTCTGATTGCATTTTTTTATTAATTTTTGTTAATAATTAGTATATATATATATATATATATATTATGTTCATTATAACTGTGTGTGTATATAAATGTAAATTTGAATTAAAGAAAGAAAGTCAGTAAAATAAGTTATAAATCTTTTCAGTTGTGAACAATACACACATTTACATTGTTTACCTACTTCATGATGAACGCACGCAATTAAATCTAGATCGCCATAATGAGAATACACTTGAACTTTAATTCATTTCCTAGTTATTACGACTTTGTTAGGAAATTCTTGAAAGAAACTAGTTTTAAACAGCCATTTATCACCGTTCTTTAAATGAGATTTCTTTCACATCTCTTGTTCAACAAGTTTTTTTCATGTATTTGAACTGAATTCTAATATTTTTATAATTCTTGATAACGCAACCGATTTTATTTCTTATACATACAGATGTTATAATTGTTCGAATTCTTTGAATTACTACATCCTCATACTTGTCTCGCATTGCATTATAATGAATATTGTTGAATTAAATATTAATTGCTGCGACTCAGAATATCGGATTAATAAAACATATCTGTGTGTATGTACGTTTCGTCATAATCAATCCTTTTAATAAAGTTCGAATCGTTTTTCAGCGACGAATTGTTCATGCGGACATTTTTAACTTCCGATTCATGGTGATCATCGCGTTACTTCGACGGAATAATAAACATGTATTATATAACATTTAATATAATTGTACGCAAGTTGCCGCACGTATAGAGATTAATTAAATATTACATTTGGTTTATTAATAATGCTTTCATCAGACGCTTGTTCCGAAATAGGAAACAAAAACATTTTATTTTAATTCATAATTATGTGTATTGTATGTATGTACAAGCATACGTGTATACATATGTATACATATATATATATATATATATATATATATATATATATATATATATATATATATATATATATATATATATATATATATATATATATTTATATATATATATATATGTATATAGTTATATATAAACATATATACCCGTCCCTCAATTTACGCGGAGTATCCGTTCCACGTGGATTTGTTTTACGCGAATGAAAATCGCGTAAATTGAGTCTGTCAGTATAATAGAAAAAATATTGGAAATAAAAGCTAGTAAAGTTGTAGAAAAACATATTTATTTCACATAGCTTAACAAAAAAATAATGACGTTTTAGAAAACAAAGGTAGATAAATTTTATTTGATGTCACTATCGCTACTGTAATTCAAAACAATCAACCTTTTATATATTTATATCGTGCTTTGATACGTTCAAGTAAGAATTTGCGTCACTCTGATATATAATAAATTCCATGAAAAATTATATAAAATGAAATCTATCTGACCGCGTATAAAAAGTGCTGCGTAAATCGATACCGCGTAAAAAAGTCTTGCGTAAATAGAGGTATAATTTGCCGCGTAAAAAAAAACTCGCGTAAAAAGTCCCTTGTAAATTGAGGGACGGATATATATATATATATATATATATATATATATATATATATATATATATAAAGACACACATAAGTCATGGCACACATGGGTGACAAGCAATTTATTGATATAATTCAATGAAGTCGTTAAATTAAAAAAAATATATTTAATTGATAAAATTAATAACTGAATAAATATAATATTCATTAAATTTATTCATTATATAATATTCATCATATTTATTTTCAATTAAATATTTTTTTCATTTAACGACTTCATTGAATTATATCAATAAATTGCTTGTTACTCATGTGTGCGATGACTTATGTGCGTATTTGTATATATATATATATATATATATATATATATATATATATATATATATATATATATATATATATATATATATATATATATATATATATATATATATATATATATATATATATATATATATATATATATATATATATATATATATATATATATATATATGTATATATATATATATATAAATAATTTCTCAACAAGTTTAGATAAACTCTAAAAAAAATCAAAGAGTTAAACAAGGCAAGTAAAAAACAATATCTTATAATAAACTACAAGAGGACAAGAGTAATGAATAATAAATTTTAAGAACTGAAGAAATATAAATAAAAGAAATTAAAAAAAATGTGTATTTAGATAAGATACGTGTTAGATATAACACGTAGAGACAGAAAAAGAAACGAGTGAATTAGAAAGAAAACCGAAGTTACAAATACAAAAGTGAGAAGTTTAGAATGGAAATGAACCAATCATATAGTAAAAAGGGAAAATCGCCGATGGACAAAGTAAATTATTGATTGGGAACCTAGAAATATAAAAAGGTTCAGAAATGAATGCTCATGGATTGATAGAACAATGGAATAAGAAAATTCATTGGAGTGAAATAGATGAGATCATTCGAGTTGGTAAGTTTTGGGAGCGGCCTTCATTCAGCAGTGGATTGAAAAGATATGGTGATAATAATAATGACATATATACACAAAGAAATGAAGGTTCTATAAGTAGATTTTTTTTATAAGTCAAATTTCTTTACATGATAATTTATTCAACTTTTAAAGCATTAAAGTTCAATCATAAAATATTTTTATCAATAAAAAAATGTAAACAACGTTAAAATAACATAATAAGCAAATAATTACGAGATATTTATACGAAAAATATTTATAAAATGTAAAGTATAAAATCTTATTAAACAATCATTTTCAATGTTTTTAATAATATTTTCTGGAAGAATTTAATTAATATCAGAACATTGAAAATGGTTCAAATCGTATATATTTATTTTATAGAAATTTTTATTTTAAAATATCTTAAAATTAATAAAAAAATCCAACTAAAACACTTTTTAATAAACATTTTATTTTGTATATATATTTCATTAAGTGGACGAAAATATTTCTCATAATGTATTTTAAAAAAACAATCTAACCTTGACTTTTTTTAATAAAATGATCATCATAACGGTATTTGTTGTAATGAGATTTTATTTTTATTTAAATCACACATTAAACTTACTAATTTTAGAATTGTCAATAACGGTTTACGAAATACACGAAAAAAAGATTTATACTACAAGTTCAATTATAATTCTACTCTAACGTAATTCATTTAAATTAAAATTATTCACGAAATCACATTCACAAAGTGTACGGGCATTTAAGTGTATCGATATTTATCACCAGTTGTTTCATCGGCAGGTATTGTTTACTGCGAAAAATGATCTTCGAGCATGAAATCGCGATTAGAGTATGATATAGTCATCGAGTTTATATATAGACTTTACATCAACAGACCTCACGGGGAGTTGGTTTACTGAATTTGTAACGGGAACATTGAGATTCGATCGATGAATTCACAACAGCCATTTTATGCATTTTATGTACGATTAGTTATGTTCTTTGTTATTTAAAATAATTGTTGTGTTACATGTTGAAAATTTAAATTAGCGTTAAGTTATTTGTTAATTTAGCATTTTTTTAAAAAAAAAACTTTTTAAACAAAAATGACAGTTATTTTTTATTAAAATAGTGATTTTATAAAATAGGCACAATTCAACTTTTATATATGATGACAAAATAATAGGATTATTATTTTTTTATTTCTTACTCTTAAACCATATGTAATAAACACTTATATTAATTTCGACCTTAAGAACATTAATAGAATTAGAAAGATGAATTGTAAATTACAGTAAAATAAATCAATATAAATATGATTTTTTAAAAAAATAATTTAAAATCCGTACATCTACAAAATATATTTGAAAAACTTATAAATGATAATATTTTTAATAAATATAATTACAATTAAAAAAACGAATTAAAATTTTATTTTTACATTCACTTCATTCGTATGAATCCCATCTTTTAAGTCTAGTTCAGGATTGGTCAGACGTACTCCATAAGAAAGACCAAAGAGATACTATTTTTGGATTTTTTTTAAACTTTTGATAAATTTCCAGATAATTTAATCATTAATAATTTATACTATTTTTATTTTGATAATACATTCATTTTATGAATTGAAACATATTTACTAATAAGAATTAAAGGTTTAAAATTGATAGCACATTATCAGATGAAATGTCAATTATTTCAGGTCAGGTGTTTAGTATTACACATTTGTATTACACATGGATTAACTGTTGATTAATATTTACACTATAATTATCTTTAATTTTTTTATAGTAGTTAGCAAACGTCTTTAAACAATAGTTGAATTTTATTCCATTCGTAAAAAAAATATTCTTCAGAATATTTTTATTGTTAACTTTAAGATTTTATAAAATTTAGTTGTATCTAATTCTATAAATATTGTATAAATACAGATTAAATAAATTTTTACTTGTGAGAATAGTGCGTGGAAATTATAATTATAATTAAGAGTCATTTTTGTAATGAAAAATGTTTCTGTACCAAGTTTACACACTTTGAGCAAATACTCGTAGGTTAAATATGGTAGTGAAATAATCCACTACGGTAATTTATATTATGGGCCACTATATAAATTTATAGTTACTATTTTAATTACTTATTGTTTAAATAAACAATAACTAATTAAATGAAATAAATTATAACGCTTTTAAAAATGTCAATGAAAAAACTATGAATGTTACATAGTAGTAACTTTTAAGTAACTTTTAATATCAATATATATATATAGTAATATTTTAATATATATATATATATATATATATATATATATATATATATATATATATATATATATAATTGTAAAATGTTTACTTAATGTATATAAAACATTTTAGATAATTAAAGTGAACATTTATTATGAAAATATTTAACATTTTCTTCTATGTTCTGTCCGCAACAACGATAAATGGGCACAATACGATAAAATATCTGTGCCAAAAATACTTCATTATCAGAAGTTGTTACTGCATGTTTAATGTACACAAAAGGATTTATCCGAACGTTCGTTTGCATAATCAGGTTCGTGTATTTGTTTGCAATCCTTCTCTACACCATTCGAGAGTTGAACAGTACTGTTTTTTTTTCTTATCGGATAATGGTTTTTTGTTAAACAAAGGCATTAAGCAAATCTGTTTATTCATTTAATAAAAAAAGGATTGTTATAGTAATATTAGTTATGATAAAATATAAGAGAATTATTGAGTGTAGTTAGAAGAACTTTGTACAACAATAGCTTGTTTGGTTTTATTTGCTTGTTGAAACTAACTTTAACATGAATAAATAAATTAAATATTTAATAGAATGTATTTTATATATATATATATATATATATATATATATATATATATATAAAATTCGTCAGAATGGACTGGAAGAGAAAAGCATTGGATCGATAAAAGTGGAAAGTTTTCAGAGAGATTTTCATCTAACAGTGAATAGAAAGAGGATGATTATATATATATATATATATATATATATATATATATATATATATATACATACATACATTCATATACATACATACATACATACATACATACTATTCTTTATATTATAGAATGGCTAGACAGATAAATATTGATTTAATTTAAATATTGTAGAGAAAATATCGAATTTAATTAAGTTTTGTTCATTTGAAATTTTAAATTGTTTTTATATCATATTATAAACGTTAAACTATTATAAATCCTAATTTGGTTAAAAAAAATATAAGAAAATAAAAGTTTATTATTCAGAATTTAAAATTAAAAAAAAAATTATAAATTCTTAAATTTCTATTTTCTAAATAAAAATCAAAATACTTTTACTTTAACAATATTAAACATGTATTATATAAAAGTGATTGATATTATTTGCAACTACAATTTTCTTATTACCTTTGCTTTATTTATATGAAAATATGGTTAATACTTATACGATATATAAATAAAAACGTATTTACAACGTATAAAATTTTGTTTTCATTACATGAATAATACATTTAAAATATTTATTTTAAACGAAAATAATTTTAATAATGAAATGTATTTATGCTGAACATTTAATACATTCCACAAAAATGTTTATAAATAATATTACCAAATTCCATTTACAAACCTTAAAATTTAAAATGTAATTAAATGTAAACATTGCTTGGATATTTTAAATTATATCAGAATTTCTGTAAAAAATATATCAAAAAAATTATTGAATTAAAATTCTCGCTTCACAAAATACTATTCATGTATGTATATTTATTTTATATTATATATATATATATATATATATATATATATATATATATATATATATATATATATTATGCAAGAGGGTTGTTAATATATATGTATATGAGTTTTGTATATTTTAATTCTCAATGTAGATTAAATCGGTTCATTT
>CP092090.1:34226067-34253567 GCA_029203775.1 Neoneuromus ignobilis
ATATATATATATATATATATATATATATATATATATATATATATATATATATATATATATATATACATGCAAGTGCACACACACACACAGTGCACACACACACACACACACACACACACACAAATCGTACTTAATTTTTAAAGTTATACGCAGATATATAAAATTCAACAAATGTTTATATGTAAAATATAAATACTAACCTTCATATTAATATATTAACACAATTTAATTTACTAACAAACTGTTTTTTAGATTTTTATAAATTAATAATGTACTGTAACCTCGTGAAAATAAAAATGCGTTTATCTTTATTTTATAATAATTAATACTTTTATCTATAAAATCTTTAAAATAAGTACACATTTTGAAACATTCTACATATTTTATACATACAACAAACAAAAGTACATAGAAAATAAGTACCTATATCTGTTCCATATGATATTTTATAATATTCTCGAACAAACCCTTTCATTCCCCCCGATGACAATACTTTTTTTAAATGAACAAATTAACCAATGAATATGCTTGAACATAATGAGAGCAAATAAAAAGCAATTCATTATATGTATATATATATATATATATATATATATATATATATATATATATATATATATATATATATATATATATATATATATATATATATATATATATATATATATATATATATATATATATATATATATATATATATATATATATATATATATATATATATATATATATATGATTATTATTAAATACATTTATGATTAAGGATATAAAAAAATGAATTACTTTCCTCCAACACTGAGAAATAGCAATGTTTTCAATAACTTATTATTATGACTAGTAGATTTTTAATACAGTACAGTTTGACAATTATGGTCACCGAAATTTGAATCAATGAATAAAGTTAACAATACTTGATTACTGAACCCTTTTATAAAAAATTGTGTTGTTGAGTGCAATACAAATATGTCATAAAGTGAATTTATAATAAAACAAATATTAATGAATATTAATCATAAATAGAAAAATCACTCAATCGTGGAAAAAAAACGTTTTCTTATAAAAATACTAATTTATCTATAAAACAAACTGATACAACTTTCAAAATAAATAAACTTTAAATACTATTCTTTAAAAAGTACTGCAAACGTAAATTTATAACATGTACATAATATGAATATAGAGTATATATAATGATTACAATTAGGTAAAGCAGAATATCTATGCATGTATTTTTCATTGCATACAAAACTAAATATAATATATAGCAATGCCTGTATGTTAAGTATGTGTGTGTGTGTGTTTATATATATAAACCCAGATGGCATGTCTTAGGTCCGTAGAATATACAAACAGTCATAAAAACTAGAACCATAAAAAATAAGACAGATAAATGTTTGTTTTACATAAAGTTTTTATCATCCGTCTGTTGTATACTAAAAATACGATTATTTTTATAGAAATGATATTTCTTTTTTTCTGCTAAAATGCGATGTTCGATTTTAATTTTAATAATTTTTATATTCTAGTGCAAAAATATACTAGCTTTATATTTAGAAATATATCAAATTAATGGTTAAAATATGTTTAATTATTAATATACATACATATATATATATATATATATATATATATATATATATATATATATATATATATATATATATATATAATATATATATATATATATATATATATATATATATATATATATATATATATATATATATATATATATATATATATATATATATATATATATATATATATATATATATATATATATATATATATATATATATATATATATATATATATATATATATATAAAGAGAGAGAGGGAGATTTAAGAATTTATATAACTAAATATCGGGATTAAAATGGAATTTAATTTTCATATTAAATATTCTTATATCAAATTTTTGACTAATTAATAATTAATAAAATGTTTTTGCATACATATACATGTATACTCGTAAACACACACACACACACACACACACACACACACATATACATGTATACTCGTACACACACACACACACACACACACACACACACACACACACACACACATACATATATATATATATATATATATATATATATATATATATATATATGTATATATGTGTGTATGTATACGTACACAATAAATTTTAATATAGTATCTTTGTTATTAGCAACTGCTATTAAACACAATTTTCGATATTATTAAACGTTCTGAAGAAAAATTTGATATAAATAGTTATAAAAGTTAAATCAAAATTTAGAAGATAAGAATTACTTATTACAGAATGTTATTAGTTTTTGTATACCAATTTCAATGTTTTTCAAATTATATATTTGATTAATATTTGATACTGTAAATAAATTGTTCATTATTTGAAATGTTTCAATAATCAGATTTTTTTAAAAATAATTATATAGACTTATTGATTTATAATATATATTTTTATTGCAAGAAATAAAGACTCTAATAAATAACTAACAACTGCTACTACATATAATAGCTAAGTTTTGAAGATAGAAGCAAAAAAATTTAAAATAACGTAATAGATCTAATTTTAAGAAAGAAAAATATGAAACTAGATTGTAGATATTCAAAAATGAATACTAAATTAAAAATGATAATTCGATAATTCATAAAATGCCGTAAAGAGTAATATTAACTTAATTATAATGATCAAACACAATTATTAAATTAAAAACTATTTCAACACTAAATTAATAAGAGTTAAAATTCACTTTTTATTTCAAAGAAATATTATATTATAATTCTTCATGAATGGAGTAAAAAAATTACAAATTTTAATAAAATTGTAATTAAATAATAAAACTATTAATAGTTTATCAATTTTTATAAAATATACCTAATCTATGATTCAAATAATTCCAAAAAAATATTTATTTGTATTTAGTCAAATATTATTATTATTGTTGTTTAAAAAAATATTGCGAAAATAATATAATGATTTTATAGTTAAATTAGAACATTTTAAAGTTTATAATTAATTAAAAAATTATAAAAAGGATATTGTATAAAGAAATTATACATTTTCATTTATAATTTATTAAAAAACATATGTAAGTTTATAAATATAATACATACATATATAACTGGTTTAATGCATTGCACTTACTATAATTAAAATAAACGCAGTATATAGTAATTAAGAAATAACTTAATTCTCAGTTAATGTAACTACTTATAAAGTAATAAAAATCGAATAAAATGCAACCACAATTTCATTTATGTATAAGTACATTTTAAGTTCAAAGTACTCTTTAAAGTTTCTAAATATGCACTTGAAATTTAAAATGATAACAAAAACACAATCTTGTGAGAATTAAAAGATAATTCTAATGTCAGTAACATTTTCTTTCTGCTAGAATATCATTCAATTATCTATTACTTTATTCAAATATTTTCGTTGTTATTCTTTTTTACTTAAAAATAAATGTACACGTTCCGAATTTATACATGAAAAAGAAATATATCGGTATGATATAAAAAGTGAAATATACAAAATTTACTATATTTCATCTCATTTCAAAGACGTCATATCATCTTTTTCGAAGCAAACAAAACAGACCCAGAATTGCGTATAAATAAAATACCATGTACAAAAAACTTTGACATAATAAAGTTTCTGAAAACTTTACGACCAGTTTGTGGTCACAACTTCCACTCTTTCTAGCATATCCCTTGAGGTTTTACAATGCTTTAGCTCATTCAATAATCTTACGAATTTTCAACATGTTCTATGCCAGATGTATCCTTCTTAAAAAATGTTTTTCCTCTGTTTTCATATCAAGTTTTGATTCACTCACGTGTGATATGTATGACAAATTTATTTGAATAAAAGATTTTTATCAAAGTATAAGTTTTTCTTGCTATTTTCGCTGACGTTCTACCCTCATTCGAATTTTGTATTTTGTATCATATCTATTATTTGATATATTTTATTGAAAAATGTTTTATACTTCATTAAATACACACACACACTTATATATATATACATATATATATATATATATATATATATATATATATATATATATATATATATATATATATATATATATATATATACCTTAATATACATGTATATATAATATGTATTATAATAAAATTAGTAAACTGAAATAAAAATGTTTCAAATTTGTTACATATTATATGTATAAAATATATTTTATAAATACATTTGATGTTCATTTCTAAGTTCCTAAAATATATTGAACACATGGTAAAGATTCTTAAAAATGCATTTATTCACAAAATAAAAAGCTTTAATATCTACTATATTTTCAAACATGAAGTACAATAATATTTTCATAAAATAAAATATGCGATGCTTTCGTTTTATATACATATTTCTGAAAATATTAAAACAGCAATAATTCTTCCCACGTTACTTTGCAATGAAAACTTTACTGTATGTATAATGTATATAAAGCGCAGCTTTCGCAAAATTTATGTTCAAACTTTTTTTTATTAAAATATAAAAGACCTCCGCCAAGTTTATTTGAAAATTCCCGTGAAGAAAATACATCATAAATCTTTCAATAGCAGATAAAACCGTGAATTATAATTATCAAATTGATAAAAAAATTATTTTAGTTCTCTGACAATATGGTAGTCAAGGTATTTTATTTAAATGAATTATTTATTCCGAGAAATAAAATAAAGATAGAACTGATTTTATTTTAGTTGAGTGAAGAATTTATTCTAATGTTAAATTACAGACATTTTTATGGCTCAATGAATAAGTTCGAGTACTTTGATGTTCTAACGAATGTACAGTACAATTACAATAGCATTTGAAAGCAACAGTGCTTTACAATTATTTATTAAACATTTACATACTTTAGTACAAAAAAGATTATTAAAAGTTCTTTGAGTCATAGAAGTTTAATTAAATAACTTTGTTAATTATAAAGACATTAACAATGATTATTTCTTTGCTAGCTCTTTGAATATGAAGATGTTGAGAACTTCATTTTTTACTAACTTTTATAATTAGTTATTTAACTTTTAAAATTATAATAAACTGCAGTAAAAATATTTTTAAACTTGTTAGAATAATTATATATATATATATATATATATATATATATATATATATATATATATATAAAGGAAAAGAAACATAAAAATTTTAAAAATATCAATAACAAACTACTTTGAAAAGAATACAAAAGTTATTTATACATAAATATTAAATTCAATATAATATTTTTAATGATTTATATGATAAAAATATTATTATATTTTAATTACTATAAAATAAATACATCTAATAAATTGAAAATTTATTTTTTTAATTTTTATTAAAAAATAGTTGTATTCATATAAAACTGTAAACCATAAACTATATATATATATATATATATATATATATATATATATATATATATATATATACATATTATTCTCTATGTTTTGTAAGATATTATAAATATGTCTATTAATGTCTTAATGGCATTAAAATATATTTGAAACATTTAATTTTGCATATCATTCTATGAATACATAAAACTGTTTCTTGTGTCATTATTTTTTTGTTAATTTAATGTTTCTTTTTAGAAACATTTCGATTTACTTTCGTAATTAAATTTTTGAAAAAATAAAATTATATTCATGTTTATTTAAAAAAATCGTTGAAATAACCCAATATTATTATTTGACTCAAATACACGTTCTTTGATTTTATTACCTAAATTCCAATGATACGAATCGTGTAATTACTACAAGGTAATTAAATTTCATGACATTAGCGAAATCAGAATACAAATAGGTCGTATTATTCACCAACAAGTGTTCGTTAAACACAAATTAATTGGAAACAATACTACACGTTAACACGAATAACTTGTTTGTACAAATCTTTCCGAACGAGTAGTTTTCTCTATATTTACTTTAACTAATGCTCGAAATATGTTTAAATTTCTAATTGTACTTGTAAATTAGGTAGCTTTCATGCTTGTGCTGTGCGAATCTGCTGCCACTGATGGAGGCAAAACGCCACAGGTCAGGATGCTTGGGTCAGCGTGTAAGAACGATGGGGACTGCCAACGAGAGATCGAGTCAAGTTATTGCCGGCAAGGGAGATGCCTTTGCCAACCATTCTATGTCCAGTATAACCAGACAACTTGTTTACAATGTGAGTTTCATACAACCATTATCTATAGTTAAATTAATGGCTTGTATAGAATTTGAATTACGGATTTAAAAAATATATTTACAATTCGAAATCTATGCATGAAAATCAATAGATATTTCTAAAAACAACATATAATTTCCTAGATATATATATTTAATGTTATGTTTTAATCATACATCGATTATTCAGTAACACAGACTATAATTAAAAGAAGAAAATTTACATAACTAGTACTTAGAAAATAAATATACAAATTTATTTATTAATATTATGAGAGAACAGTAAAACAAAAAATAATAACAGATAATTCCTACTGAATTTACATTTATAATTAATATATTATCGTTAGTAGAATTATGCCTGTCAATAATCAAGTTTACATAATTTTAAATACTGTAAAATATCAACAAACATAAGTGAAATACAACAGTATAAATGTTTGTTATAGATTAAATAACATAATATATTGAACTGAAATAATATAATATATTGTAAAAAATATTTTGTTTTTATAAAAATTAAATGAAAACAATAAAATTCATATTAGAAATAAATCTAACTTTGAGCTTTTGAAAATAATTATTTTTTAAAAAAAATTACATAGCTTGTCCAAATGAAATGGAAGAGTTTGAACATAAATTTACTTCCTTATAATCATTTACTATTCTTCAGTCTCATTTGAGCCATCATATATATATATATATATATATATATATATATATGTGTGTGTGTGTGTGTGTGTGTATGTATTGTTTATGTGATATAAATTATAAGTGTCAAATTTATTAACAAAATAAGGTTCAGTTTAATACTTTATTCTTTTTAATCTATCAATAAGATCTTTAGTAGTGAAAAAAAATATTCTACAAAATAAATAAATATAAATATATATATATATATAAATATATAAATATATATATATATATATAACCATTATCATCATCAATAGCCTTTCTAAACGTATGTGGTTGAAAGTCTCTTCCAAAACTTTCTGTTTCCAGTGATCCAGTCTTTCTCTTCTATTTAACACCGATAATAATTCTTATGTTTTAATCTCATCTTCTCATGGATTAATCTCTTTTTGGATATTTTTATATTTATTAATTTCCAATCAATAATTTCTATTGCTCGTCGATGGTCCTCTCCTCTCTCTTTCTGGCCAGCTTATTTTTATTCTATATATATATATATATATATATATATATATATATATATATATATATATATATATATATATATATAGGGTCATCCAAATGTGAGGCCAAGATTTGTGTGTTATTAAAAAGAAACATGTGTATAGGGTGGTGTATAGAGAAATATTGTGTATAGTTTCTTTTTAATAAAACACAAATCTAGGCATCACATTTGGAAGTCCCTATATATATATATATATATATATATATATATATATATATATATATATATATATATATATATACACTATCAGCGCCAGTCTTTTTCTATCTACTGTTGAATTAAGCCCTTTCCCAAAATATTTTCTTTAACCAATTTAATGTATTTCTTTTTCAGTTTATGAATCCAACGGATTTATTTATGTCTCTCTTCCATCTAGCCATAAGTCTCTTCTTGAGCCTTTTTATATATCTAGGTTCGTAACTAATAATTTCTCTTATCTATCAGTAATTTTCCCTTCTTGCTATATGATCAGCCTATTTCCATTTTAATTTTCACACTTTTACTATAACGTCCGTAACTCTAATTTTCTTTCTAGTTCACTCAATTCATTTTCTTTCTCTACGAGTTATTCTTAATATGCCTATTTTCATGCTTCTCTGTGTTGTTTAAAACCACTGAATTATTCCACCAATTAAGACACATATTTTTTTGCAATAAGTGATAACAGGTACACATTGCAGACAATGATCAAAAACTTTTTTCTTTTTATATTAAGGAATATTTGATTTCATAATATGAGAAATTCTTCTGAATTGACACAATCTTATTTTTATTCTTCTATTCATTTCATCCATAAATGTTATTTTAGTCAATAAAGTGTTCTAAATACATATAGTTTTTTTATATCTACCTCTTTTAGTTGAATTTTTCGTTGATTTGAAAATTCATTGTGAATTACTTTTTTCTTGTAGAAGTTTATTAAAAGACCAATTGTTGACTTTCTTTATCTAATTTTTCTATTGCGTTTTCAAGTTCATTTTTTCTAAGAAAATTTCCATAATTGAAATATTAAAAATATTTACTTACTAATATTTATTATTGAACAATACATCATTCGAAAAACTTTTCATGATTCTTACTCCATTTCAAATTCAAATAATCTTCAATGCTAACAAAAAAAAATTGAAATGACATTTCACTAGAAATTTTGGTTCACAATTTGTTTATATGTATATGATTTCTATAAGTAGTTATTCACTTGTGTATACTTAATATATCTGTTATTATTGTATTAATTATTTTAAGTAAAAAATTATATAATTGAAATTTACTTTCAATGCCAAGAATAAAAAAAATCTTTACAAAAAGTTTATAAAAAAATATAATACATACATAACATGATGTTATTAAATTCTTAGTTTCATGTTTAAAAGCATAATATTACTAAAAAAAATCTTATTATCTTTATTTTTAATTAACAATTAAGAATAATAGTTTTTAATTTATTCTGACAATAATTAAGTGTTAAAATTAAAAAAATACTAATCTTTTAATGTAATTTGAAACTCTCTTAATTAACACACAAGTATAATTTTATTATATTTTTTGTGGAAACTAATTCTATTGTATATAACAAAAAGCATATATTATTTAAGTATTTCATTCTTAAATGATATTCTAAATGCAGCTATAAAAACTACAGAACTATATTTACATTTCAAATGATTCAAAGAAATTAAAGAATTCGCATATAAAATAGATTACTGTTCTAAAGTAGATTAATGTCAAAATAATTAATTACTATTCATTTGTCATTCTATTTAGTTACAATGACTTTGTCCGTAGGAAGAAAACTTTTTAAATTTATAATAACTTAACAAAAAAAAAATTGTAAAATATACCTAGATTATATTTCTTAATGTAATCATTAATTTTAAAAAAATATTCTCTTATAAATTTATAGATATAAAAGTACAAGATATATATATATATATATATATATATATATATATATATATATATATATATTTGGAAGAAAAGATTAGTCGACAAAAAACTTTATTTATGATGATTGATATATGTAAATTAGTAGTAAATCGCTTTAACCTTTTTTTTATCATAAATTCTATTTCTTAACACTGCGTATTCTTTTTATGACAAAGCATTGCCATTACTTTTGGATTATTTATAAATAAGTAAATATTATTATAAATTTAGTAGATTTATTCACGAAAATAAGAATATAGTATTTATAATAAGTGTAATACACACACACACACACACACACACACACATATATATATATATATATATATATATATATATATGTGTGTGTGTATATGTAAGTTTAATTTTTATTAAAATAAGTTATAAAACATATTCTAATAGAATATGATTATTTGTTCAATATAATTGCATTAAATTTTCATTTTTTTAATTATCTGAATCGTTATTATGAATATTTATTTTTACATTCGTACTAAACAAAAATAATATATTTATTGCAGCTACATTACTAGGATACGACTGCCTGCTGGAGGAACAATGTTCCATGAAAGTGGCGAATAGCAGTTGCCTGGACGGCGCGTGCCGATGCGTCGACGGCTTCCTGCAGTTCCGGAAGCACACGTGTCTTGGACGTAAGTGCAATGCAAATCAGTGTAATGAAGACCACGCCCTGTATGACACATGTGCTTTATATGTTAGCGCTCAACGAACACGAGCTCTCGTTTCGATGAACGTTTCTAAAGTTGGTATTCTGCTTAATTAACTCCATTTGCAAATATTAATTAAATGCTTTCCTTTGTGATACAGTTTCCGCAAATAATCAAACGTTTCTTTTGTACCACGTTTGTGTTACGTGCTCTCGTGTTATTATGGATAAATAGTACAAATTATACTGAATTGCGATTTTATACAAACATATGTTCTTAAATTCGACAGTAAATCAATTTTATGAGAATTAAAACAATTTGTCTGAATAGAATATCATCAAAAGAAATATAATTTGCTTTGAACATTTTCAATTTAAATATTAGCAACTTAACAAGGTCAATCGTTTTTATTTATTATATCTAATAAAAATATATTCCTTTGTTTACCAAATATGATAATAATTTTACTCTACAATAATTTTCAGTAATGTCATTCATGATTAAATTTGATTTTAAA
Organism: Neoneuromus ignobilis; assembly: GCA_029203775.1. Taxonomy (NCBI): domain Eukaryota; kingdom Metazoa; phylum Arthropoda; class Insecta; order Megaloptera; family Corydalidae; genus Neoneuromus; species Neoneuromus ignobilis. The sequence goes on from CP092090.1 coordinate 34,236,540, forward strand.
TTAAACTTATTAACCATAAATTGTAATAATATAAAGTTAATTATAGTAATATTACATTACAATAAACAAGTAATATTCTATTGAAAATGTACTTCAAAACAATATATATATATATATATATATATATATATATATACAGAAAATAACGTTTTAACGCCAATGTAAAATGAAGAGATGTTAGTTATTAATAGGTTGTGAAGGGCTCTAAACATTTCCGGAAAGTTGAGAAACAATACGTCCATTTAGTTCCACCCTCGTCAGGAACTTGAAATTAATATTGAATTAGATTTAATATTGCCGCTGGGAAGAATAACTCAGTCTCAGTTAAGTCAGCTTATGAATAAAATATGACAACAGAATCTTAAAAAATTAAAACTTACATTCGATACTGAAACACATAAAAACTTTCAACATTATTTATTCATATTAATGATTATTTTTATAATAAAATTATATATATATATATATATATATATATATATATATATATATATATATATACTCATAAATACATGTATGAGTGAGTTAAATGGAAAAGAGATAAATTGTTAAATAATCAGTTGTATACATTTAATTATACTATTTTATAAATATTAGTAAATATTGAAATATTGTATAAATGCATGTATGTACTTTATCATATACATACAGATAGCATGAAGTTAAAAAAAATGTTCAGGTTATAACATTTTGTTAACAATTATACCCGTAGAGATAGTTATTAAAATTTAATTAGTTTTTACTAATTTATACAAAACCAGTATTAAAAATATTTTTTTTGTTTAAAAGTAAAAAATTATATTGAAACTAGATGAAATTTTGAACATAGTCCATAGTGGTCGTCAAGGATTGTCTCAACAAAAAGTGATGGTCAATCTTAGACAACTAAAATATGATCCAATCAAGTTTGGCGTACTTATGTCATTGGATTTTTTCTAAAGGTCTACCATTAAACTCGTCTGGTACTTTATTTATTGAAAGAATATTTAAAAAAATACTTTTAAATTAATCATAATATTTTATTTAATATCTCATTCATTTTTAGGATACATTTTAAATATATTGAATTTTCTAACAAAGAAAAGTATTAAATAGGTTATTGTGGAAATGTGAAGACATTTTATTTAAATACTATAATTTTTAAACTGAATTATACTTCGTTAGACAATTTGTATTAATACCAAATATATATATATATAAAAGTTGTAGGTATGAATGAGATAAAAAACATGTACGTTCTATTAAAATAAAATCTTTTCGAACAAACGTACATGGACTGAATTACAACAAATTTAAATTATTTACTCGATACCGTGTGGTTGCGCGATAACTATGTTTCGCAAAATAAATCATTTTCCATCTGGATACTCACGCGTCTGTGAAAACAAATTTATCTTACACAATATATACTAGAAGCCGACATCACATGCTGGTTGATAGTATATGATGTGGTTCGTAGCCAATGTTACGTAAAGATAAATACAAGGATCATTTTGCGGTGGCGTATGAGTATTTCTATGTGTAATTAGTTAAAGCATATTCAGCAAATACACATCTCATCCTGGTGCCGTCTTGTCTTATGTTTACATGAACGAAACACGAAGTCTTATAATCTCCATTGCTTCTACATATATGAATCATTTGTTCGACGAGGAATTCAAATTTAGTCTACATGTGACATGAAACATCAATTTAGCTATTAATTTTTTCGTAAATTTAGATATTTGTATTATATAATATATATATTATATTTATAAATAATGTTTCGGTAGTTTTTGATTTCAGTAAATAACATTATTATGTACATAAAAATCTATAAAATCAAAAATAATAAGAGTGGGCAATACTAGATATTAATTTATTATTAAAAACATTGATCTTACATTATCATAGTTCAAGACATTAAAATGATAATTTATTTAGTAGTAAATTTTATCAAAAAAGTTAATAATCACTTTAATAAAAAGGTTTATAAAATATGATATACATATCCTCAATACAAAACGTTTATATATATATATATATATATATATATAAAGAGAGAGAGAGAGAAAGAGAGATTATTATAATCATATCCGCTCATATCAACCAACTGCAGGGTGAAAATCTCAATGAATGTTGCATTTACTGGCACTTAGTCATATTATCTACGCTGACCAGGCGGGTAGGTCACAATTTTTTATTCAGGGTTTACTCCCTTGAACAAGTTATCTTCACCTCACTAAAAAGCCTCGCCTTCCTTATATATCCGACAAAAGATCAAACGCACTTTTACCACATGATAGGCGGTGATGTTTGCTATTACACCACTGATCGGTTTTACATATATATATATATATATATATATATATATATATATATATATATATATATTTATATATATACACACACACACACACATATATATATATATATATATATATACATTTAAAATTATTGATTGGAAATCTAGATATATAAAAAAGTTCAAGAAGAGACTTATGGATAGATGAGATAAAGCAAGAAAATTCGTTGGAATGAACTGGAAAAGTAAGGTATTAGATAAGTTGAAGTAGAAAGTTTTGAGAAAGTCCTTCATCTAATTTTGAAAAGAAAGAGGTTACTGATGATGATAAAATATATCTTCAACACAAAACCAAATTTTGTTGCTACAGAATTATATTATTCTCTAACAATTATGGCATAATTGCCAAGATTCACAAACAAAAAAGATGATTAATATACGAGTGTAAAAAATTCTAAAACCGCATGATTGTGTTAAAAGTTGCTTCATTTGTAAAAGATAAATTAACTAATTTCGTAAAAAGTAAAACTCAAAGTAGTTGTAGAATTGTTCTTTCTGGATTATCATAAGTTTTGAAATTTGACAACGTATTTTTTTAAAAGAAAAAAACGTAGTATAATTTTAAAAAATCTGAAAACATACGATAAATACTGAAAATTACAATAAATGTTAAAGAGAACAAGTTGTTTAAACATATTTTAGTTTCGATCTACAATAAAAAATTATAATTTAGATTAAATTACTGTCTTGAAACAATTGTAATTCCTGAAAAATGCTGTCATGAAATATTTCAATAAAAAATAACAAAAAAATACAAATATATATATATATATATATATATATATATATATATATATATATATATAATTGTTCGACAATTTAAAAAAGGTTGGTTGTAAACATTTTAGAGCTTTTATTTTGACCTGTGTATCAAATTAAAAGCCTAAAAAAGTATGTAACGAAAAAATTAAAAATTATTTCATTAAATCATGATTTCAACCTTTAGTATTTACACTCCGAACATTTCAACGAATTTCATATTAGTATTTAATAATTACTTATTACTTTTAGACGTACGTTTAAATCCACAAAACCCACACACATACATACAAATGTATGTATTAAGTACATATATATATATATATATATATATATATATATATATATATATATTTAATAATATATTACAACTCACAGACTAAACTCGTACGCAAGAACTTTAACACATTCCATCAGAAATGTTTGTTAACAGTTTTATACAAATACACGTATTAAACATATTTCCTAAATATGTCAAAAATGTTCGTTCGGTGGTCATTCGAGAGTTGTCAGACATAAAATTACTCTATGTGTATCGCATTACACGTTCGTTGAAATTTATTTTAATGAATTCACGTCTGTCGAACAGATTTAATTTATGTACGGTTAAGCAAAACGTTTACATCAATATGCATAGATGAATGCATGCATAGATAAATATGTAATTCTGACATTGAATGCATCAGAAATACATTTAACTTTTTTGTAATCATTTATTTATACCGACTATTTTTCAATTCTATATATGTATGTATAATATATACATATGCACACACAAATGTTCGTATGGGTGTAAGAGAAAAGGAAGGATTGAAAAACGGTGTGTATGGTTATACATGTTTTGAAGATGACTTTTAAAGATTTAAACACAATATTAAATCGACTTGGAATACAACTTTATGTATAGATACCTTTTTTTAAATGATTTTAATTTTAAAATAAAGATTAATCAGAATACAACAAATATAGTCATTCAAATGTGACGCCTAGATTTGTGTTTAATTAAAAAGAATCATGTGTATAGAGTAGTGTATAAGGAAACATTACTTTTGGATTATTTATAAATAAGTAAACATTATTTATGTATAGTTTCTTTTATTTCTTTTTAATAAAACACAAATCTAGGCGTCACATTTGGATGGCTCTATGCAATATCAAACATATTACAGAATATGATTAATATTCATAAATTGAATACAATTATATATTAAGATTTATTATTTATGATAATATCACTTTAAAATTTAATAAACCTTTTTAATACAATTAAAAATAATTATTTATTAAAAAAAAATTTACAGTTCTTTTAAAAATGAATTTTCTTTAAAATTTCCTTAAATATGCAATTTCAAATGTTATTTTGATATTTATTTATTAAAAAAAAATATCTACAACTACTGTAGATTATCGTAATATTTATAAATTATTTCTATTAAAAATTCGTGTCAAATGAAGTAAAAAATATTTAAATAATATTCTTTAAAAAGTTTATAATTAATATATTTTTAAAAGTTTATTCAAATCCACGAAAAAAATATCATTGGTAATTAAAAGTTCTCCATCTTTTACGACAATCTTATTATTACAAACTTTTTTTTAAACATACTATACAAAGTTATAAATAAAGTATATTTTATAAAAAGTAATATTATTAATAAATAATGTTGAATAATAAATGGTGGGTAATATAATTAATAAATAATGTCGATTCGAATTAATTTATAAAAAAATATTTCAACAGAAAATTACACCAAAATTTATATATGAAAAATATTAAATATCTTAAATTTTGTAACTAATTTAATTAATAAGAATTAATAATTTTATTAGAAAAATTAATTTAGTTAAACCAAATAGGTTTATATATAAGTTCTTTAAAAAATAAATTACATTTGAAAATTTGTTTCTATTGTATAGAATTGGTGGAAAATCTTCTCCCTTGTAATATATGAAATAAGAATCTTTTGACTTTTCTTTTTTTATTCATTCGATTGTATACTTTCCATTATTTATTCTTATTATTTTTTTAGGGGCATTATTTATTTCATTCTCCTAAAAAGATATCAATTTGAATGCAAAAAATCTACTATAAGTGATTTCATTTCTTCATGTAAAATGACTTTTTTATCATTAATATAATGTTGCAAAGTTCAAAATAAATAAAAAGTACCAAAATCAGATAAATATAGAGGATATATATATGAATTTTTCAGTCAATATACTTCAGTTTTCTTTAGTTATTTACAGCCACATGTAGTTTTGCATTATTTTTGTAAAAAATAACACCCTTTCTGTATACCAAATCAGTCCTTTTGATATGCAGTACTTTATTCAGTTAAGTCAATTTTTAACTGTATGAAACTAAATTAATGGTTTCACAGGGTGTTAAAAATTCAAAACACACCACACCTCTGCAAACTTACCAACAGGAAAAGCATCACTCTATCTTGATATATTTCGGTTTTTGTATCGACAACGGGGTTTTAGTTTTGGCGGCTAATATTTTTTCTCGCTACATCACTGTATACAACCTATTTTTCATCTCGTGTTACAATTCGTTTCAAAAATGATTTCTTTGATTGGCAAGAAAGCGAAGTCGTGCAAATCGTAAATCTATCTATTAAATTTCTTCTTTGGGTTGTGTGATGTTCAAACAACAAGTTTTGAAACCTTCAAAACTTTGAATCTCTATCTACCAATTCTAGTTTGTTTATTTTTGTAACAAATTTAATTAATAACAACTAATAATTTTAATGAAGAAACGTGTCATTAATTTAGTTAAGACCAAATTTTCTTTAAAAAAAAATATTTGAATTTAAATTTTTTGCTATTGTTTAGAAATATCATCGATCCTTTAACGCTAAAGATTTATTTCAAAACAAATTTATCACTTAAATTAAAATTATCAAAATGATTTTTAAACTGCACTTAACAAGTTTTCAAAATCACTCTCAAATCACTTACTTTATAATTATTTAAACTCATACAACTTAAAAATTAAGAACCACAAGATCACACTACCAACAGGATTGACAATATTTTCGGTTTTTGTATTTTTAACGGGGATTTAGTTTTGCTAATATGTTTTTCGCTACATCACTGTATACAACCTATTTGTCATCTCGTGTTGTGTGTATGTAATCAAAATAATTTTATTATTTTGAAAAATTAATCATAAATTTATCTATTAAATTGAAACCGCCAAACCTTTATTTTATCTAATGCGCTAGTTTGTTTTATATTTTCGGCAATCGTTTGCTTTAGAGTATCATCATCGACCGCTAAAGATTTCCAAAACATGATTTATCACTTAAATTAAAATTATCAAAATGATTTTTTAAACTGCACTTAACAAGCATTCAGTACTAGATCACTTACAAATATATTTAAACTCATACAACATTAAGAACCGACAACATACTTTATCAGACACTATGTCATTACTCTGTAAAAATTAAACTAATACTGTATTAGTTAGAGTAAAAAGTTGTGAACACTTTATTAACGATGCCTCATTACAACACAATACTAATTTTTAACTAGAATTCAATAAGAGTATTATATGTCATTTTACCTGCCGCAGAAAAATTGAAAAGATGTTTCCATCTATCTAATATATATATATATATATATATATATATATATATATATATATATGTGTGTGTGTGTGTGTGTGTGTGTGTGTACAGAAAATAGACTGTAAAGTCGTAAAAGTAGATTTTTCTTGGCAAGTAAAAAATGCCATTAACTCTGAGAAATAAGGTAGAGTTTTCCTTTTTAGTAGTTATCTAGGATTATCTCAGAAAAAAGTAAATGATGAGTTTAATACCAGACATTCTAAAATAAAGTCAATAATGTAATTATTCTATAGTATATAGTATTATTGATAGATTTATTTCCAAATATCTACAAATCGTCTGCAAAATTTCTAGGTCTATCCCTAATGACTACTAAAAATGAACATCTCTCTTACTTTCTAGTGTTAATTTCATTTTTAATTAAAAAAAAATATTTTTCTGGCAATTACAGGCTTTTCATACCCCGTGTATATAAATATATATATATATATATATATATATATAACTAATTTTTGTATTTATTTATAGAATAAATAAAAAATGTTATTGAAATTGAATATAATTTTTATCTTCTAATATTTAATATAAGAAAAGCTTAACTTTTTTCAATTTATATTTCATATAATATGAAAATTTTAAAAATAGTGTTAAAAAAGCATATTAAAAAATAATTAAAAATCAATTTTAAAATAATAATGAAAATTCTCTGAAAATATAAAAATGGATGTATAAATTCCAATAAAATAATCTAAAATAAAAATAATAAATACACCAAAATTGCTTTCGATACGAAAGGAATTTAATAATATACTTTCTAAAATAAAATATCATTTTTAATATATATATATATATATATATATATATATATATATATATATATATATATAATTACATTAAGATAGAAATTAATCATTTATAACAAGAATTTATAACCATAAATGTGTGAAAAAGACTAAAATCAGTAAAAAAAGTATATTACATTGATGAATACTGAATTATTTTGCAGAACATATAAAAGCGAGTAAAAAGCTTTTGAAAAACTCGATTATAATTTACTTATGAGAATCATGACGCTTCGATCTTTCTTACATCTTTACTTTTAAATAATTTCCCGATCTTTAACATAGACTTATTTACATATTTACTTAGGTTTTATCAAAAGAAGTATTTTATCTATATCCTTTTCTTTGTAATTACAATTTAGAAACGTTTACCAAATTTCAATATTCAAATATACTCGTATATTTTTACAAATTTCTGACGTATATATTTTGATATTTTATTTCATTTATAACAAAAAATTATACACATTTATTCATTATCAAATATATATATATATATAATTAACTGATTACTAATAAATAAAAAAATAGACAAATAAAGTAAATCTTAATTTAAGAAAAACTAAAATTTTATTTATCTTTGAAAAATGATATTATTTATCTTGTAGATATAAAAACTAAAAATTAACGTAAATAAAAATAAATTTACGTAAATGCAATTAAATTAACGCTGAAAAATAATGCCTCATTTTTCGTAATTTCTACAATGAATTGTAACATTAACATTCCATTTAAAAAAGTAAGTTAAAACGTTCTACGTGAAAAAAATGTAAAAATTTGTGTTCTAATATTTCAATGAATATTTTTGCATATATTTTCGTTTCAAAATCTAATTAACTATTCATACTCATCAAAATTACACCACAGCGTGTTTATGAATTATCATATCAATATAAAATATTAAAAAAGTATTTATATTATCTAGAAAAACATTTCATAAAAATATTCACTTTAACACTCATTTCAACAGTTTTTTCCTCAACTGAAATTAACTTGTCACAATAAATTCAATTAATTTGAATGTATTCAAAATTTAAAACATTTCCCCTAAGGTGACTGAAACATAAATGAAGTTGAATAAATATTTTTACAGTGAATTTAATAATCCTTATTAAATAAATTGACTCGCCACCAGTGAAAATAAACTCACACTGAAAATAAAAATTGTAAATTAAAGTGAATGAAAGAAAATATTATGTAATTAAATTTCCTGTTTTTATCTCAAGTTTAAAGTTTAAAATCAACAGCATGCATTTAATTTCATTCATTAAAGAATATCGATATTATTTTTCATTGTAATTAATTTAAATAATTAGTATATTTTTATTCTTACAGTAAAATATACACACGTGAGAAGTTGTATTTTTATATTGTAAAATATTAAATAATATATCAGTACTTAAGAAAAAATATAAATTGAAAATTTTTGTTGATAATTATTTTTCACTTTTTCTTGTTTATCTTTAAAGTAGGGGTAGAAAATATTAATTTAAAATTGATAAAAAATCAAATCAGATACAAATGATTAGTCAATTATTAATATAATTAATAACGTTTTTGAGATTAAAATAAAAACACATATTTTTTACTTAAAATAATTAACCTAAAATTATTTTGTTATACCTTAGTTCATTGTAAGAGTTTAATCAATTTATAGATACTTATAAGTAAATTCTTCTCTGTGTTTACTGGAATTATTCATTATAATAAATAATTCGAGCAAACACAGAGAAGAATTTTTAGAATCAAATTTGCTTTAGTTGTTTATGGTAAAAGATCATTTGATGACTGCCAGTGGTAACTATGTTTATAGTTGGAAAAGTTTTTAATTTATAGTTAAAATTATAGTTTTAATTTATAGTTAAAAAAGTTTTTTATTAAACAGATACTTGAAACAAATAGTCATAGAAAAATGATAGAGCAACTCTATAAGGATAAGAGAGTTTTGGAGAATAGATACACGCTAATAACTTTAATTTGCGCTTATAAATCTTTTATGAGGTATGTGATTTGAAAAAAAATCAATCAAAAAAGAGCTTTTTATTCTTCCTATGACAAAAAATAATCACTAAGTAGTAAAACACTAGAAATTGAATTGGAAAATTACAAAAAAAAAACATTTGGAGATTACACAAATTTACAATGATCCAATATTTTTAAAAAGGCCATCTTCTTCAATGGAGACTTTTAAAAATCAAAATAAATAGTAAATATTAATATAAAGATATTCCAAAATTGAAATATCTACTATTGAAATTATTATCCTAAACATACATAATTAAATATATTTTTGTGATTATTATGTAACAGAAAATATTAAACATAAAAAATATCTAACATATTATATTATTTGAAAAGTTCATGCTATTTTATTGTTCTTCAGAGAAATTCGTCGTTTACTTTTAATACACACATCGCATAGAATCGTTATTTATATCAGTCAATAACTTAACAGTGAAGACAATACATATATACTTTATTTTTTATGACAGTATTTTTATAAAGTGTTCTTCAAAATTGAAAACGAGTTATAATAAAGTGTATTTCTGTCATATAATGTTGTACAAATTTAAGAAAAGAACCAATGCAGCAATTTCTATAAAAAAATATGAAATAGATTGTAAAGATACTGTGGTTGAAAGAAGTTGCAGAAAATGGTTCGCTAGATTTCATATCGGAAATGTCAATGAAAACAACTCACGCTCCGGAAAAGTGCTTGATGTTGATGATAACATAATTCCCAAGGAAATAAAAAAAAACTCACAGTAAGCAATTGTTAAACTTACATGTGTACTAGAATCACCGAAGTCGACAGTACATGACTATTTGCAAAAGATAAGTGTGGTGAGTTAGTATGATGTATAAATACCTCATCTTTGTTCCAAATAAAATATAATAAACAGGCAATTAGAATCTATGAATATTTCGTTGTTTTGTTAAAATGAAAATCGCCAATGCTTGATTGTTTGATTACAACTGATGATAAGTAAATAGTATACAATAATGTGAAAAAAAAAACAAATTATTATAATCCTAGAAAATTTACCCATGCTACTCAAAACCTGAATTACACTTAATAAATGTAAATCTTTATATTTTATATAAGGTTCTTGAAATGAATGAGACCTTACATTTTGCAAAATATTTCACTCAACTAAATAATCTATCGACAGAATTTCACAAAAAACTCTTCTTCGTAGCGAAGAAATTCGGAACTGATTTCATCAAAATATTGCAATTAACAATCATAAAAAATAAATAGATTCGATTGAGATGTTATCAATCATTTGCCTTACACACCTAATATTACGCCATTAGATTATTATTTGTTCCATTTTCTTTATCATTTCCATTGAAATTTTAATAATATTAATGATATCAAGAAACACTTGAACTAATTATTAATATCAAAAGTGAAGAAATTGATTATAGATATAACTAAGAATCTATCAGCACAATAACAATCAAAAATAATGGAAATGACATAATTGATTAAAATGAAAACAACTATATGTATATATATATATATATATATATATACATATATATATATATATATATATGTAAATATATAATCCTCGCCAACCCGCATGGTCAGCGTAGTATGACCAAATACCAATGAATGGTAACATTCAATGAGGCTTAACACTCTGCAGTGGGCTGATATAAACTGATATGATATGATGATGATGATACACACACATATATCATAAACACACTCATATTAAAAAAAATTATATATATATATACTTTTTTTTTCAAAACCGCAGGAATTATTCGGATGACCTAATACAATCACATTTAGTTATTTTTATAAAGTAGGAACTGTATTCAAATTACTAACATCTTAATAAATTTGATATTTCTTAAATTTATATTCCTGTAATATCGGTTTATTGCCATAATTAATTTCTTAAGAACTTTGTATCACTCTTTTGATTAATATTTTATTTTGACCGGTTACGATAACGTGTATCATCTTCAAGTAATTGACTGATAAAAAAAATCAACTTTAATACATTCAGTATTTCAAATATAATTTATAAATATATTTACCTTAAATTAATTAATGCTAATATTTGGTTTAATAAGCAAAGCGTAATAAAAAGTATGGATCAATTACTTGAAGATGACATAGCTGTTGAAACTGATTGCAATTATATAGATGACTTTAAACTCTTAATAAAAGAATTATAACAGCTTATTACTATGTGAACAAAAATGGTTAAAAATGTATTTCTTTGATTTATAATAATTGTAATTATATTAGACATTTCAAAATTTAAAATTTACTTACGTTTGAAGCTCGCAAGATAAAAAATATTCATTTATATAAAAATGTTTTTCTATAATTCATTCTAAAATACAATAGAATGTGCCACTAAATCTTTCCTTTTTATTGAAACATTAATTCTATATTCAATTATCATTAATCAACTTTTTACAATCTATAAATAAATTCAAGTGATTAGAGTCTATAAATTGATAAATTGATTCTAATAAATTGATTGTTATATCATATATTCAATTACAAAAATTATGAAAACAAATAATCAATTAGTTTTTAAAATTATTTTTTAATTTTATTTCATACAATATTAGTATAATGACAAGTTATCATTCATATTTGTTAAGAATATTACAGAAATAAATGGTAATCTTAAAAAAATCTTATAAATCTTTGCTGAATTTACATCGGTTATTATTAATTCAAAATTTAATATGTTCTGAAAATAATTCCTCTGTCAACATACTGCATTGTGTAAAAATGCATTATCATGCTAGAATTTCATATTTTCATCGTAAAGCGTGGTAATAAATCTAAAAGTGCTGCCATTCAATAATATTTTATAGTTTTTGGTGTACATTACAACGATGAATAGTGAAATGTAATTTCTTTACATCATATGAAATAAATCTCATCATATAACTGGAACTGGACTTAAATTGTAATGAATGTTTTTATTTGAATTTCTCATTATTCTTTAAATAATACAAAATTGTATTCAATCCTTTTATATATTTTTATATTCAAGTAGTTAAATACAACTATATTAAATATTCTTTTCAAATAATTGAAATGTATTATTTTAAAAAAATAGTGCGACTTTGATTAAAAATAATTAAGAAAGTATTATCCATATAACAATTATATTTTTAATTAAATCGTTTCAACAAATTTAATTAAGAAAAATTAATTTAGAAGTTTTCATGAATTCAGAAATATAAACATTTTATATTATCTCGCATTTACTCATACTTTTATCTGAAAATAAGTATTGTTTACATAAAACCATTTGGCGCAAATATTGTTAGTAAAAGTTTTCAAAGTACAAATTTTATTCTATAATATATAAATTCGTTATATATATATATATATATATATATATATATATATATATATATATTTGTTTCAAATAAATAATATTTTAATTATTATATACCATCAAATAAATAATATCTTAATTAAAAGCAAAGAGATAAAAGCGAATGAATTTAAATGATTTACACAATTTGCTACGAAAATTCACAAAGAAACAGTTTAAATTTATTTTTTCAATATATAGCGTGGTTAAAATGAGACTGAAAAATTTAGACATACATTTACTTCCTTACTATTAATTATAAAATTATCCTTTACTATCATTCAGTCTCATTTAGGCCACCTATATATTGTAATATTAGAAATGATTTAGATAATTAAATTCATTTTACACTTTTATGATTTAAGAGCAAACTCTGTCTAGAATATTTTAAAAACTCGTGGGAATTATACATATTCGTATTAATTTAAAAATAAAAGACCTTAAAATACTTCAGTACAAATAAATTACTCACCTTAATATCATAAAATTTTATAAAAAATGTTTAATAGTCATTTATTGTTCACTGAATTCTCTGATAAGCATTATAATTATATATATATATATATATATATATATACATATTACTTGAAATTGAATTAAATTAAGGCAGAGTCATAAAAACATCTAAATTAAAAATCATAAAGATTTTTTTATATTATAACTAGTATCTAATATCCCACCATAATTACTTGAAATTAGGTTAGAACATATAATTCCACTTTTAGATAATATTTGGTAGATATTACATATTGACCTTTCTATTTATTTAGGCCTATTTAAAGCAGTTGAAACTATAAAGAGTTTCTATCTTTGGATCTTTTGATTTTTCAACAAAGAAAGTTTTAAGTGAATGGAATAGTAAAGCTTTCCAATAATATCTTAAGATTATTGAACAAAATACTATTTTTATTTAAAAATTGAGTAACATTATATATTAATATTTATGTTTTATCCATGAATTTCTACTTCAAACCAAATATTTTTTTGGCCACTGCAATATGTATAGATACTGTTAACGATAAATGTTTGGTAAGAATTAATTTTATCCATTTTTAAAAAGGAGGAAAAATAGAATTACAATTATTTTTTGGAATTTAAGACACACACACACACATATATATATATATTTATATATATGTGTATATATACACATATATATATATATATATATATATATATATATGTATGTATGTATATATGTATGTTTATAGGTTAACTTACAAAATAGTTACTTGTATAGGTGTTTTTTTAAGTGTGATAGAACTTTAAATATAATCTCTATCGAAATTTTTATCTAACCTAAAAAACATGTGTTATATATATATATATATATGTGTGTGTGTGTGTGTATGTATGTATGTGTGTATATATAAAGATATAATAAATAATGTTTTTTAGGTTAGATAGAACTTTCGATAGGGATTCAATTTAAAGTTCTATCACGCTTAAAAACACCTTATTTATGTTTTCAACAACTTCTTCCTAAAAAAAAAGAGTAAAAATATTTCGTCGCAAATAAACGTCGTTATAAATACGAAAGCGATCATCTTGTCGCTACATCTATAACAGGATTAGTTTCTACAAGCATTAGACTATCGTGTTCAATTTTCAAACAAGAATCATTATTTTCCGCAAATTAATTAACTTCCCTTGTAAGTTGCATACACTATCGAATCACAAGTGTATTATTATACATTCCCGTATGGAACGTCGTGTCGTGTTTCTGTTCATGACATAGGCCAGACAGAAGCCTGACAGGATACACAGCCGGTGTACAATGCACATTCTGTATGCAAAACAGGCGAACGCACTTTCAATACCCGCCCGATCCAGACATTGTGCACACTAACCACAAATTGTATTATATGCATCAACAGACGCGAATTACTTTTACCGCAAAACAAAGATAATTCTGCAATGCAACTTTGAATGTTGTTCATTCAACCGTCACTTATTTTGTTGTGTGGCCAGTGAATTGACGCTTTTTTCAATACAGTTTCAAGCGTCGATGACGTAGTGTAGGTCCGGATCTATACACGAATATGATTTTAGTCATTGTTTATAAATATTCAATGATCATGAGATTGAACAATACACGCAACGATTATCATAGAGTAGATAGTCATAGAA
The DNA here is from genome assembly GCA_029203775.1 of Neoneuromus ignobilis. Taxonomy (NCBI): domain Eukaryota; kingdom Metazoa; phylum Arthropoda; class Insecta; order Megaloptera; family Corydalidae; genus Neoneuromus; species Neoneuromus ignobilis. Next base: position 34,251,559 of record CP092090.1, read on the forward strand.
AAACAACAAGTTTTTTAGTTTCATTTTAAAGATTCGTTACTGTAAACACTTCCTGTTACGAAATGTTTTTTGCAGCATACTTTTTTTAGAATTAGCAACGTATTTCTCAATTACTAATTATAAATTTAAAAGAGATAGATGATGTAAGATTCTATTAACAAACATATATATATATATATATATATATATATATATATATATATATATAATTATGCGTAAATACAAAATAACAATCAAAAGTCCAACGTCAATGATACAAACTTCATATATACATATATATATATATACAGTAATACCTCGCATAGTCCGGCTTCGATTAATCCGGTTTCACTATAGTCCAGTTTGAAATTTAAAAAAAAAATTTTAATTGAAAAAATTTACTAAAAAGTTTTTCTTGAAAAAAAATCCCAAAAAATTATTACATAAAATTATTTTTATACGTAAATTTTCATGTTTTCTCCTTTATTATGAAAATATAATAAAAAAGAAAACCGAAATTGTATATGCACATTATGCGCAACGCATGCGCAGTTCTAGTTTTATGGTCTTTTTTCTTTTTTTTTCGATTCGCTCTGGAATAAAATCGATTTTTTATAATTAAATTTTAATAACCCATTTGAAAATGAATTTAAAATATATTTAAAATGAATGTATAAGCCCCTGATTTTGGTTTGTTGATACATACAAGCATTTTAAATATATTACCCTCGTTTTATTTATTGAAAAACAGGAAAAAAGTTTGTTTGGAACCAATTAACTTTTTTTGTATTTAATTAACGTTTCGATTAGCCGGACTATGCGAGGTATTCCTGTATATATATATATATATATATATATATATATATATATGTATATATATATATATATATATATACAAGTATATAGTCATCCTAATATGATGCCTAGATTTGTAATTTATTAAAAAAAACATATGTATGGGTGGTGTATAGGGAAACATGTGTATTGTTTCTTTTTAATAAAACACAAATCTAGGCGTTGCATTTGGGTGACTCTCCCTCCCTCCCTCTCTCTTTCTCTCTCTCTCTATATATATATATATATATATATATATATATATATATATATATATATATATATATACCAGTTTTAAATTATCTTTCGACATTATCCAATTCTCAAATTATTTTACTAGTTTTTTTATTAAATACTTGGTCTTATGTTAGCCTCTGTTACTTAAAGCTCTTTTTAATGTCTTTTTGGGCTTTCTTCTCAGTAAGAGTATCCATTTAATCAATGAATTTGATAATTGATCATTGTTAAGTCTTTTATGTCTATACCAGGTAAAGAGATGTCTATCAATTTCTTGATCGTTTTCGTTACTTTAATAAATTCTCTAATTGTTATGTTTAACATTCATTGTAGTTTCAATGCTCTGCAGGATATTGTAAGTGCATCCATTTCTGCTACTTCTATATTATTTCTTTGAATTCCATTAATTTTTTAAACATCTACTTCATATATTATTATATTGGGTGTCCGATCAGGAGCACACATTTATCATCTCTCACACAAAAAATGATATGTTTTATTTAAAAATTAAGTGATATGCTCCTGATGGGACACTCTATATTTTTCACGATTGTTAAGTTCTTTTTTGTTTCTATGTTCTTTGGCTTTACCATCTTTACGAATTATTTATTCCTTAATAGTTATATTATACTTTTCCCAAACTGTACATCTTCCTTGTTTTTGAGTTTAAACCTATACTTAGACCACCAATATATAACTTGTTTTTGAAATATTAAGTTTCATTAATTTCCCTTTAATATTATTGTCATAAATTCTATGTCTTCATTATCATATTGATTGTCATTGAACTGTAATGTATATATAATGTTGTTTTTATTGACATTAAACCTCCTACCTTTACATTTTTTTCTATATGGTATTGTGAAAATACTCAAATGAAGATCATTGCAAACCCAAACATCAATATTACAGAAAGAACTTTCTCTAATTTTTTTTATAATTTTTCAATTTAATTTTTA
>CP092090.1:34258567-34318567 GCA_029203775.1 Neoneuromus ignobilis
TCAATTTATATATATATATATATATATATATATATATATATATATATATATATATATATATATAATATAAATATTTATATAAGAATAAAATAAACTTGTCTTTGTATATAAATGTATACATATATTATATACATATATATATATATATATATATATATATATATATATATATATATATATATATATTTGTGAACCTAATGAACTAATTTCTATCATATTTATTCTACACATTTATTTTTTCAATTTATTCTAAGTATTTAAAAATTTTAAAATAATCATCCAAAATTTGACATTATCAATTGACAATAAAATAATATTTTTTTACAACACACATTAAAGTAAATTGCTATACTTTATTAACTTTATTTAATAAAATATTAAATATAGTTAATAAATTATAATAATTAACTTTAATTATGTTTATATTTACTTATTTTATATGTTTTATAAAAATAAATATTAATGTCATAAAACTATCTTTATATCTTATTTATTAATATTTCTACACACCACCAAATCAATATTGTTAAAAATCATATTGATTATACACATTCACACACACACACACACACACACAAACACACACATACATATATATATATATATATATATATATATTATTTTGCATGTGTATTATATAAGCAAATATGAAAGTTTTATTAATATATATATAATATTACAATAATTAAGATAATTTTACAATTTCCACTTGGAAATTTGGAAATTACTCTAATAATGATCGATTCAGGTTAAAAGCAGAGATAAATTAATTACTATTTGAAACGATGACACATGTTACAACAGTTAAATAATGAGAAAATTAATTTGTAATTAACCATAAGCTTGATCTATTACATTTAATAAAACATGTTAACTTTATATATTTTCTTGTTATTTACAAAATTCATTTTTTATATAAAATACAATAGAAATATTGTTATAAATCATTAAATACCTATAAAAAATTTCCTTTTCTTGTTATTGTACATTTAATTTAAATTCTCGAGATTGAAACAAAGTATTCAATACTAGAACAAACTTCATCTTCATCTTCATATATATATATATATATATATATATATATATATATATATATATATATATATATATATATAAATATATAATTTTACGTTTATAATAACTAATGAATAGTATAATTCAAATTGAATTACTTTCAAAATTATTTTTATTAGCAATTGGTATAAAAAAAATTATTAATATACCTCCAATTAATTATTACTTTGGTCCTTTGCTACTAATTATAAAATTTTAATTTTACTGCAACAAATCAAATACAACAATATATAATGATGAAAACGGAGAAACTGTTAATATACAACAATAATAATTATATTTAAAAAGTTATATACAACAATAATATTTATATTTATATTTAAAATTAATAATTATATTTATAATAATTATATTTAATACAATAGGTAGACTATTGTCAGTGCGGAAGAAAATTATTATACGTTTGTAAAATGTTTTACTATAATTTAGTAATTAAGTACAGAGAGCAATATAAAATGTTTAAATAAATATATATTTATATGTATATGTTTCATATATATATATATATATATATGTGACATACATATATATATATATATATATATATATATATATATATATATATATATATATATATATATATATATATATATATATATACATATAAATCTTCTCCACTCATGTAACTTTTCTTTTATTCATGCCTATTGTATAAAAAAGAAGAATATTTTACACCTGTTTATATTATTCAACAAAAATGACAAAATAATTTATTTTCTTTACATTTTATTGATATATTTCTTTTTTGAAAAATTTTCCATTTTAAATTTATTTTCATGAATGTTACATTCTATTGAATGAAAAGATTATATACGTAATCATATAATTAGTGGTACTGAAAAAGCACTTGGTCCAATTACATTCAAAATTTATAATATAAACTTATATATATATATATATATATATATATATATATATATATATATCGAGGGTCGTTTAATAAGTAAGATAAAAAATAAGAAAAATTCAATTGAAAAATTTAATTAAATAAATTAATTAAATAAAACAATAAATAAATTTACAATTCTAAACAAAACACCCTCGAGATATATATATATATATATATATATATATATATATATATATATATGTACATATACTTATGTCTGTATGTATATATTTTATCATTGTCTTAATTTACATGAAAATAGATCTACAAAAAGAATTAAAGACGAATTAAAATGATTTATACATACACACACACTTACACATAAAAAATTTAAATATAAAAATATTTAAACTTCAATTATTTATACTCGCTAATATAGCTACCTAAGATGTATTTTTTAATATTTTCATTATTTTGTAATAACTTTTTTAATTAAATATATTTTATTAAAATATACATACATATATATATATATATATATATATATATATATATATATATATATATATATATATATATATATATATAGTCGGTATATATATATATATATATATATATATATATATATATATATATATATATATATGTATATATATATATATAGTATATGTATATATATATATATATATATATATATATATATGTATATATATATATATATATATATATATATATATATATATTCAATCAACTGTTCTCTCGTCAATATTTTACGTTTGAACTATTTTCTAGTTACTATTTAACACTAAATAAAGGCACTTAACCGTGTCTTCTTTTATGGTACTAATATTTTTATAAACCGATAGTGTATTTCAAATCATGTGATTATTGTTCATTTTCATTTTTTAGTATATCAATTTCAATTTTATTTATTACATTACTTAAAAAGTCTATGAATATTAAATAAAAACTTTTTTATATATGCATATATATATATATATATATATATATATATATATATATATATATATATATAATATAAGTCACACGTATATTAATATCGTTTATTGATCGCAGTTAAACTACTCATGTATATAATCCCATCTCAATATGTATTTTAACGCTTGAACAACTATGTGACCATAAAAAAACAGGCACATAATGACCACTAAAAACGGTTAGAAAATTGTAACGACATTTTTTGCATACGCTCACGTTAGATTTGTTAATAACGTTCAATCATTCAAGATTTGCCTATTGATAGAACGTGTTGCACGTCGTATTGTGATGAGGAATTGTTGACGTTAAAGATGATCAGTTAAGAATCGGTAATGAGCCCGCCAACTATTGAATTGTCAATGAATATGATAGATCTGCTTCTCTACATACTGATTACACGTTTCCGTCAATTCCTGTGCGCATACCATAATGGTAATTAATATGTAAAGTGGAGAGTGGCTAATGAAGTTCTCAATGGACATTTCTCGGAATAAAATCTTTGCGATTATGTCAATTGTCTGATTGATTTCTTTCTCGGTATTGTTTATGGTAAATAAAAAGTAAATACAATAGGTAGACTATTGTCAGTGCGGAAGAAAATTATTATACGTTTGTAATTATTAACTGTTTGTCATTTTATTTTACGAATAGAATGACAGTTTCACCATTTTAGAACAATAAAATTTATGCTTTACTTTTACAGAAAACAAAAAAAAAATTATTTATTATTAATTCGATACAAATACAATGTGAATTACATATATAGTATTATAAATTGTGGTAAATGAGATTATTTTATTTAATACAAACATCTCAAAGAACTTATACAATTTATTTTTCTAGCACCTTTCATATACATATTTCTTTACAACTTCAATCAATAACGACCTTTTTATTCAAGAAGTAATTAATTATTCGAAAAATAAAATAATATATTGACAGATATTAATTATTTTCTTTTAAGCGCTTTATTTCAAAATTATTTTCATTTAATTTTTTTCACAAAAAAATAATGATACGCAAAGACATATACTTTAAAACAATTTATAAATTATATACATATATATTTATACATATTATATAGGGTTATCCAAATGTGACGCCTAGATTTGTGTTTTATTAAAAAGAAACATATGTATAGGGTGGTGTTATAAAAACTTGTGTATAGTTTCTTTTTAATAAAACACAAATCTAGGCGTCACATTTGTATGATCCTATATATATATAAATATATATATATATATATATATATATATATATATATATATATATATATGTATGTGTGTATGTATGCATGTATGTATATATACGTCAAAAAAATTTAAATCAGCCCACTACTGGGCGAAAACCTCATTGAATATTATTAATGATACCTTAAATATTTTCTTAAAATTTTTCTATTATTTCTTGTTTATGGATAATCTCAACATACACACATAGATACACGTGTAAATAAATAAATATATATATATATATATATAAGATGACATCAATTATACATCATGACTTCACAATTATCATTAACACAATAAATAAAATAGAATGTGTAACAACTATATGCTTTAAAATGAATTTAAAAACTTTTTCCGATAAATTATTAAATTTGGTAAAAACTCATGAACTTTATCATTCACGAAGTATTTACTATAGGCAACTACACTCTCAAGTTTTCAAATAAATACTATGTATAACTTGTAAACTTATTTTTACATATATTTTTTGTAAAAAATAAATAAATATTATATATAAATGTATATGTATATGTATATATATATATATATATATATATATATACACACACACATATATGTTTATATGAAATTGAAATAAGTTTTAATTGTATACGAGTATGAGTAAGATCAAAATTAATTTTGATAGATTTAAACGAAAAAAACCCTATGTATTTTACAATTATAATTTCATTTAATAATTCAAACTATAGAAATATCTGTTTTTCTATCTACTTATTCAAATCAAATATGTTTGTTTTCAAAACTTATATTTGTTAATTATTCAGAAATCCGCTTCACAATGTCCGTAAAACATTTTACTGAATATAACATGTTATTTCTGTCACGATTTGCACGTTGATTTAACTATGAAATATTAAATAGAATGACCTATGTCAAACAAAGTCATAAAACTAGTAATGGAAAATTTACGTGAAATGTTATAAAAAATATAATAAAATACCATAATTCATTTTAATACGAAATAAATGACATGTTGTGTATATATATTATATATATATATATATATATATATATATATATATATATATATATATATATATATATATATATATATATATATATATATATACATATACATACATATGAATTTGAAATATTTTGTAGTTATATCAAGATTAAAATTTCTATTTTTTATAAAAAATATAATTTTTATTCCTAAACAAAATACGGCCAGATTTGAAGATGTATATATATTTATATATATATATATATATATACATACATTATCATAAATTTGAAAAATCTTTTTTTAGATTATCAAATAAAATAAAAGTAAAATTCAGTTTATAAAAAAAGTATATATGTGAAATTATATTGCTTTATATTAAAAAATGTATTAAAAAAATCACATGTGACTTTCATTAATATAACATTCAAGGTTAATATTACTAAATAAAATTCATTTATATATATATATATATATATATATATATATATATATATATATATATATGTATTATACATAGAAAACTTTCAATATGGCAACATTTTGCAACGCTCCGTAAAATTTGACATTAAATAAATGAATCGATGAAAACAGCGATTAATATATGTCCCTAAATGAATCCTTAAAATGTTGTCTATTTATCTTTGACATGTGTCGCCTGTGATTTTTATTAATGATGTCGCTATACCTAACACAGTTATGATCGATTTACTATTTTTGATACATTTAGTTACAGATACGTTATCATGATATATTTTTATTAAACATCTACATATGTTTCGTATCATTATTTACTTTTATTGAACATAAGTATATATATATATATATATATATATATATATATATATATATATATATATGTATGTATGTATGTATGTATGTATCGTAAATAAATACATAAGGAATGAAAATCAAAATATAATCTGCTTATTAAACTGAATAAAATTTACACAATTGAATGTAATTACAATCTCAATGTTTGTATTAAAATCATTCTATGAATTATTTTATACTAATAAATACATTTTTATATAATGAAAATATAGAAAATTTAATGAATAAAATTGATATTTTTAAATCTAGAAAAAGTTTAATTACTTGAAAATATATTCACACAAACATGAATTATCATTACAAAATATTGAAAAAGTGTTCAATAATTATTTATTGTTACTTTTTTTATTTATAAGCTGATTCTCATTTCGATGGAAATGATATCAAAATGTGCATTAATTTATATATGAAAATGCTTCAAAATAAAGATGTGCAAAAAAATTCATATGCATATTAATAGGTTATATTTATTTTAATATATATATATATATATATATATATATATATATATATATATTGTAATAAAAATATAAACTATAAATATAATGTTATTTAATTTTAAATAGAATATTTTTCATAGCAAATTTTTTGTAAAAGTTTCATTTTAAATTATTGAAATAAAATTTATATAATATTTTATTATATATATATACATATTCATATATTTTTATTCATAATTAAATTAGTAGAAATATCAATGTAAAAACTATCACTGAAGTATGAAAAATAATAATCCGAGAAATATAACAATAATCTACACAGTCAAATGTGCCAAACTTTACAAATTAGAGCCAGTGAAAATAAATAAATAAACTAGCGCAAACTAATACAAACACAAGTGGAAGTCTCACACGATAATATAAAGAGAACAAAATGCACGAACCAAGGAAATTGGAATAGCCTGCAGTTAGCACCAAGAAAGTAGTAAACTTGAGTGAATAGACTTTCATACGTGCAGACATAGAAATAAAACTAATAACGTTAATTTACTAACCGCCATAAGAAATTAGTTACAGGTATGATTTAAAATAATTCTGCTTAAAAACAAGAAAATAGAGATAATTTATTTTTATTATATATTAAGTTGTAGATTATTTCTGTATAATCAATGTTACAGCATATAATTTATTATGTTCATAATTAAGATACAAATCATTACTCAAAATAAAAATAATTATTTTCTACTTTCATTTGAAAAGAGTAAAACGATAATTTCATCAATTTGTTCATTTAAACTAATGACTATAAAATAAAATGTTTTTTTTTTAATAAAATACTTAGATATAAACATAAAAACATTTTATAAAAAAGTAATTTACTTCAATTGAATTCACTTTTAAATATGGAATTTTAATTACTCAAGAGCATTTTTGAACAAACAATATTTATATTTCAATAATATTAAAATTTTATACTCCATTCCTGTTTATACATATTTATAATTTTCTCAACAATAGATTCATTTCTACAAACGACTTTTTCTCAGATTTATTTTAACAAATTTCATAACCAATTCTCCTTTAGTTATTTTTAATGTCATTTTTGGAGTCATTGAAAAATAAAATTTTTTTAGTTGTTTAAGACTCTTAAATTTAATCATCTCCATATATTATCGAATTAAATGACAATCAGAATATAAAACAAAAATTTCAAATATATAATAAAAAAATATATAAAATATCATCTTGATTTATTTTCACCTACCACTCTATTTATAAATTAATCTACGTATCATTTTTTACGTCTTTTTTTATTTCATAAATAATCGGCACTTTTAATTTTTCTCTGATAAGAGCAAATCAATAATAATTGTTCTATAACAAGAACCTGTTAGTATAACTAAAAAAATATTAGTAAAATAATTAAATTTTTGATAACGAAAAAAACATTCATTTAATTAAATAATAGTACTTATATTACATACATGTATGTGTATATATATATATATATATATATATATATATATATATACATGTGTATTTGTGTGTGTGTGTGTGTGTTTGGTATGTATAGATAGATAGATAGTAAATTATTGTAGATACACGCATGTGTAATATAATACTCGACGTCTATATTTCAAACATAGTTCAATTATGATTTTTTTCATTTTTAGCCGCAAAACCTGGGGATGTTTGCTACAGCAACGCCCACTGTCGTCTCTGGACAGGAAATACGCATTGCGAATTCTTAATACCGAATCTGTTCGGAAGATGTCAGTGCAATTCGCCGTTAAAACAAGTTGCAGATACGTGCGTGAAAGAAGTAGATGAGGATCATACAGTAGCCTCACCGCTCGAGGTGATGCCACCGCGCGATGAAAAAACAGAACAAACGCCATACAGAGATAACTCGATCCCAAAACTACAGCCGGCGACAGAGACCGTTAAAATGGAAGCGGATAACGAAACGAATAACGAAACAACTGTTACGGAGTTCATGTACCCCCCAGATAGGGTAAAGTTATCTTGCTTATATACTTAAATATATATATATATATATATATATATATATATATATATATATATAATTTTTTGCCATTGCTATCACAGAAACTATGGCCTTAACGGTTTTTGTATAGCAAATATTAATTTAATCTATCACACATACAAATTGAATTCAAAGGTGCAGTAGATTACATTTTGTAATTAATTTTAAAGGTCATTAATTTCGTAATTAAATTTCTAATCAAAAAAAAGTCTTAAAACAATAGTGTTTTATATGTTTTGCTGATGAATATTTAAAATAATTTTATTAATGGTGTATTTTTAATCTTGGATTTAATTTCTTTGCATATTTAGTATAACAGAAAGTTAAATAAAAGTCAAATTAATTTCAATTGTTATTTTCAATTAAGATTACAGTATGTTAGTATTGACTAATAAATAAAAAAATATGAATACTATTTGATTTTTAATTAATTTCAAAAGTTATAAATATATTATGAAAAATTATATCAAAAAATATATCAGTTATTTATTTATGTAGTACTCATTCAATATTTTAACAAGTATTAAAACATTCTTAATGGTAACTAAAATATATATAAATACTTTCCATTCCACACTAATATGTATGTACACACACACACACACACACACATACATATTTATATATATATATACACAGGAATACCTCGCATAGTAAGGCTCCGATTAGAACGGTTTCACTATAGTACGGTTTGAAATTTCCCCCTAAAAAATATGCGCATACGCACATTATATGCATCGCATGCGCAGTTCTAATTTTGTGGTCTTTTTTCTATTTCTATTAGTTTTCAATTCGTAACTTTAGAGTAAAGTCGATTTTTTGATAATTAAATTTTAATTGAAAATGAATTTAAAATGAATGAATAAAGCCCTGATTTTGTTTCATTGATACATACAAACATTTAAATATATTACCCTCGTTTTATTTACTGAAAAACTGTAAAAAAATATTTATAACCAATTAACGTTTTTTTGTATTTAGTTAATGTTTCGATTAGTCTGGTTTCAAATAGACCGGAAAATCAGTGGAATCGATTAACCGTACTATGCGAGGTTTTCCTGTATATATATATATATATATATATATATATATATATATATATATATATATATATAATCACAACTATCTTCATTTCAATTACATCAAGCCACTATTAAAGAAAAGCCTCATTTAATATAACCATTTACTGGTACTTAGTCATATTCACAAAGCTAATCAGGAGAGTTGGTGCAGATTTTTTACTCAGGGTTTATTTCCTTACGGAGCTTGTCTTCGCATACACACACACACACACACACACACACACACACACACACATATATATATATATATATATATATATATATATATATATATATATATATATATATATATATATATATATATATATATATATATATATATATATATATATATATATATATATATGTATCGTCATCATCATCCATCAACTCAGTGTCAAGTGAAAGCTTGATCGAATATTGTTAGGTCTTCTTAAATATTTTCCCGAGATTTTTCTACTGTTTCCTATTCGCGACTAAACTTATCCAACCTTCAGCTCCACAGTACTTTACAATATTATCTCTCCATCTTTGATAAGATCTCTTGGTCACCACTACATAATGATTTTTCTCCTATTATCTTTTTTTTTGGTGTATGTTCTTTCCATGATCATTTCATCGATTTTATTTGTTATGTTTGATATCTATTGCCCTTATAAGTTCTCATATCCATTTACAAATTTTTCGATCATATTGAGAAATTCCTAACAATACCCTTTCCAATCAATGAGTTGTCAAAAGAAAAAAATATATATATATATATATGTATATAATAGTCAAATACATCCCAATTCAATTGCAACAATTTCTACTGAATGATTGAAGACTCATGATCTCATATTGTTATTACCATGGAACAAAACTTTTACGATTTATCAATTCCGCATGTTTTTCGTTAATTTCTACTTTCAATTCAGTTAGGAACAATATTTTTTTAGAAATAATTATTTGCTTGATAACAGTAAATAGTAAATGACTCCTTTATAATCTCATCAAACACAGAATATATTTTTTATAATACAAATCTGTTTTTGACTGAAATAACAAAAGCTGCATCTCATTTACTTCAAGATATTTTTCTTTGAATATTGTAAACTATTCACTTATCGTCCCCCATCACTTATCCATTCAACGACAAATCTTTTTCGTTTCGCTGCGAATCTCTAGTGAAATGCAATCAATTATTTCTTTGTTCAGTTCCGGGACTCACAAATCGTATCGATGTACATAATTATTCAATTTATTTATTTCGTATCGATTTACTTCTACAAAAACCTTATAACTGACGTTTGAGGTATGTTCAATGTATCACTAATGTTTTGATATTGCACTAATTATTTGCAATTAATGTGGCAATTTGGTTGCTGTCACTATCAACCCTAGAAAGCCATTCTAACAATGTAATGTTTTCTAAAAAAAAAAAATCCACCTCGGAACATGTTTAATGAACTCGAAACATAGCATGTTCTATATAGCATCTCTCTACACAATAAAAATCTTTTTTTTGTTTCCGTTGCGACTTTTCCTTTCCGAAAATAAATGAGCATTAAATAACGAAAATACAACTTTCATTTTTTAAAAAAATCGAACAAAACAAATTTTATTCACCAATCTGGATGACTTTTTTAAAAAAAATCTATTATAAAACTGTCAACTGACGACATCATTACAACATATATAGTTTAAGAACAAATACATCAATATAAATCGTTTCTAAATGTATCAATTATCCAAAAAAACTTTTAGTTCAACGCAATACATAGTAAAAATGTAAATATACTAAAATTGATTATTCTAAATAAATAAAATATACTGCTATATAATAGAGATATGTTTATTCTTGCATTATGTTTTTTTTTTTTTTTGTAATTACTTTCAATAAAAAAAATAATAATTTTATTCTATTTAAAAAACAAAAACTACTAACGTAAGCTAAATTATTACATTATCATTTCTACATAGCACAACATGTTGTCCGTAACTTATTAAAGTGGGGAGGTCAAACTTTAATTGAATGATGCAACACAATTGAAGTAATTTTATACAGTGCACCCTAATATATATATATATATATATATATATATATATATATATATATATATATATGTGTGTGTGTGTGTGTGTGTGTATGTGAAATGCACAAGACGTGTCCAAAAAAATAGTTAGATGTAAAAAAATATAAAAAAGTTTTTAAAAATGTATTTATTGCAATATGTCGTGCAATCATTATACTACTTTTTCTTATAGTCGCTATGTAAATTAAGACACTTATCGTGTTGTGAAATTAGCTTTTGTATTTATTCATTAAAAAAGGTCACAATCAAGCCTTTCAGCCAGTTTTGTACAATCACATTTGTCTCCTAATCATTTCCCATACTCTAACCGCACAAAAATCTCTTGAAATGGAAAAACTATTGATAATCACTAGGAAAAAGATTGAGATTATATGGAAGATGCTCGGAAATATCCCACCCGAAGTGTTCGAATAATACTTGAAATGGCGAGATTTTAGTTGTTTGCATTCAGTTTAAACGAATATAGAAAACAGAGAAGAGAATTTTAAAACCGAACAACAACAGACACATGTTTTATTTGATACATAAAAAACATTGACGTTAAAAGAAACGCCAATGTTGCCTATGCGGCCGCTATGAGAATTTCATTCTTATTTTTTGGTTGGAGACTCTTCATATGTATATATATATATATATATATACGAGGGTCGTTTGATAAGTATAGTAAATTTATTTATTATTTAATTTAATTATTTAATTAAATTTTTCAATTTAGTTTTTCTAACTTTTTTACTATACTTATCAAACGGCCTTCATATATATATATATATATATATATATATATATATATATATATATATATATATATATATATATAGTAGCTCAAATAAGACTGAAGGGTTTAGATATACATTTACTTACTATTATTTACTATCCTTCATTGTCATTTGAGCTACCCTGCATATATGTTTTGTATATATTTGTGTGTGTGTAAATATATATATATATATATATATAAAAAAAAATTTAATGAAACAGGATGGAGTACAATTCAGCCAGTCATCCCCTATGACGTACAGTAGTGTTCAAACGCAGATGATAACTGAAGAAGACGAATTGGATCATTACAGTACTGAAACGAGTGTTGATGCTACGACTCAAGTTGCAATCGCATTATCTGAGAGGGTCACCACAATGGAACCTTTTTCGACTCCGATTTATATTGCCGCTTCGACAAGTAATGATGATTTGGTCGTCACTGAACAAAGTTTATCTTTCACGACTGAAATGTTTAAAGCTGATGATGCAATTACATCGTCGACGAAAGGTAAATGAGTTTATCTATATTTGTTTTTGTCATTTTATCTTTGATAAAACCCTGTTTGTGCTCTAATCAGTATAAATTAATAAACGGGATAAAATAAAGTAAAAAAATCATTTATATTGATTATTTTTTGGAAAAGTGAGATTACATATTTGAATACAATATAATGTTTTTATTTGTTGAAGTTGAATGGAATTAAAATCTTATTAAATATTTAAATTGACTTCCATGTTTATAATTCAAACTACAAAATTATATTTAATATTATATAATATTTTTTCTATGTTTTAATATATTGAAAAAAATCTAAATTTTGATATACACATACATATATATATATATATATATATATATATATTACTCTGTTCAAAAAGTAAGGTGTCTGTTTGAATAAAACACATACTATTTATATTTATTCATCCAAATTTATTTTGTCTCCATCAAAATAATCCCTTCCTGTTGCGATACACATACGCCGACGTTTAATCCAATCTTGGAAACACTTTTCATATTCACTTTTTGATATATCCATCAGCAACTCCTTCGATTTTTGTTTTATTGATTCAACTAAGTCAATTTGGGTTCCACGAAGCGGTTTTTTTAATCGACTAAAAAAAATCGCAATGGTGACATATCTGGAGAATACGGTGATTGTGGAGCAATATTTGTTGAATTTTTCTTGAAAAACTCACGAATAATGATTGCATTATGAGAAGGTGAGTTTTGCTGACAAACGTTTCAAACCCAAAACATCACTTAAAATTGCTGAACCTACTGATATTCCAATATCTTCAGCAAGCTCTCTTACAGTCAAATGACGATTTCTCATTACTTTGTTTTTAATTTTTTCGATATTTTCTTCGGTTATTGATGATGATGGACGACCAGAACGAGGTTCATCTTCTACGGATTCACAACCTTCTCTGAACAGCTTATGTCATTGGAATACAGTTTTTCTCGATAAATATTGATCATCTAATGCTTTCTGTACCATTTTAAACGTTTCGGTAGCTTTAATTTCATTTTTAACACAAACTTTAATGCAACTTCTTTGCCCAATAATATTACACATTTTAAAAATCGAAAAAGGCAAAAAATTTATGTAAATAAACTACTGTAACTTATAAACTATTTGACATATCAAACTGAAATTAGGAGCGATTGTCACTGAAGGTTGTGCCAACATAAAAAAAAATTTTTTGAACTACGACTTTCGCATGAGTTTCAAATTAAAAAGTCACCTTATTTTTTGACAGAGAAGTATATTTATAAACTTTCTTAGTATACTTTTGTCTAAGTTTGCAATTTTTATTTATAAAATAAAAACATCATTTTTTATTCTTTTATTCAATCAATTAAATAATTATAATTATTTCCTATTACTATATTTTAGTTTTTATATATTTTCTTTTTCCATTCTCATAAAAGGATTTTGTTTGAATGTAAAAAGTCTTCGATATATAATTTTATTTCCTCGTATAAATTTTATTTTCCTCCAATAATTTTTAAAAATGATTAATAATAATAATTCGAAAGTGCCAAATCAAGTAAATATAAATATGAAAGTAGTATAGGATGTGTAAAAATTTCTCAATCAAGATTCTCAGTAAAAAATAACACCGTTTCTGTTCACCAATTCTGAATTTTTAATACTCAGTGCTTTATTCATTTCTGTCAGTTGTTGGCAGTAACGATTTGAATAAATGATTTTATCAGCACATCACTTTATTTTATTTTTCAACTTTTACAGTCACCAATGGGATTTTACCTTTTGGTAACTAATGTCTTTTTCTCACTACATTACTGTATAAAACGAACTTTATTTCAAAAATAGTTCATTTGCTTGAAAGGAAGATAAAAAAATAGTAAAAGTGATCAATATGTGTATCAAACTTATTTTCGTGGTTTTGTGTGGTATCTAAACAACAAGTTTTGAAAAATGATATAAACTATATTTTAACGTCTATATTAAATACAAGAATTTTCAATGAGGAAACTTAATGTTTTTGTGAAAATTTGTTATTAGATCATTAATTATTATTTTTATATTTTGGTCATATATTATGCTTTTTACATTTTTTTCAAAATTCCATTAAATTAAAATGAATCTATAGAAAAATGGATAAAATGTAAATTTAAAATTAGTAGTATTAAATATTATTATAAATATATTATTACTATACTTTTTATTAAGATCTTAAGATCACAACTTTCTATGATCGATTTCAACATATAATCATCTTCATTTAGTAGCTAGATACTCAACAGTCTAATATAAATTTGAATTAAACTTTGTAATATTTTTTTAAAGAATTATTTCAATAATATTCTAATAACGGAACCAGAAGAAACATTACAGAAATCGATAGATTCTTTATACACAAGTTATTAATAATCGCGATTTATTCAATACCTTTCATTATACAATAATTCGCACTATATAAATATTAAAAAATATATATATTAAAAGCAAAACACTAACTTATATTAATAATTTCCTCTTCAATATATATTGATATAGAAGATTATTTTAAAATACATATTTTTAATTTTTAAGCACAGAAATGATTAACTATTCAAAAATTTAAAAACTTGTACTGTTTTATTTTTTTGGATAATTAATTAATTTCGAAAACCGAGCAACAAAAATCAAATAATTTGTTTAAAAAATATTTGACAGTATCTATTTTGAAATTGTGGTAAATTCATTTCCTCACAAATTGATTATCACCACAATACCACAAAATTTGTAAGTGTTCGAAAATATTTATAATTCGCTAATTTATTTACAAAAATATTTCGACAGAAATGAGATCATCGTCAGAGCTTTAAGCTCAAATAAAATGAGCAATAAATAATTATTTATCACGTTTATATTAACTTGTGTTGCTGGCATAATAATTCATTTATGTGAAATATTTTACAATTTTTTAGCTCTTAATATACATTCCGTTTTTAAATTACGATAAAATTATCCGTATGTATTTAAAAGGAAAAATAATTTTATATTTAAATAATACGATTTCATATTTTATGGTTCTAACTATTATTTTTTTCCTAAAATAAATTACAATATAAAAAAAAATAAATCAAACAATTATTTAACCTAATAAATTGTTAAAGTCCTTATAAATGCAGCATCTTTAAAATATGCTTATATGCACATATAGCAGACAGACAATTCATAACTGAAAATATAATGCTTTCAGCTCCTGTCAGAACACGTGTAGAACATGGTAGTGCGGCTGTAAGTCTAGGACTTCCTTGCGCCAGCGACATTCAATGTCGTACAGCTGATCCAGCATCTCATTGTTTAAATGGACACTGTGACTGTGTTATCAAAACAAATGAAACTGATGCGTGTTCAGCTGAAAACAGGGGATGCCATACAGGAACATTTCAGGTGAGTTACGATCGTTATTTTCGTCTCTTTTTGTTTTGTTTTTCACACTACAGCACCCTTTACGATGTTTATCCGTTTAGTCATTACTTATGTTTGCATTGCATATTTTTTTATCTTGTAAATTTTTTGTTATTTTATTCAGCGGAAAAAATATGGGGATACATTTACATTTTTTTATACTTTTAAACGAGGCGCTCGTTGGCTATTGTCTTACTCATTTTTGTAACAATTATGAGACATGTGTGCAGAATAATCATGCAATATTTTTAATACAATTTTTAAACTGTATTTTATACACAGAAACATATTTAATCATTATTTTATCAAATGTATATTATGATATATTTTATATGTAATATTCTAAAAATTGTAGAATTATTTTTTAAATTTACCAAATATTTTCCGCTTAGATAATTTATTAAAAAAATAATTTCTTGGTTTAATATAAATAAATTACATATTTCAATGGTATAAGTTGTAATAAAAGTATTTAATAAACACTGTTTTTACTATATTCTCTAATACAGGGGTTCCCAACCTTTTTATACCCTAGAGCGCATTCTAAAATATCGGTAGGGCGGCGGGCACCAGCTATTTTTTAAGGATATTTATAATTGACCAAGGATAAAAAATAATAAACAAAAATAATTTCAAAATAAAAAAATATTGTGCAAATTACATATACACAAAGAAACGTACATACAAAACGTAATACAAAGTAAACAAAAAACACACATACAAAGAAATCATTTAAAAAAAACATAAAAGAAAACATTAAAAAAATATCAATCTGTTAGTGTGATCTTTGGCATTGCATTTCATTGGCCAGTGTCTCGTAATTAGGAGAGTATGACGATAATCCTGTTAGTAAACAATTATAAAGATGCTCATCGGTGAGTCGAGATCTATATCGTGATTTTATTAAATTCATGTTTGAAAACAACGATTCGCATAAATACGTTGACCCGAAAAACGACTTGATTTTATATGCCGCTTTTTTCAAAAATGGGAACCTTTCTTTGTCGACTATGTTCCATAAGTCCTCTGATATTAAGGATTTTAGCAAAATATCATTCTTAAGGTCCAAAATTTCTAACTCTAGTTCTTCTGCTTTCCCCTGAACAAGATCTGCAATACATGCGGCTAGTTCCATTACATTTATTTGGCAAGTAAAAGGATTGATACAGAAGGAGACAATTGGCTCGATGTTTGTAAACTGCAGAAATCTCTCTTCAAACTGTTTTTGAAGCACTTCAAGGGTCTCAATAAATAATGACACGTTTAATTCATTGTTACCTAGCATTTTCTTCATATGTGGGAAATGCACGAGAGACATAGTTCGAATAGTGGCGGGTGCACACAAATCGGTCCGCGGGCGTCATGGCGCCCGCAGGCACGGGGTTGGGAATCCCTGCTCTAATATATATTTCAATAGCCATATTATATAAAAACATTGCATTATAAAGTACACATCAACGAATAAAATGTAAAACGAATAAATTACAGTACGTGATTTACTGAACATTTATAATATTAAGATGAATAATTCATTTTTATTAAAAAAAATTTTCACTTCACCAAAACGAATAATACGGCATTATTCGATCTTCAAGACAAAAACAACAAACAATTTTGATTCAAAAATCAATTAATTTGTAAATTTGAAATAAATATTATGAAATGAAAGATAAGAACATGTCATGCTATTTTTCAAAACTAAAATTCATACACATTAATAGAAATTATTACAAAAAAAGTACGAGTTAAAAAAATAATTTTAATTGAAAAGATATATAAGCAAGTTTGAAAAATATAACATTATTCAATATCTCCTTTAAAACAGTTTCTCTTTGTTTTTATGCACCGATGCAAATAAAGTTTCTTCTAGTGAAAGAATCATCTAAATTTGTTATTTTTTAAAATTTTGAAAAACTCGATCATTTTTTTAATTAAACAGTAAAAAAATCTCATGCTGTTATATTAAACGAATAATTTGGAAACGTATATAATAATAATAATAATTTTAAAAGATGGTGATTTATTCATTTATCAAAAATTGTCACTTGTTGCACTGTATAAGATCATAAGAAAATAATAAATAAATGAATATGAATATATACATTCACAATAAACGAAAAGTCCCTTATTTTATTTGTTGTTTTATGTCTTTTGTGAACCTAATTTTTAACATCAACATTTATATTTCCAAGTTCTTACTGAATTTTATTTTTAAAAAATTAATGATTTAATATATTTATTTAATAAAATACTATTAAATTTTTTTATCATATTTCAATTATCATCAAACGCCTATTTATGAACATTTAAATGTTTTATTAACCCTTTGAATACCAAGGAGCGACATATCGCTCTTCAATTTATGAAAAATGTCAAAATCTATATATTGTTCCACGGTTTTCTAAGTATTATAACTCATAAAAAATAAACTTTTTTAAAAAAAGTCAAACGTTAAGGCAGATATATTTGTTTTACCCATTTTTATGTTTTACCAATGTTATTCTAAATACCGTAATATGTGCAATATATAATGCTTGTTCATCTAGCTTATACATACAATACGCATTCTAAAATTCTAATATTCTACCTAACTAAATATCTGAATTCTATCAGAAAAAGTACAAATATATATGAAAGTTTATTTGGATTACTTTTGTCTACTTATAATAGTTATAATTTACAAAAATCATGGAAAATATTTATTCAAAATAAAAATAAATGCATTTAAAAAAATATTTAAATTATTATAGTCTTCTTATTGGAAAACTCCCTCGCCCTCTCCCTCTCCCTCTCTCTCTCTCTCTCTCTCTCTCTCTCTCTCTCTCTCTATATATATATATATATATATATATATATATATATATATATAACTTAGAATAATATGAATAATTTTATTTTCACAATTTCAGTGCCGTGCTACAGGAAATTGCATTAGTTGGTTTTTCGTATGTGATGGCCGCCAGGACTGCGCTGACGGATCCGATGAAGAATGTGATGAGAACCGCTGTCCCCCTGAATCATTTAGATGTCTTACAAGTGGAAAGTGTGTATCAAAAGCTAGTCGATGCGATAATCGAAAAGATTGTCCAAACAGTGAAGACGAAGAGAACTGTCAAGCTATCGAAAGACACAATTGTCCAGAACATACGTTCCGATGTCGTGACGGCCAATGTTTACCTGAACATGAATTTTGTAACGCGATAATATCTTGTTCTGATGGAAGTGATGAACCGCCACATCTTTGTAAAGGTATTAGTTCAAAACGAAGACGAACACCGGAATTTTGCCCATTCAAATGCGCTAATGGACGATGCAGATCGACTGCAATTACATGTTCGGGACGCGATGGTTGTGGCGATGCTTCAGATGAGAGCAGTTGCCGTATTTGTAGTAAGTTTATTTAGAAATTTAGTTTGCATGTTGATAAAAGAAATTATAAAAATACTTTAAAAAAAAGACACTTATGAAAAAACCATAACACGAAATTAAGATTAAAAAAAAATTAATATATAAAATAAACAACTTATTTCTTTTTTCTAGTATATTAAAGTATTTTAAAATAACAATAATGTATTATTTTATTCTTTTATTAAATTCATATTTTTTAATTTATTGAATAAAAAAATAAATAAAAGTGCTGTTATATTATAAAGAATAATAAATAAGTTTATAATTTACAATTACTAATTCAATACTATTTTAGAATCAATTTTTAATTAAAAATTATTATTTTTATAACAAAAAATATACACGCACATATAAATATATAATGTCTCATGTTTTATTACATTATATAGGAAGTATAACTTATTTTTTAATAATTATAAATACTTTAACATATTTCCGGATAGTTTAAAAAGTATACTAAAATTCTTATTAGCTCATGATTACTTTTTTTATATTAATAACGAATTTATAAATAAAATAATTAATAACTAGTGTATATTAATTTTAAATGTTTTTCCTCTGTTTGAAAATTTACAATTAATTATTTATTTTTTTCCCGTTATTATTATCTTTATCATTACAATGACCTCATGTTTACATAACATAAGGAACAATTGAATTTCTTTGAATTTCTCAATGAAATAGTTTTATAAAATAAAATTATTTATTCAATGTACTATAGAAACTTGTAAATATTTTTATTTAAAAATAAAATAATGACTTAATAACAAAACAATGAAAATGATTTCGAACGAAAATCATTATATTATGAAATTATTTCATTATTATCATTAAACTATTGAATTATCAAAGAAATATTTCAATTGCTTACGTCAATAAAAAAATAATCATATTTATAGTCAAATTAATAATATTTATTCAATTAGTTTCATTTAACTAACGATTTCGTATGTTTCAGGATGCCCTGCAGTATCATCAAAAACAGTCGGCTAAAATAAAACCTGAAAATGATCTCTGAAAACAAACTTCATATCGCCAAAGTAATATCTCTCTTCATATAAAATTAAGCATGTTTAATTTATGTCATTCATACAAAAAACACATCCATATTTCTAACGCAAAACTTCTTGCGGTTTTATTATTTCATGTGTTAACAATCATTTCATAATCATAATATACTTAAATCGAATATTGATCATTAATAAGCTCAATATGTATTTAGATAATTAAACATAAATTAAGTATCATCTAACTACTTATGTGTTCTACAATTTGTAATTTATAAACGTTTTGTATTACTAATAAACGATTAATAGAATTTATATAAAAAACACATTTATTTATTTACTGCTTTACATTATATATATATATATATATATATATATATATATATATATATATATATATATATATATATATAAATGTTTCAAAAAGTTCTGTTCGCTTAGTGCACAATTAATTTAAGTAGGTAGAAAAATGTTTAAGGAAAGGTATATGACTTATTCTTTGTACAATTATATTTTATCATTGGTGCCCTTTAATCTACATTGAAACTAATGTTTTATCATCAGTATTTACCAAGAAGTAGTGAAGGAAAGTTGTATATCAATAAGGTTCATTTATGGCACTATATACTTGACGAATATCAACAAAGAGAGAATGCTGTAAAGACATATAAAAAATTATTAAAGATTTCTAGAGCAAACGCAGTATCTGAAAGGATATGCAAAAGATGATTCAAATAATTTAAGAATAAAGACTACCTTAAAAATGAACCACGCTTTAGAAAATCTTCTATAATCGATGATGATATTTTTTTGCAACATTTTGGATGAACTCTTATTTTTAGCCACAATAGAGATATAAAAAAGCTCAATATAACTCAACAAACCGTTTCAGTTCACGTCTGACAACTTGGATTCGGGTACAAGTATGCAAGATAGGTAACGCATGAACTAACTATTGTGAATAGACAGAATTATGTAACCGTTTGCTTGTCTTTATTTTCCCGTAATAAAAATGGACCATTTTTGAAAAGCCTTGTAAGTAGAGATCAAAAGTGAATTATATATTATATAAAAATGTGTTGAGAAAAAGAGCATACTGTAAACCTGGACAACTCGCTCAAAATGAATGCTGTCTATACGGTAGGATATAAGAGAACCAATTTATCACGAACCTTAAAGCTATAAGGAGCAATTAATTCTGAAAAATATTGTTAATAATTGGCCAATTTAAGCAATGATTTTTTTAAGAAAAACACAAGACTCTTGTAATAGGAACCAAGTTATCTTTAAGCATGACAATGCAAGGCCATATGTTTCTTTAATAACTCATAAAAAAATAGTATAATTTGATTAGGAAGATCTAAGTCACCCATCACATGCTCCAAATATAGTACCTTCCCATTACCATTTATTGTTGACTCTACAAATTTGATTAAATGAAAAAAAAATTAATGAAGTTGTTGATCTGAAAAAAGCACTGGATGAGTTTTTAGCTTCAAAAGAAGAATCATTTTATCTGAGAGTAATTCAAAACCTCCATCAAGATGGGAAGAATGTTAATATTAATAGAAATTACATTGTTAATGAAATATTATTGCACAATATAAAAAATTATTATTTCCTTTTGCTTAAAAAAACAAACAAACAGAACTATTCATTAGACCTAATATATATATATATATATATATATATATATATATATATATATATATATATATATATATATATATATATATATATATATATATATATATATATATATATATATATATATATATAATATATATAAGATGTTTTTAAGCGTGATAGAACTTCAAATTGAATCCCCTATTGAAAGTTCTATCTGAAGGCCGACAAACTTGAAAACGAGAAGGGACTCTTTATCAAACCTTTATATATACAAATAAACACATGTTAGCATTTATATAAATAAATATATATATATATATATATATATATATATATATATATATATATATATATATATATATATATATATATATATATATATATATAAGATGTTTTAAGCGTGATAGAATTCAAATTGAATCCCTATTGAAAGTTCTATCTAATAAGGATTCAAACCTTTATATAAGTTCTATCACATTTATATAAAAATATATATATATATATATATATATATATATATATATATATATATATAGATATATATATATATATATATATATATATATATATATAAATGCATATATATATATATATAGGAGGAGGGAATGTCGTAAATAATTCAATATATAAAAAATTGAATTTAAATTTTCCATAGCATTTATAACTAAGAACTTATCGATATATTTAAAAAGCAAATACACAAAGGTCAAAACAATATCAACATAATTTATTGTTAGTTAACAAATTTTGTATTAAATCAGAAAATATATATTTATTCCTTTTTCCATTCTTATTATATTTTGTAGCAGTTTATTATAAATCATATTCTTTTGTATATATATATATATATATATATATATATATATATATATATATATATATATATTATCTTTACAGTATGTGTTGTAACGTGGTCATCACTGAAAACATGGCCATACTATGACTATAATAAACTGTTACATGCGTAATAATTCAATACGTAATTTTTTCTTAGTTAATTAATAAAAAAGCATAACAATTTTTAAAAAAATTATAAAAGTACGATATCTAATACTCTTCATGAACATTTTCTGCTAGACTAGCTGCACTGTAGAATAGATTTTAAAATATTTTTAATTATGTAATATTTGTAAATTTATTTAATTTTTTGAGCGATTTATATGCAATTTATGAACATAAACTAGTCATGTTTAATAAATTAAGAAAGTTAATTATAATTACACGATTTTACATTATAAAATAGTGATAAATATTTCAAACAAAAAGTGCATTAAAAAATAATAATTACGTAAATCGGAATAAGTGTTTGTATAGAAGCGAAATTAATAAAAAAAAGTGTTAATAATTTATACGTATTATAAAACTGAATTATTATAAACATGGATATTACATAAAAAAATTAAACAGTGGCATAGTTTTAATATTTAGTCATTCACATAACTATTGACAAAATATTTTAAATGAAAAAACGATTTAAAAATGTAATTTGTGAAAACATTTTTTTTATTTTAAAAAAATTATGCTTCGCCTCCGCCACTCAATTAATGTGAAAATTTCTTTTCCGAACTTTCCTAAAGCATTCTGAGAATTACCGAAGAATAAATTTATGAAATATTAAAATTATCAAAAAATAGAAAAAGATAGATTTAATTACAAAATAAATTAGTAAATTTGATGCCAAAATATTTATCTGATATCATTAATCCAAATGATTATCCTACAAAATATCGACAATAAACTATAAGTAAATAATATATTTAAAATAATTATTTTTTCTATAAACGTTTATGATTTTATGAAGGAAATTTTGAACTATTAATAGTGTTTATGT
The DNA here is from genome assembly GCA_029203775.1 of Neoneuromus ignobilis. Classification (NCBI taxonomy): domain Eukaryota; kingdom Metazoa; phylum Arthropoda; class Insecta; order Megaloptera; family Corydalidae; genus Neoneuromus; species Neoneuromus ignobilis. Next base: position 34,282,686 of record CP092090.1, read on the forward strand.
TTCATGTCAAACGAATTTAAAAATATTGTATTTTTTTTATTACTAAAATATAATAATTTTATCTATGAAAAAAAACTGATAAATATTCCGAGAAATTATATTTTTAAATTACTTTTTTATTAGAAATACTTTAATCCGATAATTACATAATAACTGTATTTTAATTAAAATATGACAATGCTTAGATAATTAAATAAATTATCATTATTCAAATATACTGAAATTACCTGTTGTTTAATTTAATTAAAGAATAGCATATTTATCTCAAATTGCAGAAAAAGTATATATTTTTAATATACTATTTTACTGATTTTTAGTAGTAAAAATTAAATGTTATATATTAATATTAAAGATATAGCAAAAAAATACAAAACAATAATATAGCAAAAACCTAATGAAATCATGAAACCGTGGAAAACAAACAATTTAAAAATTAAAATAAATTCTTTAGTACATTAAATGCAATAAATAAAATATGATTTATGTGTGTTTTATTTCATATTACTAATATTGGAAAGGATATATATATATATATATATATATATATATATATATATATATATATATATATATACAGAATAAATTAATTTAACTCTTATTAAGTAAGAAATTATTGAAAAAGTAAGGAAAATAAACATATTATTTTTAAATACAAATATAATGAACTATTATCATACATTACTCAGATTTGTGACTGTCCTCAATAGTTGGAATGTACTACTCTTATCACTAATGATATAATATATATATATATATATATATATATATATATATATATATGTATGTATGTATGTGTGTGTATGTTCGTGTACGTGTGTGTTTAGATATGAGAGAAAAAAAATATAATTTATATATTCTATGTATTAATGTAAAAGAAAATTAATTTAGAGTTCTTAGCAAAATAATCTTAAATTTTGTATCGTTCTATCAAACAGACGAAAAAGGCATTAATACTTATCAAATAACGATAAGCAATTTCCTTTTAATAATTCTACAAATTGTATTTATAGAATATATGATTCATTTTCTTTTCATTGAATTATGCAATTCTATTGTTCTAAAATGAATAAAATAGTAAAGTATATTAAAATTTTACAACTTGAAAATAAATGTTAGATAAAATCGTGATTAAACTTAAATATATCGAATGTTTCTTCACAATTTAATTATTAACATATTTGTTCAATGACGCTACAATTAAACTAAAACCTTGAGTATCTTAAATCTAATGACATCATATTGTCAGAAATACTTCTTCAAAACAATTATTTGTACTATGTATTTTTTACATTCTTTTTTAAAAAAAATATTCTAACAAAAATTTACTCGATTAACAAAACCAAAAATAATCTCTGTTTGCATTAAGAAATTTCAAATAAAATATAAATAAGTATACAATTTTAATAATAAATAATAATTCAATAATTTCATAAGGCATTCATAAATATTGTATATCAACTGATCTAATTCAAATAAGATATTTATTTTATAACCGTCTTTATTTACAGTAATTTAAAGTGAAGTTTTATGTTTTTATTTAAAAGCATATTTGCGAAATTGTTTATAAAATTATGAACTTGAAGAGAGAAACTGTATAACATTAAACATCATTAAATATAGAAAAAGTGACAGTGTAAAATATTTTAGTTTGTTCAAAAAAGATAATCTGAAATTATTCGAAATGTTAATGTTAATGTTTAAACATTTATAAGAAATAAGTAATGAACTTCAAAAGTAAACATTTAATTAATTCATAAGAAAATATTAAATATTTAAACCATTTTAATATTTGTTATTTATCTGATAATGCATTATTTGCAGTCATAAATACTATAACAAATGGTCTAAAAATATGTTAAAATTTTAAAAAAAATGATACATAAAGTTCACTGAAAATTAACTTTTAAATATAACTGATATCTTAAATATTATTACAGTTTTTAATTTATTTAGAATTTAATTCATTACATTTTTATTGTTATTCCCTTAAATAGACTCCTTTACAAGTACTTATATTAAAAAAGCTTTATCAACTTAATTTTTTTTAATTTTCATCTCAAACTTTTCAATTCTCACAATTCTATTTAAATTGAATGATTAAAACAAAAAGTACATTTCTCTAATATATGGCATATTAGGTAATCGTTTAATTTAAACAATGACCTTTAGTTTATTAACCTGTTAAAATATCTACAAGATTTAAACTCCATGTTTTTTAAAACTAGAATTCATCATTATTTTAAAATATTCAAACAAACAAGGCGTTAATTTATCATTAAAAACACAATTTAAATACTTGTGTCTTAAATATAGTCGAAAAAAACACCATGTTTCCATCAAAAAATATATAATCTCATAAGGATTACCGAAAATAGCGTTATATAAGGAAAATTGGTAGGAACTAAATTTGTACAAAAATACGACTTTAATTTTGCATTAAACTATTTTTTTAAAGCTATTGATACGGATAAATGATTTAAATTGACCCCCATTTTTCCAATATAACAAAATCAAAAATTAATAATTGTCTGAAACTTATAATATGTTATCATTTATATTACAGAAAATATAAATAAAAAAGTCTAATTAGTTATAAATGAGCTTCAATATATTTCTAATAAAAAAGAACTATTGTGCATATTTTTTATAATTCACACAGTATACTTCACGTTCATTAATTTTTTAAGTTTTTTTTATCAAATAGTTATAATTAATATAACAGTTATAATTAAAATTATCATATTCTTAAATATTTTCTTTAGTTAGTGATTTCGATTAAGATAATTATTTAAAGCAACAATTTCCTATAAAAATATAAACCTATTGTAAATTTGAAGCTTGATAATTGAACTTCGAATTTAAATTCATTTATTGTTTAATTATCAAATATAAACTAAATATCAAAAAATAGTGTAGTAAAAAGATATATATTAATTTAGACATTTTAAATGAAAATAAACTAAATGTTATTAATAATGAACACATTTGTTCTTTTCGTAAAATATTTCTTGTGCAAAATTTTCACATTATAATTACAAATTAACAAATTAGTAACAATTTTTCATTTTGATTTGATTATTGTATACGTTTTATTCTACATGAGTTATACTGGCATATAAAAAAAAAAAACGTTAGAAATGTATTTTAAAATTTATTAATTATTTTCAATTTTAATGCTTCTTTTTACTATGACCAAATAGAACATTAAGATAATTATTCACTATATATATATATATATATATATATATATATATATATATATATATATATATATATACGTACATATATTTATTATGTATATAAAATATAATTGTTACTATTAATAATAGTCATAATGTATCCTAGCAAAATTTATATTTGTTGTAGTTTTTATCATTTTTGATACACGACTTCCGTTAAATAAATACGTGAATTAAAAGCATTGTAACTATTGTACATAACATGAACAACTCATTTTAAAGTGTGTAAAATACATATATACATGTTAATAATTAACAGTATTATAATTTTTAACATTTTAGTTATTATTTTTGTAATTCAGTGAAAACATTTTTGCATTCATTATTTTAAATAACGTGAATAATCATTTTATAACGAATACTATAAAACCGAGAGTATTTTAGTATTACATTTGACTGATAATTTTAATTAAAAATGGATTATATTTATCAAAAAGTTTATATCTTCCACTTTTTACGTAAAGGTAAGTAAATATTTTTTTGTTCATAATGTTTTATCATTATAATTTCTTTTAATTCTAAATTATATATATATATATATACAACATGCAATTAAATTAAAAGCTTACATTTTATCAATGTTTACACATGTCTTTCTAAGATGAACTTATATAATCGTTACAATACCGTTTCATGTTTTTAAATTTGAAAAAAATATTTTCTTCATTTTTCTTAATAAATTAACTAGATTAATTATTTACAGTACAACAAAACTGTAAAAATATGAATTAAAAACAAAAATATATTATTTAGTATAAGAGAAATACATCCTACTAAAAAAATCAATTTATACCCCAAAAATTTAAAACATCTTTTTTATCATGAAAAGCAATATAATATGTTATTATTTATGTTATCATGAAAAAAATAATACAGAATAAATATTTTTTTCATAACATATGCATAAACTGTAAAATATTAACATATTAAAACTTTGTAATTTGTATTAATTGTAATTTCTTAATAATCTCATAAGTGCTTTTATATATACATATTTATTCATATGTATATATATATATATATATATATATATATATATATATATATATATATATATATATATATATATACATATTTATGTTCATATGTATATATATATATATATATATATATGTGATCATCCCAATGTGACGCCTAGATCTGTGTTTTATTAAAAAGAAACATTTATATAGAGTGATGTATAGGGAAACATGTGTATGATTTCTTTTTAATAAAACACAAATCTAGGCGTCGCATTTGGATAACCTATATATATATATATATATATAAATATAAATATATATATATATATATATATATATATATATATGACTGGGTAGCACAGTGGTTTGCATCACCGCGTGTCATGCAGGAGATTGCGTTCGAATCCCAGTCGTAGAGTCCTTCATTTTCGAGGGTTGAGTATGAAGGCCGACAACCTCATCTTGTAAAAAATAACTGTCGAGAAGGGAGTAAACTCAGAATAAAAAAATCTTCACCAATCCGCCTGGTCAGCGTGGTGAATATGACCAAATACCAGTAAATGGTAGCATTCATTGAGGCTCTCGTCCAGTAGTGGATTGATATGGGCTTTATGATGTGATGATATATATATATATATATATATATATATATATATATATGTATATATATATATATATAATATATATATATATATATATGTATATATATATATATATATATATATATATATATATATATATATATATATATATACATATATATATGTATATATATATATATATATATATATATATATATATATATATATATATATATATATATATATATATATATATATATACATTAATTTTTTCAAATGAAATATCGTTTTGCATTCAATTGTAGAGTGACACTCGTGAGGATAAATGACTCGAACATAATGTTCATAATTATAAATAGTATAAGTAGTATTTATTGTTATAGATTGTGGATCTTAATTTTTTTAATTATTCATATTTATTTAAGAAATTAGATTATGCTCGTCTAAAAATTGTATTCCATTAATTTTTATGAATTAAAATTAAGGTATAACCATTTAGAAACGACCAAAAATAAAAATCGTACATTTAAGAAAAATATAGTCAACAGACGCAGAAATCAATGCTGGTTTGCAAAATTTAATGTTTGAGATATGAGCCAAACGTTGTGTACGAAAATTGTTTGAAAACATTTTTTAGTTAGATACATAATAACCAATAAGACACCTTTCAGATTGTATCTATATATCTCCTACAAGTGAACCTAACGACCTTACTGAAATAGGTAAGATTGAAAATTGAATATTGGGTACCACACAAACTCAACGAAATGCAAAATTTCATAGCATGACAATTTTTTTCTTCGCGTTTAAGAAAACGAAATGAATCAATTCTTAAGGCGCATTATCATTTGTGATAATAAGTAAAACTTGTACGATAATTATAAAAATCAGGGCAATAGCTTGATATCAACGATGCTCTAAGCATACTTCAAAACCTGCCTGAATCTAAAAAAGTGTTAAAACGATATGGTGGATAGTAGAAAAAAATTATTATTATTCTTTCCCACAACCAGGTCGAACAATCACTGCAAAAAGTAAATATTAGAAACTTGGAATAATGCACCAAAAATTACCCCCGATATGTGGTAACCGAATTAACCCATCATATTGCTTGATAACGCTAAACCATATATTTTTTAAGTAACAGTGCAGAAATTTCCACAGCTGGAATATGAAATTTTCCCACATAATGCCATATTCTCCCGACTTCTCGCCGACTAATTTCCACTCTTCTGGACTTTTCAGTCTTTCCTTCATAATAAACAATTCATAGATCGACAGATTGTTATTGACGTATTCGAACAATTAATGATCGTAAAAGAAAAGATTTATTTTAAAAGAAATATATAATTTTCTAGAACGTTATAATAATTTACTGAATAAAATAAATGCTTCTTTAAATAAATATCATTTAAAAATAATCTTTTTCTAACTTATAATAATAATATTTTCTATGAAACAACCTAATGTGTGTGTGTATATATATTACACACACACACATACATATACGAGGTGTGATCAAAAAGTAAGGTGAATTTTGAAATTTAGCGGGCTACATCCGTTCGATCTTAGATTTTTTTATTTGGTTATGTTGGTACACTCGTCTCGAATATATGTTCCAAATTTCAGCTATGTAGCATGTTTAGTTTGTTGGTGAGAGGCATAAAAGTTAGAAGTGTTTTGCAGGCTCCACGATTTTCCGCTGTCGAAAATCATGGATCAAAGAGTTTTCATTAAATTTTGTGTGAAAAATGGAATCAAGTGCTCCAAAACACTTGAAATGTTGAAAGTGGCATACGATGAGTCTACTTTAAGCCAAAAAAATGTTTACAAGTGGTATAAACTCTTCCAAGAAGGCCGAGAAGACACCAACGACGAACCTCGTTCTGGACGCCCCAGCACGTCAACAACTGATGAGAACGTTGAAGAAGTGAAGAAAATAGTGTTGGGGAATCGTCGAATTACCATTAGAGAAATTGCTGATGATATTGGCATCTCGTTTGGTTCGTGCCAATCAATTTTAACGGGTGTTTTAGACATGAGACGTGTGTCAGCGAAGTTTGTTCCGAAATTGCTCAATTTCGACCAAAAGAACCGTCGCATGAGCATCGCCCAAGAGCTATTGAATGACGTCAACGACGACCCAGATTTACTCGACAGGGTCATAACAGGTGACGAAACATGGGTATACGGTTATGACGTGGAAACTAAGACTCAATCGTCCCAGTGGAGGCATTCCGGATCACCAAGACCAAAAAAAGCACGCCAAGTTCGATCAAATGTGAAGGTTTTGCTTACAGTTTTCTTTGATTGCAGGGGCGTGGTGCATAATGAGTTCTTGCCACAGGGTAGAACAGTAAATAAGGAATATTACCTGCAAGTTATACGCAATTTGCGCGAAGCAATCCGCCAGAAACGTCCGAATTTGTGGAAGAACAAAAATTGGCTTTTGCACCATGATAACGCCCCTGCTCACACATCGTTGCTTGTGCGCGAATTTTTGGCTAAAACCAACACACTAATGATGCCGCAGGCACCGTATTCCCCAGACCTAGCCCCCTGTGACTTCTTCTTGTTCCCGAAACTGAAGAGGCCCATGAAAGGACGGCGTTTTGCAACGATTGAGGAAATAAAGACGACATCGAAAGAGGAGCTGAACAAGATCACAAAAAATGATTTTTTGAAATGCTTTGATTTTGACAAGTGCATTATATCCAAGGGGGATTACTTTGAAGGGACAAAATAAAAAGTGAATTATATCCAAGGGGATTACTTTGAAGGGGATATATATAATAAAAATTGATGAATAAATAAATATAAATTTTGCAATAAAAAATCCAAAAATTCACCTTAGTCTGTTTTTGATCACACCTTATGTAAGTTAACGGAGTAGAAAACAAAATATATATATATATATATATATATATATATATATATATATATATATATATAATCAAGAACAACTTGTAAACTATAAATTATCTGCAATAAATGTGTACGTATCTAAAAAATCTGTCAGCCCACAAATAAGTCTGTTTATTTTAAATACTGTTCATTTTTATGTAAGTTAACGGAGTAGAAAACAAAATAATATTTTTTTCACGGGATATTAAATCACGCTTCGATATCTTTGTACAGAAAACGCCCAAAAAATTTTGACTGCTTTTTAATTTCAAAAATATTTGACACAATTTCTTAGAATTTTACTTTAATAATAGCTATAAATCTATTTCTGCTTGGGAAATTTTAAAATCAAATGACTCTTATTATTGAAACTATTTCTTAAGAACAACTTTCGAAATAAAAAAAATAACTTTCCGCACATTAATATTTTTTATTGTACGTATGTATTACGTATATATATATATATATATATATATATATATATATATAAGTACAATATAGGTGATATATGTGATTTTTTTCAAATATTGACAGTGCCACCTAAAAATATATTATTAATATGAGTTTTATTTCCACTGAATTATTTTTTAAGAACATTGATTTTTCCACAATTATATGTTATCTTATTTATAAAGAATGGTCCAAATGAGACTAAAGGATAATAAGTGATAGTAAAGAAATAAACGAGTGTCTAAACCAGGCGTCGGCAACCTTTTTTGGCTGCGAGTCAAAATCAGCGAAAATGTGATTATTAAGAAGAACTAGTTCTCGTAGATGGCCCCTCCAAATATTTTTCAATAATAATGCATAAATTATTTTTTTTTCCAATGAAGTAATTTTTTTTTATTTAAATAACCGGGTCATTTGGTATTTCAAATATTTATAATAAATAATATATAAAAAAATATTCCAAAAAATTAAACAAAGTTATTCTTTACACTTTACATTAGTTATTCTTTCACAATGCAGTCATTTTGACTGCTTTTGGGCAATATAGGTATATACTAAATTTCAGTCTTTCTAGTGTTAAAAGATGTTTTCAGTGAATAATAATAATAAGATAAATTTTATTGAGAAAATAATTACAAGATGCTTTTAAAACATAAAAATTTAAAATTGTAATTGTAATTACTATAAAAACAAATATAATTGTCAAATTTTAGTTCATTAATTTATGAACTTTATTTATAAACGTTCTCTTCGTTTTCAATGGCTCCCCTGATGCTGAATTTGTGATGTCAATTTAGTCAATTCTGGTTTATAATTAGTCACCTTGAGACAAATACAAGCGTTTGAATTTTTGGTAGTTAAGCTGCTCCTGTTCTTACTTAAAATAAATTTCATGTGTGAAAATATTTGCTCACATTTTTAAGTAGAACCGAACGCGGACAAAATGGCAAAACTAATTTTGTTCAAAGATGAAAATTTGTAGGAAGTGATGCCAAACACGTTGATATCATGAGAAGATGATTATCTTCCGTTTTTTCTAAATCTTTTCGCAATGTCTTGAATTTATCCGTCCACAACGTTGAACTTTTAAAATCAATCATTTCTAAACTTAAATTGACAATTTTAAGATATTCAAAATACTGCAAATCTAAAATATTTTCGTCTATTTCATCGGACTTTATTATAAATGTAAACATTTCGCCCTGCTTCTTAAAACTTTGAAATCTACTTTCAAATTCAATTTTAATGTTCAAAATCCAACTTTCAAACATATTTAGATTGCTTTCATCGATATTTTTTTCTCATATTGGCTTTTTAACAAAAGAAAGAAAAGAAATATTTTAGTTTTTATGTAAGTTTCAAATAATATTAATTTTAAAGAATTTGTTTGATAATTTATTTTTATATATTATAGTTTATTTGCGGAACTCAAGTGGGTCACTTGAAATTATCAAATGGGTCACTTGGTAACCCGTGGGTCATAGGTTGCCGACGCCTGGTCTAAACCCTTCAATTTCATTTAGAACATCCTATACTTATTGTATAATTAATGTACAAATATATGATTAAGTGATTACTTTTTATTATAAATGTTCTAATTAAAAAAGATTTTAATAAATAATTAATAATTTTATAACGCTAAATAAATAGTATTTCTATTGTAAAAACCAATGTTGATTAATATTATTAAAATTTAGAAAAATAGAAACATAAATTTGTTTCAAAACATATTAAGTATGAAAATTAATTCTGTGACTTTAGCTTTATTTGTTTCTAATAACTATTTTGAATAGAAAAAATCTATCATTTTCTACTTGTAAAATATTATAATCAATGTTTTTAAAATATTTAACTTGGTTAAACGATAAATAGAGCCTCGAAAATTGGTTATGTACACGACAATAACCGATAAAACTCATATTAGGTATTATATTCTTTTTGGATTCGAGTTAAAAAATGTTGTTGAAGTAGCTAAAATATTATTTGATTTATTTGGATCTAGGGAAAGATACTGTAACAAGATTTCCAAAAATGGTATCCAAAATTTCAAAAAGAACATTTCGAGTTAAGTGACAAGCCACGATCTAATTGTCTAAAACTGTTTAAAATCGAGAAATTCCAACAACGAACCAAATAAAAATCTAAAAAGCCTACTGAACAACTACTTGCGTAGTTCATGAAGCATTTATTTGTTTTTAAGAAGTTAAAAAAATATATAAAAGAAAGAAAAGTGTGTTCTGCAATTCTTACCTCCAATAATAAAGAAAGACACTACGACTTATTTTCGGGATAACAAAAAAAAAGATTTCTCAGATAAAATAATTACACAGGATGAAAAATGAATTCTCAGGATAATCTCAAACATTGAAATTCATGGGTGAATTTAGAAAAAGTATTAATATCAACGGCGAAACTGAACATTTATTCTAAATGAATTTTATTGTGTATTTAGTGATATCCGGATGACCATGAACTTTTATTATGAACTTTTATAATACCTCGATACAAACAACGAGCTATCAATTTAAGCGAGAAATTGGAACGAAAAAAACCATATATTGGTAAAGGTACATATTTTTCCACTCAACACTTGACCCTATCTCGCAAAAAATACAAAGAATGACATTTTTAATGCGCACTAGGAAAATCTGCTATACACGTTATATTTACAAAACGTGTCTCATTGTGCTTTCTATCTCTTCTGATCTTTACAAAATTTTAAAACTATGATAGACGTAAAAAAATACATCGATCATTTCATCAACTCAAAACCTCCATATTTTTTTTTTAATGAAATCAGGCAATTGATCAAAAAGAAACAGAAATGTATAAATAATGATAGAAATTATTTTGGAAATAAAATTTGTTTTACTTTGTGCATAAATAAATTTTGATTTTTTTTAAATAACCAAATTAATGCATTCTCTCTCTCTCTCTCTCTATATATATATATATATATATATATATATATATATATAAATGTGTGTGTATATAACAAATAATGAAAAATAATAATTTCAACAAAAATAAAACCAAGACAAAAAATATTATAAAAAAAGTATTACATAAAGATTTACATTAATAACTCATAAGTTATTGATTTAATGTAATAAACGGTTAATTTATATTTAACAAACAATTTTGTGGAAAATAATATTTTAATTTTTTATTTCAAAAGGATTTTTACATGAAATATATAAATAACAAACATATAATAAACTGATTAATTTTATTATATATTTCAAATATTTTCAAAGTAAAATAATTAGTGAAGTCATACTATTAATAAAGTAACTACAATATTTAAAACTTATTAATGTATAATATGGTGAACATCATTAAATGAGTCAGTGTATAAAAATTAATAACGAAAATTAAACGTGTATTACGAACGTGATGAAAAATGATGCATATTTAAACCGAATAGAAGATTCATATAATTATTTTAATACGAATGAATCACTTAATTCAATGCCATAAAAGTTTACAAAAGTGTTCAATTATCATTGTATGTCCAATTTACTTATTAATGTACAATTAGATGTGCTCTGGCGATGATAACGTGGTTATCGAAATGCTTATTGAAAAATAAAATGAAGGAAAAAAGAATATTGAGTTCATTTATAAAATTTTGTGGTATTAAAATAAGTAATTCATTTATGTTAAAGTGTATTTACCACAATATTAATATGAATACGATCTTTTACAACACAATCAAAAATTAATTAAATAATATTGAAAAAGCAATAAAATATTATTCTAAAGAAAAAAAAATGATAAACAATAACCTAATTTTTTTAAAATAAAAATTTTCATTTACGAAAAGACGTGTAGAAATTCTTATGTATTATATTAAAAATATTTGAATGGTGTTAAAAATTCATTGGAAATAATAAATAAATATAGAAAATAAAATAGAAAATGATATCAAATAATTTAATCGACTCTCTCGATGAAAAATAGATAAAACGATTAATAGTGTAAATATTAATTTTAATAATGTACGAAAATTGAGAAATAAAATAGAAAAAGGCATACCATTAAAAAAATGAATGGATTATTATCTACAGAGGAAAAAAATAGTGTTTAACCCATTTGCATCCGCGAACGGAATATTCCGCGCACGACGACCGCCGCTTATTACCAGCCGCGGACTATTCCGCTCTCAGCAATAATCTCCTGTTGCCGTAAAACATTTCGTGAGTGTCTTACGAGCAATATAGAAAAATTTTAAGGCTTAAAAATTTCGGAACATATAGCTCATTACCCTCAGGTTTTTCCTTATTCATTGTTCTTCAGACGTCTTTGACCGCTGTTAACATAGTGGGTATTTCTAATCTAAATATAAATTTTAAAAACAACTTAATTTCATAACTTAAATTAAAATAAAATTTTATTTGCACAATGAATGGCAACCATTTTTCCGATTCGGAGTCCCGCGTGTAAACAGGAACAAGTCGAAAGCGTGTGTGCATTATCCACACAGTGATATTTTTTTATAAATAATGTGATTATTAAACAAAATGTATTCATAACTTCAAAATATACATAGGGAAAGACAAGACTGATTCTGGATCTGCTAGTAAAAATGTTGTGATGAATTTAATAAAAGAGAGTAAACTATTGCATCAAGGGTACTGCCTATATATATATATATATATATATATATATATATATATATATATATATATATATATATATATATATAGATAGCTGGTACAGTTCACCGACTTTATATCCTGAACTGTATAATATGCAAACAATTGTTTGTGGTACGGCAAGAGTAAATAGAAAAGGTTTGCCTAAGGAACTACGAGGTCGTTTGATAAGTCCGTGTAAATTCCGAAAGATGGCACCACTGGTGCATATCGAGGTTATTTTTAATTAGTAGCACCTCTTGGAAGGACACACATCAAGTTTCAGCCATATCGGTCTATTCCTTTGTGTTTGACAATCGTTGGAATTAAGGAAATCGAGTGATTATCAAATAATGGACGAAAAAGAATTTCGCGTGTTGATTAAACACTACTTCATTAAAGGCAAAACGCCTCAGGAGACTAAACAGAAGCTTGATAAACATTATGGTGACTCTGCACCTTCGATTAGTGCGGTTTATAAGTGGTTTCAAAATTTTCGGAGTGGCCATATGAGCACAAGAGACGCTGAACGTTCTGGACGCCCTGTTGAGGTCACCACTCCAGAAATCATTGATAAAATCCATGATATGGTGATGGATGACAGAAGAGTGAAAGTGCGTGAGATTACTAGTGCTGTAGGCATCTCGTGTGAACAGGTACATAATATTTTGCACCAACATTTGGACATGAAAAAGCTATCCGCCAGATGGGTGCCGCGATTGCTCACGATCGACCAAAAACGAGGTCGTGTGAAGTGTTGCAAGAACAGTTTGCAGCTGTTTCAGCGAAATCTGCAGGACTTTAAGCGTCGTTTCATCACTGTAGATGAAACATGGATACATCACTACACTCCTGAGACCAAAGAGCAGTCTAAACAATGGGTTATCAAGGGGGAATCTGCTCCGAAAAAGGCGAAGACAATTCCTTCGGCCGGGAAGGTTATGGCGACTGTCTTTTGGGATTCGCAAGGAATAATCTTTATCGACTATTTGGAAAAGGGTAAAACCATTACAGGTGCATATTATTCATTGTTATTGGATCGTTTGAAAACCGAGTTGCAAGAAAAACGTCCCCGATTAGCCCACAAAAAAGTCCTCTTTCATCACGACAACGCACCAGCTCACACCTCAGTAGTTGTGGCCGCAAAACTAATGGAAATAGGGTTCCAAATCGTTTCACATCCCCCCTATTCTCCAGACTTGGCTCCATCGGACTATTATTTGTTCCCTAATATGAAGAAATGGCTCGCGGGAAAAAGATTTTATTCGAACGAGGAGGTGTTTGCAGGAACGAATGACTATTTTACAGACTTGGACAAATCCTATTATTCGGAAGGGATCAACAAACTAGAGCAGCGTTGGATGAAGTGTATAAGCCTAAAAGGAGACTATGTTGAAAAATAAAAACGATTTATTCAAAAAAATGTAGCAGTTTTTATTTTTACACGGACTTATCAAACAACCTCGTAAAATCCGTTAGATTAGAAACGGGAGAAGCTACTATATTTTCAACAGAAGATATAGCTGCAGTAAAATGGAAAGATAAGAAAGATGTGGTTATATTAACAACAATACATTCTTTAGATTTTTCCAAGACGGGAAAAGTAAACCGATATAGTAGAGAAAAAATTTCGAAATCGACAGAAATAATACATTATAATAAAAATATGTGTGTAATTCATATAGGTGACCCCTCATTCTCCGCATTATGTAAATTTCACACAATGCGAAGATGTAGCAAAGCATATAAAAAAATATTTTTTTATTTTGTGGATATGATGCTGTTAAATAGTTATATCCTTTTCAAGAAAAATAAAAATGATCGAGCTTTCCACATTTACAAGCAAAAGCTAGCGGAAGAAATTATTGCCAAATATTTAAAAAATAAAAGGATAAAGAAGACATCATCTATAAATGATTCAATAACAAGGTATACTAGCCGGCACTTTCCCACAAGAACACCTCCAGTAGAAGCAAAGGGAAGAAAAACATCAAAGCTATGCAATGTATATTTATTTAAGTCCCTTAGAAGAGAAACTGTTTTTAAATGCGATATTTGTAATGTACAGTATATAGACCATTTTAAAAATTACCATATTAATTTAAAAATCTACGAACTATCTCAGTTCATTTACTATACAAATATATAATACTATCTTTTGTCTGATAATTACACGTAATTTCTAAGTAAAATCAATAATAAACAAAAATACAAGAACTATCGTTGTGCAGTAATGAGCGGTGACATGGCCGGCTGTCAATTGTACATCTCGGATGTGTAACGCTAGTAGCGATTTTAGAGCTGTGATGCAAATGGGTTAATAACAACTTTTTTGATTAGTGAACAAAATACTGTTTTTGGAATTCAAATCTTATCAACATAATTTATCGTTTATTTTTTCCTTGAAATGAAAAAAATCAGTTTAATAATATACAAAAAGTTGAAGATTTTCAGAAAAGATAAAAAAAAACAGATTTGAAAAAAATCTTTCAAGATATAAACATCTATTACATTTAATATGTAGAAATACGAGTATTCTAAAGCAATAACTAATTTGTATATTTATTACAATAGACATATTTTAAAGTAATATATCTTTGTTTTATATTTATACCTTATAAAATTTGTATTTCACAAAAGATTTATGGTAAATAAATATTACAAGATTATGCAAGCATAATATTTCAAAATTTTAAATATAAATTTTTATAGTCACTATAACTGATATTTTATAGTTAAAAAAATAAAATATAATTTATCACAAATAATATGTCGAATATAATAACATAAATTCTATAAAATTTAGTACTTTATATTCGATAAAAAATAATAAGTATATTTATTATTTTCTTATCAATTGTTTGTTACAGATTTTAAAGTACATTTTCGAAACAACAACTACTTCTCAGGTTTCTTAACTAAAGTATTTTTATATTATTAGATGTCTACTACTTTTATTATTTATCAGAAGTAATTAATTTAATTAAATAAATAATTTATATTATATTAGTTTACTAAATATAATAAAGGCTTATCATATCTGATACTTAAACGATACAATTTAAAAATATATTATAAATAACCTACTTAAAATATAAAGTATATTTACTTATATATGAAAGTTTGCTAGATTACTGCAAAAAATAAATTGTTTTGTATAGTACATATTTCATATATAATTTATTTCATTAATATTTTTTATTATTTTAAAGTTTAGTTATTAAAAAACAATTAAATATATTAAAAATAAGATAACGTCTTTTGTAAATCTTTCCAAAAATAATCAATCAAAATTATCAGAATATTAATATCTATAAAATATATTTCTGCAATATATTTATTCAATCGCCAAAGACCTTCACCTTTTTAGGATAAAAATGAATATGAATAATGTAAAATATAGAACACACGCACATTACTTTATATATTTATGTATGTATTTTGTGCCTATATATATATATATATATATATATATATATATATATTCCAAAAACATTTATATACACTAATAGGTTTTGCATTATAAATGTAGTCAATTTTATACAAAATTAATTCGCATTTATTGTAGCATGTCTCGAAATTTTCTAGTTTAAAATACAAAAAATCAATAAAACCATTAGTATCATTCTTAGAAAAAACATTTTTAACTTCATTTATCACATCAACGATCAACAATTATACGGAGCCAAAATCGTCAACGATAATAAATTTATTTAACTTAACTTTTTCAAGAAATAAATTAAAACTATAGCGTTATCCAAATGTGACGCGTAGATTTGTGTTTTGACCTTCTGTTCTACCGCAAAATTTTATCCATTGATTAGACTAATTTTTGGCTTAACGGGTGCGTTAATAAGTAAAATTGCCGCATTTGGAGTGAGATTAATCCTGAAATGATTCACGAAAACCCGTTACATCCAGAAAAATGCACTGTATGGTGCGGATTGCACGCTTATTTCTTTCGAAATGAAACCGGAGAGCGCAATACTGTCAATGGTGTAGGTTACAGAACTATGATCAACGATTATTTGTTTCCAAATTTGTATGACATCGATCTAGAAGAGATGCGTTTAAGTGCCATACTACGACCGAAACAATTAAGTACTTGAAACAAAAATTTGGCGATAACGTTATCGCCAGAAATGGACTTATGAATTGTCCTCCACGATCGTGTGATTTGACGCCTCTAGATTATTTTCATTGGGAATATATAAAGTTCCTGGTTTATGCTGATAAACCAGCAACGATTGAGAAATTAGAAACCAACATAACTTACGTTATAACGAACATAAGGTCCCAACTGCTTGAAAAGTGACCCGAAATTGGACTAACAGAATGAGGTATGTCAAAAGTAGCCGTGGTACATATGCCCAAAATAATTCTTAAATAGTAATGCCATAAAATTATTTTTCGAATAATACCAAATAAATGGTCATCCGGCCAATTAGTATGCGATTTATTTCAATTTAAAGTTCTATCATACTTAAAAAACTCTCTCTCTCTCTCTCTCTCTCTCTCTCTATATATATATATATATATATATATATATATATATATATATATAAATTTCCGACTGAGTAATATAGTGGCTTACATCACCGCTTATCATGCAGAATATTGCGTTCGATTCCCAGTCGAAAATTTTCGAGGGTTGAACATAGGCTGACAACCTTATCTTGTAAAAAAAACTGTCAAAAAGCTCTGACAAAAAAGAGGCTCTATTGAGCTGACATTGTCAAAAAGGCCTGGGACCAGAATAGTCTGTGGAGCCATTGATGATGATGATATACGAGGGTGGTCCCATAAGTACCCGGCCTGACCTAGAGACGGCGGTAGTTGTTTGAAAAATATCACTGTATTAGAAAGTACACAATCTATAAAGCATATGTTTCAAGTTTGAGGACGCCACGTTGTTTAATATTTGTTTGGCAACCATCAATAGTGAACGTTTTCAGTAAATTTGTGAAAATGGAAAAAATTGGTCATCATTACGTGATACAACACTTTTATTTGGAAGGCCTCAGCCCAACCAATATAAAAGCTGAACTGGATTCTACTCTGGGTGAGTCTGCTCCTTCGTTTACAACAGTGAAATATTGGGTAGCAGAGTTTAAACGAGGCCATACGAGCTGCCAAGACGAGCATCGCAGTGATCGACCAAATGAGGTGACGACTCCAGAAATGGTGAAGAAAATCCACAAAGCGGTACTGGATGATCTTCGACTGAAAGTACGCGAGCTAGCAGACATAGTAGGCATTTCAAAAAGTACGGTACATCGCATATTATCTGAAAATTTGGACATGAGAAAGCTGTGTGTAAGATGGGTGCCGCATTTGCTCACACTCGAGCAAAAACAGTGTCGTGTAGATGTTTCAATTGAGTGTTTAGCGAAGTTTCACAGCAACAAAGCAGAATTTTTGCGCCGTTTCATAACCATTGATGAAACATGGGCCCATCACTTCACACCCGAGACAAAAGAACAATCAAAACAATAGACTGAAAAGGGAGAACCGGCTCCAAAGAAGGCGAAGACCGTTTCATCTGCAGACAAGGTCATGGCGTCGGTTTTTTGGGATGCGCGTGGGATAATTTTCATTGACTATCTTGAAAAAGGAAAAACTATCAACGGCGAGTATTATGCGAACTTATTGCAACGTTTGAGCGAAGAAATCAAGCAAAAACGGCCGCATTTGGCTAAGAAGAAAGTGTTGTCTCATCAAGACAATGCACCAGCTCACAAATCCGTTATTGCAATGGCCAAAATTAATGAATTAAAGTTTGAATTGCTATCTCATGCACCCTATTCACCAGATTTAGCCCCCTCGGATTGTTTTCTGTTTCCAAACTTGAAAAAATGGCTCAATGGTCAAAGATTTCCCAACGATGAAGAAGTGATGTCGGCAGTTAATGGGTATTTTGAGGAGCAAGACAGTTCTTATTATAAAAAGGGTATCGAACTTATTGAACATCGCTGGGAAAAGTGTATAGAGCTGAAAGAAGATTATGTTAAAAAATAAATATATTTTTTCCAAAATTTTTGTGTTTTCTTTGTTGGGTCGGGTACTTCTGGGACCACCCTCGTATGTAAATACATACATATATATATATATATATATATACACAGATATATATATATATATATATATATATATATATATATATATATATATATATATATATATATATATATATATATATATATATATATATATATATATATATATATATATATATATATATATATATATATATATATATATATATATATATATATATATATATATATATATATATATATATATATATATATATATATATATATATATATATATATATATATATATATATATATATATATATATATATATATATATATATATATATATATATATATATATATATATATATATATATATATATATATATATATATATATATATATATATATATATATATATATATATATATATATATATATATATATTCATTATCTACTGACAATCATTAAAAACACATCCATGTTAAGAGATTAAACATTTATGTAAAAACTACTTTCGATAGAGAAAAAATATTAAGTGCTATGAACACATCCATCCATATGTATTATAATTATAAAATTATGTATTTGATATGAGGCGTATCTAAAAAGAATGATAAAAAGTTATTGTCTGTAATATATTTGTTTTTGTTTAAAGTGCTATGGATATGTGGAACAATGTATATTAAAGAATTTAACATAACTTTATTACTAAAATTATTTTTTCTATATAATATATATATATATATATATATATATATATATATATATATATATATTATATCAAAAACATGTCTATTGCGATAACTGAACAAAAATATGAAAAATAAAGATTGTAAATACTAAAGGATCATCCAAATGCAACGCCTAGATTTTTGTTTTATTAAAAAGAAACATGTGTATAGGGTGTTGTATAGGGAAACATGTGTATAGTTTCTTTTATTTCTTTTTAATAAAGCACAAATCTAGGCGTCACATTTGGATAACCCTATACAATATAATGTCAATTATTATATAACTAGTGTTAAGGTATTAATTACATATCTAAGTATTGTAATTGTACTTAAATAGAAATAAATATTTTTTATCTACTTAAAATAATTTACAAATATTAAATGATAATTGTTAATATAATTTTAATACGATGATCGTATTATTATCTATTCAATTTTTAACAGCATACATACAAACACGTACACTTAAATATTGGTTTAATATAACCAAAACGATATACTAACTAATCGTAAGTATGATTAATTATTTATTTATCATAAACTATATATGTAATTTAATTTTTTAAAACTTATACTAATATTATAACTTCTTTACTTAAATACAATAATTATTTAAGTACTTATTAATTGCTTTTTAATCATGAAAGTATTTAGATAAAAAATGTAATATCTAAATATTCAACACATATATTTTTGTAGTATAAATTCACACAACTTTAGAACTGTAAAAACTATTTTAATTATATAAAACATATTTGATACGAATAAGTAAACAAATATAACAACGGAGATTTGTAAAAATGTTTAGCAAAAATGTGATTCCAAAATAATCTAAAAAAAGTATAAAGTAATGATAGAACAAAACGTATATTAAAGTTTAAATAAAGTATTAGAGAAGACATATCTACACCATACAATGTAGAAACATGGAATGGTAAAGAAAATAAATTAATGTTTAAATAGTAGATCATTACACATACACGTAGGTGTTCAAAAAGTTCCCGGAAAATGGTTATTATTTTTAAACTGAATACTATAAATATAATTAATTGATACAAGTGTAAACCTGTTTAGACTTGTGTTATCAAGTATTCGAAACAATACTGCACGATGCTTACAAGTAGTGTTATGTCAGTTTGATATTATCTTTGAATCTGCGAACATGGATTCGGTTAAAATTGAATTGCGCGTTAATATTAAATTCCTAATTAAATTAGGCTGGAAAGAACCTGATATTATTAAGGCTATCACAAATATTTACAATGTCAATGCACCGAAGAAAACCACTCTTTATGAATGGATTAATCGTTTTACTAACGGTCGAGAGAACATCAAAGACCACAATTGCAGTGAAAATATTCGTACTGTGAAAACTTTAATGAAAAGGAATAACCGAATAACAATGCAAATGATAACTCAGACTGTAGACATATCCGTAGGATCAGCAGAGAGATTTCTGAAAGATAACCTGAATCTAAGCAAGCTCTAATCGCAATGGGTACCGAACTTATTGCACGAAGATCAACTAGTATTGGGCGCTGATTATTTGCTTCAATTTTTAAATAAATATGACGCCGATTCTGATGCTTTTCTAAACAGGATTGTTATGGATAACGAAACTTAACTCTACCAATTTGATCCCGAAAACAAGCAACGATCAACGCAATGGTTACCGAGGTGTTCGAGTGCTCTCATAAAGGCTAAAGCAGAAAGATCGGCTATGAAGGTAATGTCCACCATATTCTGAGATTCTAATGGAATGTTGCTCATAGATTTTCTTAAAAGCTGAAGAACAATAACTGCAAGTTATTATGAAATAGTTTTAAGAAAACTGTATACAGCTCTAAAAGAAAAACGACCCGGAAAAAACATCTGTGTATCTTTTTTTACCATCGGCTCACTCTCCAAATTCTACTAGAGCAATATTGCGTGAATACCGACGGAAGTTTTACCGTATCCTTCATTTAGTTCAGATTTAGCACCATGAGACTTTTTATTACCAAATTAATAAAAAAACAATAAAGCGTTCGCTGGGAATTGATAGATGAAGTGTAACGTTTTGTAGGCAGTGGCCAGAATCAACGACTGATTTCTACAGGAAGTGCTTAAGGGATGGCGACACATGTTGAAAAATAAAGCACTTAATTCAATTTGCTGTATTTTTATTTACATTTTCCAGGAAATTTTTGAATGCTTTTCGTATATCTTCTTCTCCTTACATGTTAAATAGATAAAAATTATTTAGGTACTATTTTTTTCTGGAAAAAAAATGTCCTTTACAATAATTAAAAGTAACATTTAATCAAAATAAATTCTCGAAATTAATACTAAGTCAATTCTTATTAACTAATAGGTAACAGTAGCTACCGTTATTCATAATTTTTTGAAATAAAAAGAAATAATATCAGTAAAGAAATGTAAGATTTAACTATCAACAAATCATAAATGATTTAATAAACAACTGACACTTTTTAATCTACAAAAAAAACATCTTCCTTTCATGATAATTACAAAACCAAATACAATAAAAATCACAACATGAATTGAAATAGTTAGGTTACAAAGTTTTCCTCACACTAACCACAATAGATTATACTCGTATACATCAAATATCTTGCCGACAAACTGACCTTTATTCCCGAATATATAAATGGATGTTTAAAGTTTTAGAATTTAAAGTTTCGAAAATAAAAATAAAGATTTCGGTAATGATAGAATTAATAGTTTAAATTGATAATATAAAATGTTCAATATCAATAACAAAATTTTGTCTATACTATTTAATTAGTATATATGTGTGTGTGTGTATATATATATATATATATATATATATATATATATATTTGTGTATGTATACATTGTAAATGAGAAGATAAAAAATGAGAATTGCAAATATGAATAATTAACAAATACCAATAAATTAAAATTTGAAACATCTCACATATCTCAAAATAAAATTGTCTGCATATAATAAAACGAAGAAATAAATAGTTATTTATTTATCAAAACCGCGTTTTGCGTCATTAATATTGATTTTGAATTATCAATAACATATAATTTTAAATGGAGACGTTTGAAACATTTATCTCAAAATTATATATCGTATTACAAAGTACCACATAAACTTATATATTATTTATTTAATCAAATATTCAAACGAAAACGAAGTAGTTCATGACAAAGAATACCACATTTCAGTATTCATTTCATCGATTTATAAAGACGTATTTTGAACTTAACAATACAACAGTTTTAATTTGATTTAAAAATAACAATAAGAAATAAAAACTAAATAAAAATATTATATTTTCATCAAAAATAAGAGTTAATAATTCTGCTAGTGATATAATTATTACAATATCTATATTTTGAAACCTGTATGACAAAATTGTATTTATTAAAGAATCCTACATATATATATATATATATATATATATATATATATATATATATATATATATATATATATATATATATAAACATATATGACCTAAATAAATCATTAAAGATCAATTTATCTTCACCATCCAACCGAAAAACTTTCTATTATAAATAGACCATTATAAATTATTTAAACCTACAATGAAATTAAATCAATCAGAAAAATTTTACAGTAAAAGGAAATTTAAATGTATATATATATACATACATATAGTAATACCTCGTTTAGCGCTTAGGATGCATTTCTGACAAAAAAGCGCTAAATGAAACAGCGTTAAACGAGGTCATTTTAATACATAGTAAATAGGGAAAGAACACGCGACCAAAAATAAACAAATTTTACTTTAATTTTAAGTTATTTTTATATGAATTTGCATAATAATATATGTTACACAACAAGTAAACATATGCACACAGAAATATAAAGTTCATTTTTGTGATGAAGGTCCTTGCTCTTCTGAAATTCTTGATTTTTTTGTGATGAAGTCTATGGTCATTTGTAGCTTTTTTTCTATCGTTAAACAAATGTCGGTAGCAGGAGATCGCATCCAAAACGCCTCGTCTTGCTTTTGCACTTCTTTCAAAATCTGGATCATTCGCTACAATTTGATCAACGATTTTTGTTATCGTTACCAAACTTTTACTAAGAAAATCTGTAGCAAATTCTTTGGATTCTTCGTTTTCAGAATCACTATTTTCATGTTCTACATGAATTTCTTGTTTTGCCAGTTCTTGAAGGTCGTCGTTGGTAAGACTCTCGCCAGAAACCTGCACTAACTCCTCAATATCTTGCTCATCTACATCTCCTAGTTCTACTGTATCGATTAGTTTGACAATTTGGCTAATAATAGACCCTTCTCGTTGAGAATCCTTGGATACCTCCGGCCATACCTTCTTCCACACTTCGTTCATACATTTACAGTTAATTCTTGCCAAGTGAGGTCGATATTACCTATGGCATCCATGATGTTATATTTTTTCCAAAATTGCATAATTGATTCTTTATTTTCACTGTCTATTTTATCAATAAGTTGTTGAAATGTGCGACAAAGATAATAGCCTTAAAATTTTATATGATTCCCTGATCCATCGGCTGAATTAACGATGTAGTGTTGGGTGGTAGGAAAACTACTTCAACCGGAATGCAAGTGTTTAAGTGGGACAAGTTGGTAGGATGGCTTGGAGCATTATCTATTCATTTTTTTAAAATCCACAATAACGTTTTACGGATGGGCAAAAATATTTTTTTAAGCTTCGAGGAGACCGCGTTATATCGAATCAGCGTTAATCGAGGTAACGTTAAACGAGGTATTACTGTATATACATATCTTATCACTATACCATTTACATAATTTTATATTCCTCTGTTAAAAAAAGGACATCACTAAGCCTTTCTACCAATTCTACACAATATTTTTTGCCTCCTAATCACTTCCCGGACTCTAACCGCCCAAAAAACTCTTGAGAAAATATTTCCTGTTCACGAATAATATCATTCAACCCTCATCTTACTATACTTTACAATTTTATCTCTCCATTTTTGATAAGGTCTCTCCTAAATCTCTTTTTGTCTCTTAATGGTCCATTACATAATTATATTTGTCCATTTATTGTCTTCTTCTCTTGCTATTTATCCTACCTACGCCAATTTCATTCATTTATTTGTTATATTATATCAAATACGTTTGTTTGTTCTCGTATCCATTTACAAATTTTCCGATCATGTTTAAAAATTCCAAACATTATCCTTTATATAATTTACTAGTTGTCAAATATGTTTGCTACATGTTTGCATTCAGGGTTCAAATTTCTAATCCGTAAGTACAAACAGATAGTAAATATTGGTTATATGCTTTAGACTCAATGATATTTTACTCTTTATTATATTATTCATTCTTCCAAATATTGCCCATGTTGCCTAATTGTCTATATAATCTCTGACCATAGATCACTTATTGTAAAAATTTTCTCAGATATTTTTAATCTAATCTTCATCTCTCTTCTTTTTCTCTAAAAATGTTATATATATATATATATATATATATATATAATAATTGAAAATAATATGAACTTAAAAAACATATTGTATTATCAACATTTTTGTTTATGTTTCCAATAGTATACAGTTATTTAATAAGAGGCAATAAAATAATAAAGATAAAAGAACATTTTCATTTTTTGCAATAGTCATTCTCCATTATCTATATATCAAAAAATAACAATACCAATATAAATGTCAATCAAACATGAATAATATAAATATAATTTATTATTGAATTATTTATAACATAACATAATGACTT
The DNA here is from genome assembly GCA_029203775.1 of Neoneuromus ignobilis. NCBI lineage: Eukaryota > Metazoa > Arthropoda > Insecta > Megaloptera > Corydalidae > Neoneuromus > Neoneuromus ignobilis. Next base: position 34,307,975 of record CP092090.1, read on the forward strand.
ATAAGCAAAAATATGAACAAAGTAATGCATTTAAACAGAATGTATTTATGTATTATACAAGAATATATTTTTTGTGTCCGTATGTGTGTGTAAATATATATATATATATATATATATATATATATATATGTGTGTGTGTGTGTGTGTGTGTGTGTGTGTGCATGTATATATGTATGTATGTATATACAGTAATTCCCCGACTTACGCGAACTCGGAGTTACGCGGTTTTTTATTTTTCTCTTCCGCTTCGTCCCTTACCATACACGTACCATAAGTGTTCTTTTTGCTGTGATATGGCTGGACGTGTTTCACGCAAACTCTATATTCACGAACTCACTCTATGGTGACGAAGTTAAAATTATTTTGTTTTATGTTTTTTAAACCCTTAAAAAAACTATGTCGTCTAAACGAAGTAAATCTGATTTTCCTGCATCTAGTAAGAAAATAAAAACGTTATCTCTGGAATGTAAACTTAACATTATCAAGGATTTTGATAGCAGAATGAAAATTTGTGAATTGGCAAAGAAGTTTGGGCTACCAGAATCCATAGTAACAACAATCATAAAAGATAAAGAAAGAATTCTCGAAGCTGTGAAAAATGCTCAATCCTTGATCTCAAGCATAATTCGTAAACATCATGATATTATTGGATGGAAATAACACCAGAAATTGATCATGTCGCTCATGTGACATAAGGAGTTGTCAATCTTGCCATGCAATTAAATTTAGAAGTTGAAGGTGATGATGTCAACGAGCTGTTGGATTCACATAGTCAGAAGCTGACAATCGATGAACTCATAGAGATGCGTGAGCAAAACGTTACTGAAGAATCTGACATTTTAATCCCGGATCCACCAGAAAAGCACATGGCAATTGTAAGTTTGACAGAAACTCAAGGGTTATGATATTGAAAAAGGCTTATAAATATTAGAAAACATAGACTCAAACGAAAAACGCGTTATAGCTACAAAGCAAGGAATAAAAAATTATTAGCTTGCTATGAAGAAATTCTGCGTGAAAACAAGAAGACATTGTGTCGTCAGACGAGTTTGTTAGATTTTATGAAGCCATCGACATCGAAATAACTTCGTCTTAGGTAACTCATTTATTTTTTTAATATTTTGTATTAATATGAATAAAAAACTACAATTTTTATTAAATATTTTTCTTCTAAACTAGTGTTTTTGTTAATCGTTGGTCCCAATTAAATAAAATTTAATGTATTTCTATGCAAAGTTATACCCCGACTTACGCGATTTTCGTCGGTCCCACCTATTGTGTAACTTCAGGGTATTACTGTGTGTGTGTGTGTGTGTGTATATATATATATATATATATATATATATATATATATATATATATATATATATATATATATATATATATATATATATATATATATATATATATGTATGTATGTATATATTGTGAATTCATTTAGAAACATAAGATCAAACAAACATATTTTGATGTAAAATTATTATTACAAAAAATACAAAAAAATATTTTTGTTGTGATTTAAGATATAAACAAAATCTTATTTCTCTGAATTTTAATGTATAGTCTAATTAGCTTATTAAATACCGAAATGCATAATAATTATTTAAAAACACATCATCAATGAACAAATAAACATATATATATGCTGTACTATCATTTTAACAAACGATTTATACGAATATATTTTCTCTTTCTAATTTCATACGAATGTAATGTAATCAACTTCTGCTAGATATTCTATAAATACAGTTCGACACAAACTGCGCCAGGCGAATAAAATCACTCGATATATTTTTAGCAGTATATATTGTGCTGTTTAGTATAATAAATTCGGAAAACACGTGAAGTTTTAAATCTGTGTATAATTTTATCATTACAATTTAAAATCTACTTTTGTGGTTATATTAAACTTCCTGGAATATAAAAAATGTTATGCTGTTAATAATGTACAGTGCAGTGTTATTTAAATTACGTATTTAAGACGAGTTCATTTTTTAAAGCTTGTTTTCTGATGATTTATGTAAAATATTAATCAAAGTTTACTTCTTATTTATTCTCAGTTTAACATTGAACAATATAAGGTCATTATTTTAAATATAATACTTATCACTAATGTTTTCTTAATTCTAACGAATACGAAATTTAATTCATTATTAGTATTATATATAAATGTATATATTTCAATTTTAAAATTGTAGAAAAAATATTTCTTTTATTTAATTTTAAAATTATATTTTTATTATATAATCGTGAAAAAATTAAGTTATTTGATTTTTCCAAATCAATAAGCTATTCTTTAAATGAATAATATAAGTGAGAAATTCTCTTTAAAACAGTGAATATTAAATTTTAAAAAGAATTGTAAACCGTCTATAAGAATTTATTCAAAAAATAATTTCGGTAATTATAAAGAAATCCAATTTAATTTAATTTAACGAAGTAATATTTAAATATTATTACAAAAAGTACATACAAATATTATAACATATTTGTATTCTATTATATCAGATAGATAATTTCACTTTTATAATAAGATCAATAAGAATATTGCAATCAAATTAATAAAAATATTATAATCTTGAAGAATTTTTTCAAAAAACAAAATTATTGTTTCGTTAATACTTTATTTAAATACTAATTTGTATAAATATTCAATTCATCATATAAATACAAGTAAAGTATTAATACAATAAATAATTATTTTTAATTTAATTCTTTTTCTGATATTTCATTTATTATATTATAATATATTTGATACAGTAAAAGAAATAAATATTTATTTTGATTTTCAAAAAAAATAAATTTATTAAAATCGGATATTATTATACTCACAAAGTTAAAATTTAATTACAGGTAACCCCCGTATAACACGGCTGCTACGTTCCTAAAAAATGCCGTGTTATACGAATCCGTGTAATACGAAACAAAGAACTAATGCAAAAAAGGGGGTTAGGTTCCAAAAATTCAAAAAATATACTATTATATTTTTATAATTAGGAAAAATATATTTATTAAAGAAATTTTCATTAAAAGTATTACATATTAATATGTATTAAATAATGTTTTCTTCGTCATCACTAATAAGCATTATTAACCGAGGGCGTTTTCTTTTTGACAAGATATCCTCATCCTCTGATCTTTCTTCAGCATTATATTGAGTTCTATGCTCTACTTTTCGCAAAAATCTGTTATTTTAGATTACTTGCTTTTAGCTGAGAGTAAAATATGTACTTTTTGTTCTAGCGAGATGAAATGTCTTTGTAAAGGTATTTTTTATTTCTGCCTGACATAGTTCAGGGCTACAAATTAATTAACAAAAATGAACAACATAATTACCATTTCTAAAAAAGGTTGAATAATACGCACCCGAAAATGTTTAATCTATGTATAATATAGTAAAAAGAAAAACACAAAGTTTTAAAATGTACTTAATACTCCACGAACAAAATGGATTTCAAATTCTAATAAATTTCAAAATTCTGCAGGCAAATTTGATACGAAATACACACTCAAATAAAAAAATTCTTAATAAAAGATACTAATTTCTCAAATAAAAGATATCTTGTGCACTTAAAAGCTCTTATTTCGTTTCGTGCTCTACGGGAATTTACTTAATTTCGAATTTTGTTCTTAAAAACTTAAGGCGTTGTACGAGGATTTATCTAATTCTCAAACCGTGATAGAGTGAAACCGTGTCTAGGTTAGCGTGTATATGAGGGTTTTCCCCAATTCTCGATCCGTGTTAAAACGAAACTGTGTTATAGAAGTGCCGTGTTGTACAGGGGTTACCTGTACTTATTTTATTAATATCATTTGTAACCTAAGCATACGAATTAATTATAAGTAATTTAAAAACTGTATTAAATTATTTATAAACTGACGTTCATTTTAAAATATTTTATATATAAGTAATAGTAACTACTTGTAATTATGAAATAATTTGTACTAAATTACTAGATAAACAAATTGCTTTTGTAACAGTCATAACACATATAGCGTTTTATAACACATAGTTTGTTAAACATTTTTTTTAAAACTAAAAAAAATAAACTGAAATAATAAATACATAAACCATTGTTATTAGTAATTAAATACACGTATATACACTGACGTACATGGTTGTCAAATATTCCAAAAGTAATATATTTATAATCTCTTATTGTTGACACAATAAATAATTTTGAATATTCACTTATAAAAATAAACTGGAAAACATATTGTTCTTTTGATTTAAAAAAATATAATGCTAAAATTATGTTTTTAGAAATATAAAAAGTTAATATTTTTTTAAAAATAAAATAAATTTTAGGTTTTTAAATTAAAGATATTAATAATGTACGCTCATCTCAATTTCAAATTATAACATTATTAAATATGCAAGTTCAAATTGTAATGCACGCATATTATAGTTCTACTACATAAATATACATATGTGCATAAATCATAAAAAATCATTATGTATATATATATATATATATATATATATATATATATAAATAAGTATACATCATTTCATCAACAGAAGTAGCCTCTTTTTATCTATAACTAGATTAAAGCCTCTCCTAAAATTTTTCACTTGAACTAATTCAATGCGTTTCTTTTCCAGTCCATTCCAACGAATTTCCTCATTTCTTTGTCCTATTTAAAGATGGGTCTTTTCAAAGACTCTCTTATATATTTAGATTTCCAATCAATAATTTCTTTTTTCCATCAGAAATGATTTTATCTTCTTGTTGTATAGCCATCCCATATCCAGTTTAAACTCATCACTTTTGTTATAACGTTCAAGACTTTTATTTTTTTCTAACCCACTCGGTTTTCTTTCTATCATTACGTGTTATTTCTTTTATATATATATATATATATATATATATATATATATATATATATATATTCAAAAAGTCTTTTCTTATCACTTAAAATCCATTGAATCATGTTTGTCTTACAAAGGAAATATAATATCGTAATTTCATTAATTGAAATTAGTCATATATTTCATTAATCTAATTACTTAACCAACCATTAGCACACGCACTGCTTAACATATTGTGTACACGTGTTGCATGCTGATAGTAGTTTAATTTCATCCATACAATACTCATTACTTCTTTAAATTAATTTTATGGATAAAAAGAAAAATAGAAAACAAATTCTTATGAAAATTTCTTAAATATTTTATAATTTCCTTATCTTTACTATAAAACTATTCAAAAAATATTTTCTCTGAAATGACTACAATTCCAAAAACTCAAAATTAGACAAGAAAATGAAATAATAATATACATAAAAATTAATTGCAATTTAAACTAAAAGAAAAGTACTAATTTTTCTTTTATATCATTTAGGCTAAACAAAGTAACGGTTGATTTATCTCACTTCACTTTTACATAAATGTATCACTTATCCAGACACTACGAAATTTTACAAATGTTCAATATTTCTAATCAAAGAGCCTAATTATATTCATTTCATATCATATTCTATGATTACATAGCCACTGAAATGTAAATTAGCAAAAAAGAAACAATAATATGCTGATTGATTCTATGCAAGCATAATATTATTATTATAATGGTCAAACAGAATTCATTAAAAAAATATTTGTTGTCAGTGTGAATAACCCTAATATTATTAGGAGACACAAATTAATTAAGAGGAATTATACCTATGTTTATATTATTTATAACTGATTTGTTTTCCAACAGAAACTGTTCGCGATCGTTACAGTATAATTATTATATATTCAAAGAGAAAATTATTTTTTTTATACAAATAAATCATTAATATCAATCAAAAAATTTGAAATCAATAATTTCGTAAATATTAAAATTAATTATTTTCATAAAATGTTTTGATTTATATAGCAATTTACGAATATCAAACACACACACACACACACATATATATATATATATATATATATATATATATATATATATACATGTATGCGTGTATATTATGTATTTGTATGTATATATGCATGTATGTATATGAAATAAACTACAATAATTTCCATTAATAAAATTCGTAGTAACTTATTATGCAAATAATAATAGAAATGTTGACCGAATTATTTAAGGCATTGAAGCACATGAAAAACAATTGATTCTTATCTCATATAATAATTGACCTTAATCAATACCAATTATTGTATTATAAATTACGTACATGTACACTATACTATATGTCATAAAGGTCTTTGACGATTTTTTCTATACATAAAAAATTTATTATAGAGAAAAAATTACTTAAACCGTAAAAATGGAAAGATATGACTACAATGTGCAAAAACAATTAAATAAAAATAATATATTCAATATGTTTTCACACTTGTTTTCATTAATTATGTATTTTACAATTTTATAAATTTGAGCTGTAGTTAGGAACTCTATATAAACTAATAAATATGTTTGTTTAAACAAAAAAAGTATACATCAAGTAACTGTACAAAAAATTCCTGCTAACTGAAAATTCTACTTTATAATACTAAGAATGAAATTCTATCGTTCTAGGTCGATTCAATCAATATTCGAATTTTTTAACCTGTCATAGATCTCTAATTATATCTAAAAAGAAAGCATTCAAACTTTATACATATACTGATAATCATCTTAAAACTTAATCATTTAAAACCAGAAATAAACAATTATAATATTTATATAAGGAAAAAATATTGATACATCCAAACCATTCTCTATTGTGTACGAACTTAAACAAAGCTTTAAACAACAAAAACTACTCTAAATTTATGCAAAGATATTTAATGAGGATAAATTAAATAAATAATTATTGTAACAATGGTTCACAAACATAACAACAAAGAAGTTGAGGACAATACAAAGGAAAATAAAGAAATAATAATTGACTTAATCAATACAATGTATCCCATCATGTTCTATAACAATGACAGATTGTACGTAACAAAGTATTCAGTATAAAATGAACTTAAATGAAATATATATGAAGACAAAGAAATATAAACAGCCATCGAGCTTTAATTGGTGAATAAAAACCAGAACTTACACGAGAATAAAATTTTAAATCAGAGAACAATGGAAAAACTGAATGTGAGTAAAAATTATTTAAATTAATTCCAGCAATTAAAATAAAAATATATTTTAATCACCATTTAAACAGATGGCATTTTAAATATAGCAACTGAATATTGAATAAACTAGCATACAACAAAAAGTAATCATTTTCCTTAAACTGGATTAATAAAATTTGTTCCGTAATTACAATTTATTTAATGAAGCATAAATATTTTTTCTTGCATATACATGCACACAAATATATATATATATATATATATATATATATATATATATATATATATATAAATATATATATATAATTCTAGAAGGAAAGAAAATTTTTCATACCTAATTATTTTATTTTTTTCGTTACTTTAATTAATATCTTTAATTTCGTTCTAATATCAATTACATTACACATTTACATTATATTCATTTAATTATAAACTTATTCCTCGTTCGTAAGTGAATGTTAAAATGTTACTGTTTAAGATAATAAGATAGATACATAAATATCATTAACGCACAGCCTGAATTAAATGTAATGCTTCTCAAATTACATTATATTATCGATTTCCTTTCATTGGAATAATTTATTTATATATATATATATATATATATATATATATATATATATATAAAAGCTTTGAATTTCCTGAAATGTTATTACATGACTATTATTATTGGATTTTGCAAAGAGTATACACGTTAGTTATTTATTCAACAAAGATGCCTTCTTTGTCAGGTTAAACGTAATTCGTTATCAATAATAAATGAAAAGGTTCGATTCAAATAAGAATTATTTATGGATGTACTGAAAAGGTCAAATGCATACAAAAAAATTCAAAATTTTGTTTACAAGAAGTTTATCTTTTCAGAGTACATTATATTGATATACTATTTTTTATATCATTATTTATAACTTATTATCACCATAAAAACAATAATTTAATAAACGATATACTTTATTGAAACATATATGTGTACTCACACACACATTATATATATATATATATATATATATATATGTGTGTGTGTGTGTGTGTGTTTATGTGTGTGTGTGTGTGCAAAAGATATGTTCAATATATGTATTAAAGATCATTTTACCTGTATTTTTTATTTTCCATAACTATTCGTAAAAAGTAAAAAATTAATACATAAAATATACTCTAAAATATCGTACTGTATACTGTAGACAGTTTATATTTTAAACAGAATTATGTATTTTAATTTAAACATAAAAGTATATTCTGTGTATTATTTACTTACGTACATACAAATACATATACGTAATATTTTTACATATCCATGTCATAAAATTTACAATTATTTCATATCAACTTGATTAATTAAATAATTATTCACTTTAATTTATATTAAATCTACAACTGAATTTAAATATGAAGAAATATAATATTATACAATATATATAATATATATATATATATATATATATATATATATATAATAATGTTAAATGTATTTGTTCACCCTTAGTACTTTCGTAATAAGTTTTAACTAAGAGGGGTAGAAATCTATGAGTCATTCATTTATACAGTCATGTTCACATGAAATCGCAATTATTCTAGCATAAAATATTATCTGGAACTGTCATCAAATTATTTTAAAGAGAATATAATAACATTTTAATATACTGTATATAAAATTATTTGAATTTTTAAAATATCTATTGCCATTTAATAAAATTATAAAAATTTGTTAGATGCTAACTTTGTATTAAAATTTTTAAATAGTCAAATACTTCTCATTATATATGAAATATGATAAGCATATTTTACATCTATCAAGAAATCTTGTATTTTTTGTAAAAAAAATCACCTAGGTGTAATAATCTTTTTATAAATAATTTATATTTAATATTATGGTTTGATAAATTTGAAATGAAAATAAAAATTTCAATATTATTGAATTCTAATGAGAATAAGTCTGATCTTAATTCACATATATACATAAATACTTTTATATATATATATATATATATATATATATATATAAATATTCATTTATTGCATATTTAAGCAAAAACTTTATTAGTTATTTACTTTTCATGGTATTTATTTTCAATTCAACAATCAAATATTTTAATAATTCTTAGAGAAATATTTTTTTTAATTTATAAAAAAATATACATACAATTAATTTAATTTATATTATTTGATAATTAATTAAAAATAAATGATTCAATATTCATTTTTTTAAGAGTTGTTACATTCTGCACCTAGATTTAACTATTGATTTTAATTTTATAATGTTAAAAAAAACTATTTTATTCATTTCTTCAATTTTTTCAAATAAATTTCTCATCACACTTGTCAGTATAAAACCTCATTGAAAGAGGTATGTTCAATAAAATATGTATAAGTGAAAAAAGAATTATTGAAATAAATACTTTTATAAAATATTCAATCTATTTGAGAAAAAGTGATTTTTATAGTGTCAAACAAATTCTTTAATACTGTATAAGTATTATTAATTTTATGACTATTTATTAAATATTAAAGTATTCATTCAAATAAAATGTAAATATTAATATCTGTTTATTAGTAAAAACAATGATCTATAGTAATAAATTTTATTTCAATATTTTAACATACATCAAATTTCTTCTTACATTTTTGTTAAATATATTTAATAAATAAATAAATATAGAACATATTTTTATATTACTTCATATGTAACTAATGCGATTAATGTATTTTTTAATTTCATTTAAAATTCATTTTATTATTTTAGTAGTCGAAATCAATTATTCTTATATTATATTTAATCTTAAAAAATAAATATTAATGATATCAACTTATAATATCTAATTAATTTTTAAATTTACTTATTGTTATTGCTATATCATTTCAATCTTCGACAATATATTAGATATAAAATGATACAATAAACTTTAATATATGAGTACAAAAGTAAATCTAAACTGGTGTAACACCATCTTTTTTACTGATAAACTAAGATGTCATATTATAGGTTAATATAATAATAAAATTAAAGACGAAAAACAGTAAATTAATAACACTTTGATTAAAAAAGACAACATTAATATTCTAATAAAAGTATTATATTTACATATTCATTTTAAATGATCACGACATTGTGTGAAATTATTCATATTAGTTACATTACTTATGCATACGTGTTTTTCGAACAGAAATAAAAATAGGTCAAAAGAAGTGTAAACGGAAACATTTTCTTGATATTCGACTTTTTTAGTAGACAGAGAAAATTCTGAAAAAGCTCATTTGAATAATTTCGACACGATACTGAATTTTGACAATTTGAATATGAGATGATATAAAGAATAAAATATTCGAAATGAAAAACATCTAAATATAAATATAAATATATATATATATATATATATATATATATATACATATATATATATATTTTAAAAATAAGCGAAAACATCATTAAAAATTGTATATCCTTTCAAACTTAATATAAAAATTAACTAAGAAAAATAGAAAAGTATACGTTTATTACATATTTGTAATAAACAGAATTTAAATTTTCGAAACAACAAAATTTGTAT
>CP092090.1:34323567-34326067 GCA_029203775.1 Neoneuromus ignobilis
ACATCGAGTTTATTAAAGTAACAAAGTTGTTTTAAATGATCTTTAACACTAGTAAATATGTATGTGATATGTTTAGCTTATCTCTCGAATCGTCGAATCAGCAGAACAATCTTTAGCAACCCAATTCTGACACTGCCGTTCTTTTAAGACATCACCACCATACATAGCACATAATTTTTTATGAGCTTGCGTTGAATTTTTCCCTTTATGGAAATAATAAAGCAAAATATAACGATAATGCTCGTTTCGATTTTCCATCTTCAGCTTGATGCCAAATAAACAATTTTTAACCAAATCACGCAAGATGTTTTTTCTAAATCAAGCTTGAATTTGTTACCTGTTAAATTTCATAACGAATTCGCAGTTTAGAATAAGGTTAGATACATTTTATAACACCTAAAAACATCTATTAATGAAAACTGCAGTAATTTATTTACCAGCCCAAAATATATATATATATATATATATATATATATATATATATATATATATTTGGAGAATTGAGTTATCCGGTTGTACACAAACTCAACAAATTGTCTATGACAGGGTAGCTTGAATACGTTTACCGGCTCACAACGCAATTGATGGAACCGTCAATTTGATATTTTACTTGTTAATAAAATAACATTTTATTAAAATCAATAAATAAATTAATTTATACATTCGTGTATATGAATCGTTTTCTTTTTTATTTTAAAATAATTAATAATTTCAAATAACGTTAATTTTTTTCAAAAAAACTTACACACTTTGACACTTCTACACATTGTATGCGTTGTTGACAGAAATACAAAATTATACAACCGCCACATTATATATATATATATATATATATATATATATATATATATATATATATATAACAGATATACTTGTTTTTTATATAATTATTTTATAAAAACTTTTTAAAATAATTTCTTTTACCAGTACCTTTTATCTTTTTAAAATGCTTATTATTTAACTAAAATAAAATTCTTTCGTTTTTGTTAAACCCGTTGTATTAGGATTCAAACACTTTCATAACTCAGGTATTGATTCCCATTTTGTTGAATATATCGATATGAATAAATTAAAATCTAACTTTACAGCTCTATTTATTCATTTTTTTAATATTTTTGTATATCACATTAGATTTAATTTTGCCGTAATAGAAAACAATTCCCCATGTGTAGAACAAATGAGGATTGTGTTTAATTTCTTTATTTAAACTAATCAAATGGCACGCTATAACAATTACATTTAACAATGTCAAATTATTCCACAAGCTAGTAATATATTAGCTAATTCCATCATCACAAAGTTTTTTTGAATAAACGCTTACTTTTACTACAATATCAAATATAAACTCATTCATCAATGAATATCTTTTTTTTTATTTTAATAGACAATCTATTTTTTATCTTGTATACCTGAATAATCTAAAAAATTTCTTTTTTCAAACGGGAATTTGAAATAGATTTGAAAAATACGTAATTTCAATTCATTAAATTTCAATTGATCAGTTCATGTGATATGTGTACTCCAATGTTTGATACAAAATAAAACCATTTATTGTAATTCAAAGCATTATTTTAACAAATTACAAGCTTAAATCTTGCATCCACAAATTTTAAGATTATGGAATTATTCTTATCTTCACACGTGCTTTGTTGTAATTTTCTCGGTTTTAATTTATTATCAAAAAAATGCACTAAAACGAATTGCATAAACTACCTTTGATATTATTTGTTTTGAAACTGTGACAAATTCACTTTAATACAAATAAATCACTCACCACAACATCAAAAAACTGTATAGAAATATCTAATAATTATTTATTGTTTAGTTTATTTTCTTCAGTCTGATGGGTATTTCGATGGCAATTCCATTATCATCAAAGCGTTATATCAATTTATTTAATTAAAAATTATTGTGTCACTTTATTTGATTAGTAAAATTAGATTTTTTAATGCAGCGCTCTCACAATGATGATATGACTATCGAAATGCACATTATCTTTTAAGTAAATGAAATGGGCAATAAGTGATTATTTTATAAAATCTTGTGGTATTGGGGATAAATAATTAATTTATATTATTTTCTACCTGACTGAATTATTAAATCCCCGCTACGTAATTTAGTTAATACTAAATGAAAAAATAAATATTGTATATTGTATTTAAAAATATTTTAGAAGAAAACAAATATTGTAATAAAAATTCATCATTTTCAAGTTATGTTACTGTTGATTTACTAATTTATTTTAACATTACTAATGTATTTTTAAAAAAACATAAAAACATAAAAAGTGATTTATAATTGTTGATCTATATATTTGTATAGAAATATTTAGTAAATATATTTGTTCTAGTTCTCTAAATTGTTAATTGACTTAAAAAGTATTAATGAATAAAAGTTTATAAATAAAACAAGTTTTACTGACCTATATACACAATTTTAGACCAAAAAGAGTTACAATTAACAAATCATTAAGGATTTTACACTATAAAAAATTGTGTGT
>CP092090.1:34331067-34368567 GCA_029203775.1 Neoneuromus ignobilis
TTAAATTAACAAAAATATTTCCTTCAATTAATACTTAGATGGTATACTTTTTGATTTTTAATTGCTGTCAAGCGACTAGGCATAGACCTTACTAATTTTCGGCAGAAAGAAGACTTAATTTTACTCCATTTTCGACTAATGCTGTTTTTAGTTCATTTTACTTAGATATTGAATGTTTTTTTTTAACTTTTCTTCTAAGTAAATCCATAAATACTCAATAGCATTTAGGTCGGGGGACTAAGGTGGTGTTTCTAAAATACTAGGATAGTTATATAAAAACCAACTTCTAACGTTATAAGCCTTGAGTTTTAGGATCATTATTCTGATAGAAGTAAAAATTATTTTCTATTTCCAATTTTCGGGCACTATCTTCAACATTAGATCTTAAAATATTCAAAAGCATAGTCTGATCCGTTATATCATCAATTATGTGAAGGTTTCCAGGTCGTACAGCTAAAATAGAACCCCACACTATCACAGAATCAGCGTCGTGTTTTACAGTTGGCCGAAAGTTTTTTCTCTGAGTTTTTTGTTGTTTTTTTCACACATATGATCTACCATCTGATATGAAAATAGTGTATTTGCTTTCATCTGTAAACAGAACGTCCTCTTAAAAGATCTTTTTCGCGATATTTTTTTGCAAAATTTAACCTTTTTCTTTGATTAATCTTGCTTACAAGTTTTTTTCCTCACAACTCTACCATTATAATTATGTTTTCGTAAAAAAATCTTAATAGTTTCAAGATTAGCTTTTTTTAGAAGTTTTGGAACATTAACATGATATTTTTGTTTTATTTGACGTCTTAACCAACGATCGTGTGAATCCGTAAAAAAATTTCGCGCACTTTATTTAGACTTATTTTTAAAATCTGGTATTTTTACAACGTTTTATACTATTAAACACAATTATGAGGACCCAATCTACAATTTCTGATATTTAGCATGCAGTTTTACCACTATTATAATGACGAATTATGGCTTTTTTTAACTCAATTGAAATTTGGAAACTTGTATATTACTACTACTATTTTTATTCACTACTAAACACAACAAATGAAATAAGAATATTTCTTAAGGATTTCCGGATCATTTGATTTAGAAAAGTTAATTACAATTCAATCAAAACATACTATGAACAATAATGATATATTCCATTATAACTTTAAGGCTGATTTTTAATTTTTTTATACGTTGGATAATTTTTAATAATAAAAATGTCAACTCAAATTAGCTGTCTTATCTTCTTAGTGTTAACTAATAAATCTTTGAAAAATAAACTTGAAAATTTTACTTGAATACATGTATGAGTTATTATTTTTCAATTGAAGTTTTTATTTACCTTGTTCCATTATGACTTTGATTTAATGTATATATAAATAAATAAATAAATGTATATATATATATATATATATATATATATATAAATTTGAGTTTTATATACAATAAATTAAAAAAAATATTGTAAAGTAACAATTATTTTTTAACCAGTTGCGCTGGCAATTAATTAACATGCACGCGTGGCAAATCCGTCCAAAGCAATTCGCAGCGAGTTGGTATTTGAAATCATTTTTTTATAAAGTTTTAGACACACACACATTAACATTATAGTAAAACTCTTAAATTGATTAACAAATTTAAAAAGAGTATTTCTTGGATTTTGTTACGTTTGTTATTTTACCGAATAGAATAAAGGTATTAAAAAATTCCATATCCATTAGATAAAAGAATATTTTTCTGTAACTTTTTGCAAATTTTCTCATTAAAGGAAAAGATGATAAATAGCTATCTTGTAGGTATACTCCACCCATATCATCATTGTAATTTAAAACTATATTAGGTTTTGTAATGTTTCCATTTTGGTCGGTATAATTGGTAATTTTTTTCTTTTTTGTTGTAATCATTTCTGCTTTGGAATGTTTTGAAGAAAGCAAATATATATCTTTTTTGTCCTTCCATTTTACAGCTTAGATACCATTTCAAGATCTCGAAAAAACTTCAAATCTTTTTAATTTTGTCGCTGCGAAATCTTTTGGCATATTCATTCTATTAGATCTAACTGTTCCGATAGTATTAATTTTTTGTAAATGTAATTTCCGATACAGTTTTGGTGACGAATACCAGTTATCTAAAAAGAGGGTGTGTACAAAATCAACTAAAAGTCTACACAAATCCAGTACAACATTTTCTGATGCGCTATTATCAGAATAAAATAGTTCTTTATAATAATAAAAAAAGTTATTGTGTATTATAATTACTTGATTATTATTCAATGAAAATATTTAAAATTAATGAAGTTTTAAAAAAAGCACTTGTATGCTTTCAAAACAGAAGGTGTGACATTTTGTAACTGAACTCGGATGTTATTTTAACTTAACTAAATCACATGACGTGCTATGTACGTCATATCGGCATTTGGTACAGATAGCAGTTGACGTGCATAGCACGTCATTCCAGCGCAACTGGTTAATATCAATTAACAGCATATAAAATATAATATTAAAATATTTTTTTTAATAAAATACACAAAAATTATAAAATTTAAACATATTATAATTAAATTGATATTATTATATAATGAAAACCTTAAAAAATGTTTTTACTAACATTTGATATATATATATATATATATATATATATATATATATATAGTATGTTTTTTAAACGTGATAGAACTTTAAATTGAATCTTGTGATTGAACTTTGAAAGTTCTATCTAACCTAAAAAAACATCATTTATCATACCTTTATATATACATACACACAATTTTACACACGCATGTGTATATTTAAGACATTCATATTTATATATATATATATATATACTAGTTACATAATTTTGAACTATTTTGCGAAAATGAAAAATAATTTAAATCAAATTCGTATTATACGAATTCGATTTTATAAAACAAAAATAATTAGATATTAATCATTTTTTTATAATTTACATAAAAAGTAAGATAGTATTATTTGAACAAATCATATTTCTCATGTACATTCAGTCTTTATGTTTATTTATTAGTAAACCGTGAATACAGAAGTGCATATATGACATTCATGCATGCGTGCCTATTGTTGAGGTTTGTGATGCGATCAAGTGAAACTACTTTCTATTAAAAAGCATCCAAACGTATTACCGCGATTGACATTTGTTGCAATTTCCTCAATTTAGAAAAACGCATATTATAATTTTCGTTTTTATTTCTCGAGAATTACTCAATTGTTCAAGTTTACCTTTCATAAAAGTACAATAATTATCGTATGGAAGAAAAGTAATTACTAATTCGATATTCACGCTCAATACCCTTAAATAAATACTTCATTGAAAAGTCGTATTGAATGTTTTTGCCTTTAGTTCTAATTAATCAATACAACAGTCTGCACATGTTTTAGTAGTAATTTTATAGATTTTTATATTCTTATTTAAACGCAATTGTTATGAAATTAAAAAAATACAGCAGTGTTACTAATTAAGTATAAAAATTAATATACAAAGTTTATCAATTATGAAATGAAAATGTAGAATTTATAATTACACATACTTATATACACACACATATATATATATATATATATATATATATATATATATATATATATATAATATCAATACAGCATACACATTTATCAATACACCTACATTTAAATATTTTATTCAATAGAATAATATATTTAAAATATGGATAAGATTGAAAAAATACATTAAAATTTATTTTAAACAATGATTTAATGAAATGTAACATATGTTATCAATAATTAATTATAAAAAATACTTAATATTAAAATATCTATTAATTTTTGTTTAAAAAAAGGTCAATATATAGAGTAAAAGGTTTGTTCATTGCACAAATTATAATTTATTAAAAAATATTTTTAACTTTTCTTAAGTTAGAATTTTTAATTCGAAGTGTTATTTTAATAAAATATTCAAACAATTAAATATTTTACACCTTCATATTTATATGAAAGCATATTATTGATAACTTTATGTTCATACATACTTACATATATATAGAGTGAGGGGGGGAGAATGAGCGATAGAATTTAAAATTGAATCCCTATCAAAAGTTCTATTTATCCTTAAAAAATACCTTTATATATATTTATAGATATATATATATATATATATATATATATATATATATATATATATATATATATATATATATATATATATATATATATATATATATATATATATATATATATATATATATATATATATATATATTTAAAATCTAATATGTAATTATTTTGATTAGAACTTTTTTCTGATAAAATTTAATAAATGTTACTAAGCGTCATTAATTAAAAATGACAAGTTCATGAAGGACACTTACTTTCTACATAAATAATAAAAAGTAATAATTTATGTAATTACTATTACATTAATAGACATAATTTTCACACACACTCGTACTTATATACTTGTCTTTATGTATATGTGTATATATATATATATATATATATATATATATATATATATATATATATATATATATATATATATATATATATATATATATATATATATATATATATATATATATATATATATATGGAGTGTGTATTCTATCTGGGTATAAATTCCAGTACTTAACAAAAAAGCTTTATATAATAATAATAAATTATTGTATAATATGACTTGCATATAATTGATTCCTTATTTATTGCTATATATTTTGTATATACATACATATATATATATATATATATATATATATATATATATATATATATATATACACATATATACAAAATGAATGAAAGTTAATCTCAGCTTGTGATTCTGTCAAACAATAAGAATTAAATTCTGTAACTTCTTATTTTTTCAGTGTAAATTAACAATATTTCCTTTTTTAATTTCATACCAAAAACATATCTTTCTCCAATTTCCCTATTTATCAAATTTCTGAAAACATAATACCATTTATGATACAAGGATAAGTTTTTCATAGTATATCATAAGTATTTGCAATCACATAAAAGTACGCGTTTTAGCTTTCTTCCTTAATACTCAATTTCGTATCTTGTTTACAGACAGATATCCCACAAAAAATATTTACACTTCTTACAAGAAAGTCAACCTTGACACTAATTTCTTTCAAAGCAGCTTATGTTTGAATTTTTAAAAGCTTATAATATAATTAGACAAGTATACAAAATAAACATTTTTAATTTACATTATATTTTCTAAATCATAAAAATCAAAACTCTAGCTATAAATTTAATTAAGCAACAATAAGAATAAATAAAAACAATCTGAAAAATGAATATATATGTACGAATTAAACCTACATATATTGATAATCTTTAGAATATTATTTCCATTAAATATTTAATTATTTTATTTTTTTACATATGTACATTGTAGATACTTCATTATATACATATGTGTGTGTGTATATATTAGGTTGGCAAGTATCTCCCTTCCGCTTTTTTTTGTACATAGCTGCGAAATTCAAAAGACCAGAAGGCGGAAGGGAGATATTTGCCAACCTAATATATATATATATATATATATATATATATATATATATATATTGTATATGTGTGTCTGTATGTATGTGTATATATATATATATATATATATATATATATATATATAAAAGTGTGTGTATTATAGAATAACATTAAATAACAAAAATTATTAAAATTATAAATAATACTGAACTATATTTGAAATAAATATAAATCTATTCAAAGTACAATATATAATTACAGAAATACGTAAACAAAAATGTAAAGTTCCTAACTAATTAATTTTAAAGTAATGACCTTCATATCAATTTTAGAATAAAAAACAACAACGATATAAGTCGTTATCAATTATGTAACAACCAGAAAAAATAATCGAATACATACAAAAATAACTAGACGCTTACGTGCATCCTAAAACAAATCAAACAGACTAACACACACATACATACATATTTACATACGTGCGTATGTATGTACGTAAATATATATATATAAAGTTTTCTTTGTAAATAGAATGTCCTTCAAATAATATAAAACATAATATCCATTGATACAATTGTGATGAAACTTCATAATTCATTTTGTGGGAATTCTTTAATAACAAATAATGCTATGAGCGATACTAGGTAAATAACATATTATTTTTCCAAAATATAATTGATTACAAACTTTCTGATATTGAAAACGATTAACAAATAGTTACGGAAAACAGTACATCTTTTGTAAGACACGTTATATGATCGTTAAGTTGTTTTTCTTATATTGTCATTTATGCGAAGAGGTTTTTTTAACGAAGACTAATAATGTATTTTTATTTCTTGATTTTACTAAATTGCAGTACATTTGTAAACCTATTTATAAAAATGATGAATGACGTATTAGTATGACAACTAGTATTTTACAGTTTTTTTTAATATACATTTCACGTACATGATATATATACGCACGCACACACACACACTCACATATATATATATATATATATATATATATATATATATATATATATATATATATATATATTGAACTCAATTATAACTTACGCTGCACTCACAACCAAAAAATGAGCATTAATTTAAAGAATCATTTTTTTGATCTATTACAATAGTGATACAACTCCTCAAGGGGTCGCAGTGGGGGTCGTGTAAATTTTGAGAAATTCTCAAACCAAACGTAAAGAAAATAGAATGGTAACAACAAATAATGGGTCGCATAAAATTTTAGTCTGAGTATGGGGGTCGCAATTATAAAAGGTTACCCAACACTGCATTACAATATTACACGATTTAATACTATTCAGTATTTATGTTGATTTATGTAACCATTTTTTAAATTATAAAAATAAGGAAAATGAATAGAAGATATGAGAATAATTATTTTCTATAATAATTATTATACGAATTAATTATCACTCCCAACATAACAATATATTATTAAAGTATTTAATAATCATTTATTTATTGTTGTTTATAACAACTCAATCATTTTTTTATGTTGTTTATAACAACTCTAGGCTAACGCGCATTTCAATAGTAAAGTCATCAAAGTAAGAGCATTGCGTTATAAAATTTGACGGTAATGACAATGCTCAGACGATGTCGATATCATTACTATCGAAATGCACGTTATGAACAACAAAATGCACAAATGATGATAACTGAACACTTAGTAATATCTTGTGATGTTGGGGATGATAATTTGTATGAAATGGAATTTATCTCATCTTCAAGACAAATAGTAATAATTATACAAATTAATAACACCGTGTGAACATAATTTGAATACATGTATTAATGTCAGAACTATTCCTAAACCTTATCTAATAAAAAAAATGTGTACTTCTTGAAGGTCAACAAGTTGTGTAATATTACACGAACTTATTTAGTTTCCTTGACCTAACAAATTGACGCACTGCCAA
The DNA here is from genome assembly GCA_029203775.1 of Neoneuromus ignobilis. NCBI lineage: Eukaryota > Metazoa > Arthropoda > Insecta > Megaloptera > Corydalidae > Neoneuromus > Neoneuromus ignobilis. Next base: position 34,338,463 of record CP092090.1, read on the forward strand.
TATCGAGGTAGCTAATTTTTACATGAAAATTTTCTCTCACGTATGTGCATTCCAATAAACATCCACAAACTCTCTCTCTCTCTCTCTCTCTCTCTCTCTCTATATATATATATATATATATATATATATATATATATATATATACACATATATTTCTAATAAACTTTTTTACATCCCTACACACATAAATAACTCACATAATGTATACTTTTGCGTTCTATGAAAAAATCTGTAAAGGCTTAAACTACAGGTATTTCAAGAACGTATACAAATTAACAAACTATTTTAAATTTTTCAAAAATCTTTTTTCTAATTTTGTTAAATTTAAAAATCATTTTATAAAACCTTAATTTACCCCTTACTATATGTTATTTATTGTTTATTAATTTAGTACTTAACTAATTAAAGAATTTTATATACCGTATATGTGATCAAAAAATTGCATAGTACACATATACAAATATATATATATATATATATATATATATATATATATATATATATATATATATATATATATACATAAACATATAGAAAACATACGTACACAATACACATACGTAAACACACACACACAGGTAATAAGACCTAAAATTTATTTGACTTATAATATTTCAATAAAAGAAAATATCACAATTTTTTTTATTTTTTAATATATGTAGATTTTGAATTAAAAAGGAAATATTTATATTATAAATTAACGAAAAATTCATTAGAATTTTGCAAGATAATATGTTTTTATTTCATGTTCATATAATGTACAATACTAACCGCAAACTTAGTTTTTCTACATGTGTACATTTATATATATATATATATATATATATATATATATATATATATATACATTTGTATATATATGTGTGTGTGTGTATGTATGTGTATATATATTTAATAGATAGATAATTTATTAATATGAAAATATTTCTCTAAATTTTTAGGATTTTTTTCCTATGACCATTTTGTGATATAATCATTTTACAATTACCTTTTCCCGTCTTTAAGGAATAATAATATTCCAACATTTCGTTACATATTAATTACTTTTTTTTATTTCTTAACAAATAAAATAAACTAAACGAACAATTAAACATATTGAAAAATTTTTAGATCAATATATATATATATATATATATATATATATATATATATATATATATATATATATTGATCTAATAGTTATTATAATTTATATTTTAATTAAATATTTTATTTATTCTAGTTCAAAAGATGTGAAATACTTTCATCAAACCTACGTTTAATTTTATATTTTATAAATCATCATAATTATTTATAAAATACAAAGAAACATTTAACACTTAATATTCAAAAAATTAAAGGAATACTGCTTTTATGATTAGAAGTTATAAATTATAATATAAATAATTTCAAAAAAATGTTTTCGTTAGAAAAAACAATATAATAAAAAAGTAAGAAAGTATGAAATAATAAAATTAAAAACGGAAACTAATCAGACAAACATTTTTAAAGTCTTAATCAAGATAATAACAATAAGTGTTCGTAATAACAACAATTATGAGATAATTCAAGTACGTGTCAGTAATAAAATCGTTAATAATGATGTAAGATTATTTATATCGACCTTGAATACTCATAAAAGATAGAATAACACAAAAAACATACAAACACTATCTTGTCTCCCTATCTATCTATACCTATATATCTTATTAGAAACTAAAATAATTAAAAGGAATTTTTCATATATTTTATTGATAATATTTTCTAAAATTGATTGAAAATTAAGAGATCTTTTATCTCAAATTTGGAAGTTTTGACTATTATTAAATATTCTTACAATGTGTCATGTACAATTTCAAGATATAATTTTATAAATATAGAACAGCAACGTTTAAAACAAAAAAAATATACACGTAAATATAATATATACTAAAATTTTACTCAAATTAAGAAGTGATAAAAAGTGACCTTGTACCGCTAGACTACATAAAAATATTTCTTCGAATTAAAAACTGTTCTGTGATCACCTATCGCAATTTAGTTTTTCATATATTCATTATAAAATAGTAATAATAATACAAGGTTTTTCTAATAACTTATCTGAAATAAATCGTTAAGGTGATTTTTTAAAGATTTATGTTCTTTTATTAAAAATGTAACCTAACCTAGTTATGATCTGTTTAAAATATATAATCAAATTAATATAATTTTTACATTAATAAATTGTCTATGTCGCATATGTGTGTGTATGTATGCGTGTGTGTTTGTATATGTGTATGTATATATATATATATATATATATATATATATGTATGTATGTATGTATGTATAGGAGTATTAGATATAATGAAATATCTAATTTAACGTTCACCTTTAATTTAAAGGACTCTTCAATGACAAACTATCTTTTCAATATAAAATCATTGAGAGTGCATTGACGTATCAATACTTATTTAAATTTAATAATTGCTGTACATATTTAAATAACTACTATACAAATATAAGAAACAATATATTTTTGAGATGTTATTCTCTATTTCTTCGTGACAAATATTTTGAATGTGTTGAACAAAGTACGAACGAATTCTCCTACTTATCATGGAAAACATGTCTGCACTATAATTGTGAAATTAGATTCGAACATTAAACTCATTCTTATGCATCAATAACCCGAACAGTACGAGAGAAGGTTACTATGTAGATGAAAACGTTCTGTAAAAATTGACACCGAAGATATTTAAAATCCAATGGGATTTTATAATGGTTCAAGGAATACTCTCGTTTAAAATTTAAAATTTATATTTAACATTTATAAAATATTGAGAACTGAAATTAAAATTTATATTCATCACTGTTCTATGTTTAAGTTTATGGTAAATTCTATTCTGGTTTTTTAAACAAATAAACATAAAATAAGATTACTTGATAAATATTTCAGGAAATTTATTTTGTTTAACACGGGAAATTTAAATAACCTCTAAATATATATAAAGATAAAGATATGTGCATAGATAAATAAGGACTAAAATTTATTTGAAGATAAGATGTGTGCATAGACATAATTATTTACATATCGCTATTTTTAGTTAGAAACACAAACTCTCATTTTATTCAAAATTAAATACATTTAAAATCAGATAATCATACACAACTTGTATAAAACATTTTAATAATAGGTAAATAATAAAGTGACTAATTTATATTTCAATGACATATCTCCGGAAGTATAAGTCATTATTATAATCAAATGTTGACTACTGCTTTTTAATAAGAGAATTTTTATATTTGAGTATTTTCTGCAATTAGAATGTGATAAAAGATTGATTATTTATTAATTTATTTTACTTGAATCAAATATTTGTTACACACACACACATATACATATATATATATATATATATATATATATATATATATATATATATATATATATATATACATATATGCATATTAATTGGAAAATTAAAATTTAAATACATAGACATTTTTTCAAACATTTTAACTAAATGAAAATATTATTCAACACTGACTGATGTGTTGAAAGATGAAAATAAGAATAATTTCTGTCATTAAATTTGCATTATGTATATCATTATATAAAAAGATAATTAGAAATTGTTTGTAAAAATCAATTGCATCTGTTTTACATATTTCAGCAAACAATGCCTGAAAAGATTCGGCCACTGATGCAAAAAAAAAGTAAAAAAAAAAATGTAATACAGGAAAATCTCAATTAACTAACACAATAAGACATATTTCATCGGTAATACAGCATGGTCAAATAACTAATTACATTATGAAAGATGCTATGATGCCATCTTTATGAGGTAATGATGTTAGAGGGAATACAGCTTGAAATTATCTATTGGCAAAATACGACTTGCTTGCACGAACGTAATGTTCTCTTTTTCTTTTGACACATATTAAAACAATCAAACTGTTTATAAACACAGGGTCAGATCAAGATAATATAAACTCTCACTTAAAATAGTTGATGTTTCCAAACTATGTATTATAATACACACAAATTTACACATTTGTAAATATACATTTGAGTATATGTATATAAATACAGGCATAAACAACACACACACACATGCATACACATATACACTTGTACGTGTGTTATATATATATATATATATATATATATATATATATATATATATATATATATATATATATATATATATATATATATATATATATATATATATATATATATATATATAAATATATATAAACACATGTATGTAGAAGAACGTATACAGTAATAAATTCATAAAAAAACAACTTTATTAATAATAAATTATTTATCTGACTATTGATATGCTATTATTGTGAAAATCTGTAAAAACATATTTGTAAATATATAAAAGTAAAAACTTATTTTTATATATTTACAAATATACGCATACATATAATAGTTCTAATTTTATGACATATAAAGTATTTAATTATATGTTTTTATTCACTTTCATTATATTTCTAGTAATAAAATTGAAAATACTGATGTCGTAAAAAGAATAAATAAATAAAAATTAGCTCAATCAATAAATGACATTATTTACATAAACACTTGTACTTTCTTCTAAATTAATAGCTTTTAAATAATTAATAGCGAGTTTCTTAATAACACCATATACATACATATAAATGCATTGATATTTAAAGATATTGGAAGTATTAATAAATATTTAAAAAAATACATTATTATCACAGTTAGTTCTTGTTTTGTTTGTTTTTTTTAGAAAAAAATGTCATTATAAGTCATATAGCGTTATTATACACGCATTTGATAGTTTGCATTCTTGTGCATATACTCGTATTACGCATATATATATATACATATATAAATATTTATTTTTGTGTACATAGGTAGTTTTACATTTATACGCGTGTGTATCTATAATTATATGCATAGCGTGTGAATTTCAAATTTGGTTTAAAATACATAAAATTAAATAAATTCAGAGAAAAATGCGTGTTTCATGTTAAAAAAATAATCAAATTTTTTATAAAGTTATTTTTATTTTGTTGAAATATATAGATTTTCGGTAAGTAATTTCATAACTTTATATATATATATATATATATATATATATGTGTGTGTGTGTGTGTGTGTGTGTGTATGTGTGTGTGTATGTGTGTGTGTGTGTGTGTGTGTATGTATATAATTCCATAGAGATTTAATACAGAAAATCTGTTTTAATTACATTAAAATAGTATTCTAATAAATAAAAAATACTAACTTTTTACAAAAAAAAACATCACATGATTTATAAACAAATACTATATCCATATTAACGTTTTTTTATATATGTAGATATTTCTATCATTAATTCAGTATATTAAAAATTGATTTTTTTATATTCACATTTCTTATATCATATATATATATATATATATATATATATATATACATACATTACATTAAATTCAATATCGTATAACAATAGATTAAAGTTTATTTTTTAATGTAAATTATATCTTTTATAAATCAAATAACTGTCAATAACATGATTAATAGTTATTATCAATGTAGGCAATTTAGAAGTTCGTTGAACAATTTTAAATGTAGTCTGTAATTCAAACAGAGCTGCAGGCCTAATGATGGAGTATTTTAGTTAACGAATTCAGAAATAAAATTATAATAAATTTAATACTATCCGATCATAGTTAGAAATAAAAATAAATATTAATGAATTATTTAAGTTGTCATAAAAATATTGCCAAGGAATTTAATAAGAATGGAATTAATATTTTAAAATAATTATTTGAAAATTAACTATCGATAATTTATGTTCTAACAAGAATAGAAATAATAACTTTGTTAAAATGAATTATGAACTCTTAGTAACAAAAAAAGTGAACATAATTTTTTGACAGGTTTGAAAAAAACAATATAAATACAGACGCTTCAAAAAAATTAAGTCTTTAGCAATAAAAATATTTAAATTAAATCATTTGTGTCGACAACTGTACAATTGTGGCATTTATTAAAGAAATTCTTCAACTATAAAAAATAATAGTGCAGGTAATTTAATTTTTACAAAGCACATATTTCTCATATAACAAGTATTTAATTAAAGGTATCAAATGTATTATTAATTTAAATAATTATAACTCATTTTTATTGTTTTGCGCATTTGTATGTCAATGTCTTTATTTTCAAAATGTAAGATTATACATAACACATCAAAATGCATATAAATAATCGAAAATGTATAATATGTAATTATTACACACATTAACAAAAAAATAACAATTAAAAATGAAATAACACCTTAATAAAAAGCCGTCGATAATAGCCTCAAAAATACAACTGTTGTTTAAGTAGTGAACGTTTTTTAAATAAAAAATTATCTGGAAATAGAATAGTAATGACTTAATAAAAGTATTCAAATAAAAACCATAAGAATACAAAGTTTATTTATGAAAACAAATCTGGCAGACTCATTAATTGACCTCTACATATTAACCAAAATTAAATAACTTCTTTCTAAAATAATTTTATGTATATTTTAGAATTATTTTCATTATCACATTTTATAATAATTAAAAAATGTAAAACGTCATTAAAAACGTATTTATATAAAAAATATTTTCATCTTTAATCCAACACTGAACATATATAAATTTAACAATTGAAAACTGTCTATCATTTTACTCTAGTGGTGTAGAAGCTAGATAAGAAGATAAATGTACATTTGAACATTATACACGAATCTCTTATTATAAGAGGGAATATTCTTAAATTTACAAACGACTGAAGATTCGTCATTCGTTCATGATACATTAAAGTTATTTTGAAACAGTGATTTTGTTAATTAGAAATTTCCGCAAAAATGTGCTTAATTACTTCTGTGAAGGACTCAAACTGACGCAATTTTCGTGAAATTGTTAGCAGTTCAAGATTTTTTTTGATATATTGATTCTTTGCTTCATATAAAAAAGTTTATTATTCTTTAACATGTTTTTTTAACATTAATTCATTCATTACCTATATATATATATATATATATATATATATATATATATATATATATATATATATATATATATATATAATTATGACTAATAATACTTAATTAACAGTGTATATTTATTTTAAATTTATAATGAAATCGCAGCCAATAAAACAAAATTTATCTTACATTTAATTAATACAAAGTTATTATATAATAGTATGTGAAAATTTTAAAAACACATTTCACTTATAATATTATTTGTTATTTACCAATAATAAAACGATATAAGAAACAGTGACGATTAAAATTGAATTAACATATCAATCATGAACTGTCAATATATATAATTTTATAAAAAATACAATAACAATTAAAAATATAACAAAAGTTACAAAAAAAATAATATTAACATTTATTTACATATCAATAACAATTCATTATATAAATACAAATAAAACAAGATAATGATTTTTATATTATTAAATACATATTAATAAAATAAATGCCGCTAAATTATAATACAAATCGTCAATTATTATAAAAACAGTTTAACATTGTGACAGTTTTCTTTTTTAACAGAACAATCAAACATCACAAGATTTTATAAAAATGTTTAATAATAATTTATTATTCATGTTTTCGATTATGCACATTTCAATAGCCATATAATCGTCAGTGTTATAAAATCTTTTATAAAGCCTATTCAAAATATTTATTATTGAACTTTCATAAAATCTCATATTACTAAAGAGAGATTTATTTGTTTACAATAATCAAACAAAATTTATTATCTTCTTAATAGATATTATTTTATTACAACTAATTATTACCTTAATTCAATTATTATTTTTAACATTCGTAATTTACTACATTATTAAGATTCAAATTACGTTGATATAATTAATACGAGAGCCGTTTGATAAGTATGATAAATTTATTTATTGCTTAATCTAATTAAATTTTTCAATTTAGTTTTTCTTACTTTTTTACCATATTTATCAAACGACCCTCGTACTGTTTATTTTCATTTCTATAATTTCATTTATTATATTTAAGTATATGAACTTTTAAATATAAGACTTCAGAATTACTCTTTGCATATTTTACATTAAGAATGTTCAAAATCTTCAAAATATAATACCATAAAGATTGACCAAAAATGGCAAATTTAAAACTATTCGTAACGTAATATACACAAAGAAAAATGACCCCACGATGTTTTACACTTAAAAAAAAGTATTCATATAACTTCTTTTATGAACTGTTTTAATATTTTCATTTAATAAATTATAATAGAGATTATTATTGATAATAAATTTTGAAGTTTATTAAAAAGTTCTTTTTGAATTACTTTTTAGTTTCTGATAAATTTTTAATTCAAAATAAATATTAAATATTTATTAATTTAAATAAAATAATTCTACTCTTTACAACTGGAATAAAATATAATATTCTTAATGATATATCAATAAAACATTTAATTACTCAAATAACACACACACCAATATATATATATATATATACATACATACATACACACACACACAATTGTATTGTAAATTAGGTTGTTATTTTTAAATCAATAATTACTTATTAATGCAGTATGTGCATATGTATAAAATAAAAATGTAATTATTTTCAATAACTTTTAACTGTCCATTTCCATTACATTGTTATCAAATTATTGTTCTATACTTAATTATTACCTCATATTTAATATATTGTACTATTGTAATGTATACAACTAATATTTTAATTTCAGACACCGCATGTACGTCACATTAAAACAACGTTATGCTTATATTAATATTGAAAACATATTATAGAGCAATCAGAAGAAATCTTCCCAATTAGTAGTTTAAAATAAACAAAATAATACCAAATGTATTTTAATCATTGACGAATGAAGTACCAACGACTAGAAAATCTAACTGATGATGGTGGTGTTTCAAATAAATGGAGCCATTATATATTCCAATGGTATCCACGGTCACGTGTCATTGTTTGTCTCGTGTGTATTACAATCATTCCATCTTTATTTTACATGAATAGTATTACAAATACGAGTTTTATGGAAATGTCAGTCATCGAGGAAATAGAAAATGGATCTACCCATAATGGAAATGATAATGGTAAAAAATCTCATATTGATTATTTTTATCATTTTTTTTAATAAAAAAATAAAAAAAATATCTGTTTCATTCATCACCATGAAATTTACTTAAGTTCATCTCATTAAAGACAAAATAAAATCCTTATATGATTTAAAATAATTTTTAAAGTAACATTTCCAATTATTTGTAATATTTTTTGAATATATAAAATTTTTTTTGAAAAAAAAATATTCAATATTAATTAAACAATAAAAATTATCGTAATTTTATCAAAAATTCATCATTAACACGAAATCAATTATTTAATTTAAAAATTCAATATTTTCAAAACATTCATGATTTGTACAGAATTCCCATAATTTATAGTAAATTTATAGTGAAATGAAATCATATGTCCAGAAAAAATTAAAAACTTCTAATCAAAATTATAAATATTTTATCAACAATTCATAATTAAATTTTAATTACCGTTAAAAATATACTTAAAATAATATTACTGTACAGTATGAATCTAAAATAATAATTATGTTTTTGCATAGATATATATTAACACATCGTATACGGGAAACGTCTAAACACGTCTTTCGCGTACTATCACTAGAGCGCGGGAGACGACAAACACGGTTTTTATAAATTAGCGGTATGGTGTGGAGAACGCGTAAGCACGGGTATTTGGCGAAATAAAAATTATGTATCTTCTATTTTTAATTTTATTTTTATAATTTTGCGAGCATATTTGAAAAAATCGCCCGCTTTTCGATTTGGATTGGCGAAAAACGCCCGCAAATAATGTGTTAATATCGAATTCATTACAATGTCAAATTAATAGCAACATACCAAATTAGTTTCGGTATGAAAAAATCACAGCTTAAAATTTTAAGACAATATTATATTTTTTTTGTTTTCTTATAATTTTTTAGATAAATTTCAAAACAGAAGTTTCCTTCTAACGTATTTAAATAATATTTTTTTTACTATAAAACTTAAAAAAATCTATTCAAGTACACAAGAAATAATACACACACAAATATTTTGCATATAAAAACAATTTAATCATTTTAACTTCATAAAAATAAATAAATCCATAATGTATGTAGAGAATTATGTATGTCCTGTAGTATTATTCTATCTTATAAACATGAACATAAAAATATTATCAGCAATTAATTTAATAAAAGTAAGAATTAGTATTCCTGATAAAAATTATAAAAATAAAACATAAACTACATGAAATTATTAATATGAAGAAAAAATTTCACTGACATCGAATATCAGAATGTTTTTAAAATACAAAAAAATTACATATATATATATAATTTTTAAAAAATGTATATTAGCAAATCCTTGTACAAGTTTCATATTCGTATATTAATTTATTTTGATATAAAATATATTTTGAATTTACATATTAAACTTATTTTTGTATATTAATAGTAACAATCTTCTCTTGAAATGATAGTCATACAAGAATTTTAAAGGATTTTAATATCTATTTAAAAATAATAACTATTTAGAAAATAAATTATATGTATATTTTTTAATAATTTATATTCATAAAATATAAAAGTATTCTATACAATTATTTAATTAAAAAAATCGGTTAATATACTTATTAAATTTTTAACATTTATAGTGTATTATCATTTATTATATTAATACGTAAATAATAATAAAAAGAATTTATACAAGTTTATTAGTTTTTCGTTAATTTAAACAATCGAAAAAATATTTTATAATTTATTACATATATAATTCTTTTTGTCGTTTCATCCATATAATATATTTTTCATATATGAAAATGTTTGTTTCAGTTAATAACTACTTAGTATGGAACCCTCACTGCCGCATACCTGATTTAAAAGTAATTAGTGATGATGTTAAACATCTTATAAAACCAAGAAAATATAAACCATGTTCAAAACATGATCCCCTAACTTACATTGAAATCAGAAATGAAACACCAACACTTCTTGTTGATAAGAATATGATTGATGTCTATGCAAAAAATAAAAATTTAACTTGTTGTTATTCTATAGTTACAAGAAAGCCGTCCAAAAAAACCCCTGATGACAGTATTGAGTAAGTAACTATTAAACTAGTATATTATCTTCAATATATTACAAATATAAATATATATATATATATATATATATATTCACACATACATAAATACATATACTTATTTTGTTGCAGTATAACAAAATGTAATATTTTCAAAGACGACGTAGCATTAAACAAATCAGTTGAATTCGTTATATCGAAATGCAGTACAATTCAGCACGGAAAAAAGAAAAATGTGTATAGTAATGGTCACACAATAGTTCCTTTAAAACCAAATGTAAAAGAAAGATTAGAAATATTTAAAAAAAATGATACATCTGAACCATTAAGTGTTTTATTTATTGGAATCGATAGTATATCTCGGTTAAATTTATACCGTTCCATGCCTAAAACAGCAGCATATCTCAAAGCTAGAGGATGGATTGAACTTCGAGGTTACAATAAAATGGGCGATAATACTTTTCCGAATTTAATGGCCATATTAACTGGTTTTAATTACAACAGATCTTATGCACAATGTAATCCAAAAAAACGTATGCAACTCGATAAATGTCCTCTGCTTTGGTATACATTCAGAAACGTTGGTTACGCCACAGCTTATGCTGAAGACGAGGTATCCATAAGTACATTCAATTTCCAAAAAATAGGATTCACAATTGCACCCACCGATTATTATTACAGACCATTTGTAATAGCTACAGAAAAAGAATTGACTCTGGAAAAATGGAATGGGCTTAAATATTGTATTGGTCCAGTTTCAGCTGGCGAAAGAATTTTAGAATACGCTCGTCAGTTTACAGAAACATTTAAAAACTATCCATATTTCGGATTTTTTTGGATGAACAGTTTTAGTCACAATGATTTAAATTCTCCTTCAGCAATGGACCTTAAATTTAAACAATGGTTTGAAAAAATGGAAGGAACTGAATTGTTCAATACATCGATGGTCATATTTTTAAGTGACCATGGATTACGTTTTGGCAAAATACTAGAAACTATGACTGGCTGGTTAGAAGAAAGACTACCGTTTATTCAAATATGGTTACCTAATTGGTTTAAAAATAAATATCCTTTAGCCATAAACAATCTCCTCATAAATAGTATAAGACTAACATCACCGTATGATCTCCATATGACACTACAAGATGTCCTTTTATTATCAGGACGAATACAACAAATAATACCTAGTGCAGCTTGTCCAAAATGTAAAAGCTTATTTAAGGAAGCTAGCTGGGATAGATCCTGTGCCGATGCAGCAATTGATCGTCATTGGTGCACTTGTAATAGATTTATTGAAACAAACAAAGACAGTCCTGTTGTTTATGCAGGCGCTGAAGCAATCATGGACGAAATACAGCACGTACTTAATTCATACAATTTATCAAGACAATTATGTGCCAAACTGAAATTAAACAAAATTATGGATGCTAGGATAACACCATACGCCAGTTACGATGACACATATTATTTATTACTCATACAAACAGTACCCGGAAATGGAAAATTCCAGGCAACTCTAAATTACAAATTTGAAAATTCTAAACATCTATTTGAAATTCAAGGAACAATAAGTAGAGTCGACATGTATTCTAAACAAAGCAGTTGCATAGACGATGCACATTTGAAAAAATACTGTTACTGTCATTAATATTATTTAAATAATGTTTTTGAACACAGACTAATTACTATCAAAATATACCATGTACTTTTACATTGGTATAGAAATGCCAAAGTATGTTATTTATTATGTATAAAAGATATAGATCGATTTCTCAACTCATGTCACAAAATAATTATATAATTTTTTTAAACGCATTCCAAGAGTTACTTTATTATTCACTAATTCATTAGTTACATATATTTTGACAGAATAAAAATTAAAAATACATTCATAATAATAATTTAACAACTTTATCATGTATTTTATATAATGAAATTGAATCTAACTTTTTTATAAAACTGACAAGTGTGTTTCATTAACAAACATTTATTTTACGAGAGAAATTATAGTGTGTGTGTGTATATGTGTGTATATGTGTGTATGTATGTATGTGTGTGTGTGTGTGTGTGTGTGTGTGTATATATATATATATATATATATATATATATATATATATATATATATATTCACCCGTCCCTCAATTTACGCGGAGTATCCGTTCCACGTGGATTTGTTTTACGCGAATGAAAATCGCGTAAATTGAGCCTGTCAGTACAATAGAAAAAATATTCGAAATAAAAACTAGTAAAGTTGTAGAAACACATATTTATTTCACATAGCTTAACAAAAAAATAATGACGTTTTAGAAAACAAAAGTAGACAAATTTTATTGGGTGTCACTATCGCTACTGTAATTCAAAACAATCATCCTTTTATATATTTATATCGTGCTTTCATAAGTTCAAGTAAGAATTTGCGTCACTCTGATATATAATATAATAAATTCCATGAAAAATTATATAAAATGAAATCTATCTATACCGCGAATAAAAAGTGCTGTGTAAATCAATACCGCGTAAATTAAGAGAAGGGTGTGTATATTTATTTATATATGTATATATATATATATATATATATATATATATATATATATATATATATATATATATATATATATATATATATATATATATATATATATATATATATATATATATATATATATATATATATATATATATATATATATATATATATATATATATATATATATATATATATATATATATATATATATATATATATATATATATATATATATATATATATATATATATATATATATATATATATATATATATATATATATATATATACATACACATATACACACACAAACATATACATATATATATCCACATCTTTTTACATATTACTCTCTCTAGATTCAATTCTCTCGTTTTATTAAAAAGAAACTATATTTTTGTTTTTCAATATATAGGTATCATTGAAAAATAAATAGCAGGTATTTTGATTCCTGAAAGTCTTAATTATGTCTTTAGATTTAGATTACTGCAACAGCTAAAATGATCTAGTTTTCAGAATATATAATCATATTCAATTTATTTACATACAAAGATGAAGATAAGTCTCAATGATTTTCTTTATTTATCGATAAGTTATTTTATAATTGGTAAGTTATAAACAATTCCTAGTTTTTTATACATAATTACATCTACTGTTATTTAAAAATATTGCATACAATTTACGAATATTCTCGTTTATTACATATATATATATATATATATATATATATATATATATATATATATATATATATATATATATATATATATATATGTTATCACTATTATTAACTTCTTTCTATCCAATGCTGGATGAAAAAGGGCTCCCAAAATTATACACTTCAAACGATTAACACCTTTCTCATAGTTGATCCCAAATTATTTTCTTATATCTTTATCCTCTCATCCTTATATATTTATATATATATATATATATATATATATATATATATATATATATATAATGTATGTATTTATTGATAAAAAATTAGAAAAAATATCTATATTAAAAACAAGATAACTGATCACTATTTACTTTGAAACTGAAAAATTCACTTAAACAAAAATGAATTCCTCAGCCCTCACCCGTCCGACCCTTCTTCAATCATCAAAAAATATAGTGCTCAATAATTACATATTGTTCTCGTTTTTTTACAATCATATAACTTCCAAAAAGCCGTATTTTGAAATCACAAGCCACCATAGACGATTGTTTAACACGTTAAAAGCCATGTCAGTCACCAGTAACTGACACCGAACTTTCCATTACCGACCGCTAGCATTTCGCAGTGAAATCTCGGCCTAAACGGAAAGCAAGACAAATTAGGCTTGGCGTTTAACGTGCTAACCATTTCAGAGCCGACGAGCAATTCCGGCCAAGGGAGGGGGCTTTATACCACATTGAACAAGATACTTGGATTTTTGATATTTTTCCTAGGTTGTACATATCAAGGCATAAATAAGAAAATCAAGATAAATAACGGGCATCGGGGTTTACTACCCCCAGGAAAATTAAGTCAAATCACTTTTCCAAGAAGAAACTCACATGCCAGACTAAAAACCAAATGCGCAAAATACATACATATTGTTCACTTTGTTATTTATAATATCGCGCATTTCAATGACAATGCTCTATCACCGTCAAAGCATTGTGTTACAAAATATTTATAACACAATATTAGATTTTATAATACAATGCTCTGACGATAATGGTATCGTCATCGAAATATACATTAGCCCATTGATATAAATAACAAAATATATACATATACATATGCATATATATATATATATATATATATACATATATATATACATATATATATATACATATATATATATATATATATATATATATATATATATTTATATATATAGACAAATAGACAAATTTTACTTACATTTTTATTGTTATATTTATCACATCAATAAGCATATACACTGAAAAGCGCACGCGGGTACTCTTAACTCGCACGAAATTACACACAAACACGTACTACTTCACCCTTTGATTACCCATTATGGATTGAATACTGTTGAAAAATTGTTTTCTAAAATTATATAAGACATACGAACAATTCTTTTATATAACGTTTATGGAGAATAATGACCTTTAAATCTTTTATTATTCACTTTTACTTAATATATGAAAATGAAACAAAATATTCTTTTATATATATATATATATATATATATATATATATATATATATATATATATATATATATATATATATATATATATCATTGGAATTACTCAAACTAAACATTTTACATTTAACTACAAGAACAAGTAAAGAAAAGTGAAATAAATAAAACCATACAATTACAACAAATGATAAATTTGTATAAATATCTGGATTATGTAACAAATTATAAACTGATTAATTCCAAATATTTGTATCTAATAACAAACTGTCTAATAAAATAAACGACAAGTTTGTAAATATATATCAAAATAGAGAATTTAGACTATAAAATTTATGTTTAAAAAACTAATTATACCTTTTTCCTAATATTATTAAATAGGGCAATATTTGAGAAATCTTAAAATATATGTTTAAAATTTGTAAACTAAAATATAATAGAAGAGAATAATAGAGGATTTAAATACAGTCGATGGGTTTAAATTTATCTGTATATAATATCTAAATGACAAAACATATCAGATATAAATCTAAAATTGAAAAAATTGTTATAAATTTTGAAATAATATAACTACTTACAAAGACACTGATTTGGATCTATAACAATTATAATGTATGTGAAATTAATGTCTTGAGATGACTAAGAAAAAGTTATCATTGTTGTGCAATGAAAAACACAAAATGTTCAATAAAAATACAACAAAATAGAAAAAATTTCTAATTTTTTCAAATATGAATGTAAGTTTATAATAAGAAAAACTTATTTAAAAGAATTATAATTTATTTTTTTAAAAAAAAATATGTATATATAATATTTATCTGTAAAATAGTGAAATATTTAAAACTATACTAATTGTTTGATTTTTATACATCTGTGTGTGTATGTGTTGGGTGTGTATGTATGTATAAATGTGTGTATGTATGTGTATATGTATGTATGTATGTATGTATGTATATATATAAATCATCAATTTTTTCTATCCTCTCCTAAAAGGCTTCTCTTAAAACTTCATTTCGAGCGATCCAAACGCCTTTCTTCTTCATTCAATTCCAACAATATTTTTTTATGTATATGTATGGATTAATTTAGATATATCAATACACATACATAAATAAATATATACATATATATTTATATATGTATATTTATATATATATTTATATATATATATATATATATATATATATATATATATATATATATATATATATATATATATATATATATTGTTAATTCATATTAATTATTTAAATTGTTATCTGTTGATTTCCAAAGTCGAAATTGTGACAAATAGGATTTATTTTTATACTTTTCTTCATTAGATCTACTTTTTGGTAAATAAGCTTCTCCAAATTGCTTAAAATGTTCAGCATTATCATTTTTACTTTCTGTATTAAATGTAATTGTTTCTGATGAAATATATTCTGAAATTTGCAATTGACTATCTTCAAACATACATGAACATGCTCCATCACATATACAATAATTTGTTTTATATTTCAATTGTTTTTTTGGATACTTTGACTTTGTGAATAAATTTTCAAAATAAACTTTCATACTTTTATAATCCTTAAATGATTTTTCAAATAGTCTTTCCCTTTCTTTAATAACACTTAAATAACTTAAATTACTGTCTGATGCAGACTCATGTACTGAATTAATTATTCTAGAATCATTCGATATTATTTTTTTATCAACTACATTATTTTGTATTTTTTTATCACTGTTACTATCTTGTTCAATTTCAAAGGAGTTCAATATATCATCTTCTGATCTACACCGACGAATTACTGAGCTGTTACAATTCAAAACAACTCCTGCTGGTCCTTTTTTTTCCAAAACAATCCATTTCTGAGTTCCTTTGCACATATCACTTTGTTTTGGAATTTCTAATTTTTAAGATTTAAGTTTGATAATAAAAAAGGAAAATAAAAATATACAACTTTATCAAAAATACTTACTTCGTGTTAACGCTTTTGATGAAAATGAAGACGATATGGGCAGATTCAGGCTTTCTTCATAATAATTATGTAATAATACAACAGAATTTAATCCAGAAGATTCATTAATATAAGGTGGAGGTGGTGAATTTTGATATGAAGACGATGGAAGATTCTGAGTGCTAGTATCATAAAAAATATTGGAATTACTAGCAAAAGTTTCTGTATTTTGAAATAATGTTACATTTGACTGTAGCCCACTATTTCCACTAAAAGAAAGATCATTCTGTTGCTGTTTTTTATAACTGTTTTTATATGAATTTCGTCTAAAATAAAAAACTGCATAAAAAATAACGTTTTCAAAAACAATACTTCTAATTTACAATAATTAAATGTAACTTACCGCCCTGGAACTGATTTACTACGAGAAGTATTTTTTTTAGATAAATGTTTTTTCTTTCTTTTTTCTCTTAAAATACCATCAAGGCCTACTTTAATTATATCATCATAATCAGGTGGTGCTTCATAAATAGGGGGATCATCAGAAACATCATCATGTCTTGAAACATCTGTAAAGTACTGTTATATTTTTAATAAAAAAAATATGTTATATTATTAAAGATAATAAAAGCTTTTATTTTTAAACTTAAAATTCTTATTTACATTTAAGTAATATAAATGATACACACTGAATCATAAAATATAAACAGAACAGGATATACTTCTGTATGTATATACATATATATATATATATATGTATATATATATATATATATATATATATATATATATATATATATATATATATATATATATATATATATATATATATATATATATATATATATATATATATATATATATATAGTTATTTTCAAATTAATTGATTTTATTGCTCAACTTATTTTATCAATTTTTTTATCTAAAAAATTTTGGAAAATATCAAAATACTTAAATAAACAAATACTCCAGAAAGTAAAAAAATCTAACAATTTATTGAAAATAACAATAATCTTACCTAAAAGATCACTAATAGTCTGAAGTTGATTTTGAAGCTCACGTTGTTGTCTTGCTCTTGAACCCATACGATAAAGTAATATTATAAGAGCTGATATTAAAGCAATTAAACCTAATAGATACAAATTTTATTGAATTAATTTAATATTTTCAACAATTTTTTATTAAAAACAAGTACCTAAGCTACTGATGATAAACACTAATGTGGCTGTTTTTAAATCTGGATAATTGTTTACATTTGGAAAATAATAATTCGGTGTATGTGAATACCATCTACGATCAATTTGTTCTAATTCCCAATCTAAAAGAAGGTAAAGAATTAAATATACATTTTTGTACATATCATTTCTATTAAATATACCTGTTATACATGTTGAAGGTTCATCACTATTATCTCCACAATGGTCAAATCCGTCACAGTGTAATTGTATTCCAATACATCTATGATTTTTACACAAAAAATCTGATCTGGAAGAGCAAACTGAAAAAAAAATATAAACTTAAATATTCAAAATATCTAAAAATGATAAAAATAATACAAATGATATTACTTAAAAGTAAAATAACAATTTAAAAATGAAAATATTTTTTAAAAAATAAATGAATTACAAAGACCAAAATAAACATTAATATATTTTAAAACAAATAAGTACAATAATCTGCATTTTTATTAATTTCACAGTAAATACTTAATGAAAATAAAATTTCAAGATAATAAAGTACTAAAAATATGTTGTTTTTAATCTATTTTAATCCTTGATATTTTTTCAAAAAAAATCAAATCTGTTTAAAATTTAATACAAAACGCATAATTGTTCTAATACATAATTTTTATAATAATTTATAAAATTATAACTAACCTTTGTCATTAAAAGCAGAATAAACAATAGCAAGCCGAGAACTTTGTGAAAAAATTCCCCGAAGATTAATGTAAAAACCAGATGTAATAGAAACAGTATGTTCCATTTGATTTTGCTCATTTATTTTGGTTGATGGGTACTGTAAAATCTCAATAATAGGTTTGTCTGAAGTCAATCCTTGACGTACAATTAAATCAGTATTTTCAACTACAAATAAAGTGTATTGGATTTTAAATAATAAATTAATATGTTAATTTTAAAAGAATAATATAAATTAATTTTAAAAGTAATTTTTACAAACCCATATCTTCAAAACTAACAATTTTAAGATATAAATAACTTTTAAGGAAATATTTTTTTGGTGGACGAATAATCCATAAACAATCATATGCACGTAATCCTGAATCTATCATATTCATCATTGTAATTCCACCACCAAGATTTTCCACATAACCACCACAATCTTTAAGCAGCCAATAAAATAAATATTAATATTAATAATAACAATATTTCAACAGCATACCTGTACTTGGTACAAGAGAAATATCATTAGAAATTTCTGACACGTATGAATAATATGCTTTATATCCTAATCCAGTACCACCATTTCCATAAAAACGAATTAACAATGTAGGACCACTGCTTATTATAACTGGAGGTCTAAATAAAACACCACTTATTACATCAAGACGTTTTCCATTCCAATCAAAAAACTAAAATTTAATTCATATTAGCAAAGAAAAAAAAAGAAAAATGTTCCAGAAATAATACCTCCATTATTGACATAGCATTCAACTGGAAATCAGTAAATATGAGTCTAATTCTACATTTTTCAGAAGTATTAATATCACATTTAATAAGCTGTTCTATAAAATAATCTCGTGGATATAAAGCTGGAAAAAATGGAGAATTTACAATTCCATTATGATAATAATCTCCATTTGATGTTACGTTCTGTACATTATTTTTTTCCATTGAAGCTTTAAGAATACGTCGGTTTCCTAAAAAATAATATAACCACATAATAATGAAGATTGTAAATAAACAGGTTATTTTTTATTAATGTATACATTTTTTTTAAGAACACACATATGCAAACATACATAAGTGTATGTACGAGTATATATATATATATATATATATATATATATATATATATATATATATATATATATATATATATATTATATATATATATATATATATATATATATATATAAATATCTCCCTTCCGCCTTTTGTCTTTTTATATATACACACACATTATTTATTAGTATTTTTCTGTTTCTTTAAGTTGATTGAAGTCGTTGAATTATTCTCATATTTTCATATTTTACTACCATAAATAATAACAGGTAACATTCGTAACAACACAATTCATAATGAAAGCATTTCTTCTAAATTATCACCATCCCATTTTTAATCTCCTATTTATTTCATTTATAATTTTCTTTCTATGATAATGATTTAGTCAAATACACAGATTTTCTAACTTCTCTTATTTCCACTCCCTTTAATTCTATTTTCTACAAATCTGCAAACTCATTGTACATTATTCATAGTCTTATTCTAATTCATCGTAAGACCGGCTTTTTGTATTACTTTATCTAATTTTTTTAAGTTTATGTGAACTTGAGAAAATATTATCAGTAAATCAGAGGTAACTCAATATCTTTCCACTATTTGTTTTAGAACTGTCTTGAATACACTTACCCTTAAATGAATTACTACCACATCACAAGATATTAAAATGCTCAATAATTATTTATTGTTCACTTTGTTTGTTTATAGTATCATGAACTTACTGTATTATAAACAAAGTAAACAATAAGTAATTTTTGAACACTTTTTAATACCTTCATTCATTTAGATATTTGGATAAAGTCTTGCTTTTTATTTTCATTTCTCCGTATTTCCAATCTAAAACACTTCCAGTGCTACTCTCAACAGTTTCAGTGATATTGCATTACTCTGTTTCATTCTTTTCATATATTTATATGAGGATGTAGTATTTCTCTAAATATTTCTTAAAAGTTCAATATATATTTCTTCATTTTCTCGATTTTTCAATGTGTTCATTATCGCTAATATATTAACTATATTAAGTCATTTTTCATAATATATAAATCCTAGACAACGCAGTAATTGATAATCATTATATAAGTTAATGACTACTCTTATACTTAATTGTGATCTAATTGACTTTGTAATTGACTTGGGTTAAATTAAAAACTTTATATATTATCAGAAAAAATGAATTAGATGATAGTCCTTAGTCTTTCTTCTCTTTTTTATGAATAAGAATTACTATTCCATTCATTTGATATTGTCCTTTTTTCTAAACATTGAAAATATCAGTCAAAAATTATGCCATTTTTTCTTTTACTACTTTGAAAACTTTTACCGATTCCATTTTCAGCAAATTTCCCACTATATGTATGTATACATATATGCTTACATACACATGCACACACGTTTATATATTTTATTTTAATATATTCACAAACACAGTTTATATATGATAGCTAATAAAGAAAATGATTTTTGAACATTAATTTTTTAAAAAAACAGTTAATATTAATTTTCTATTAATATTTTGAATATAATTTATAAGATATTTTGTTCACATTTAAATTTATCCATTAAATGTACATATTCATAAATAATCAAATTATTCTTACCATAATTTATATAAAACATTTTCACTACAGTACAATTCTGTTTTAAAAGTACATAAATTAAGGTTTTTTTAAAACTTACGTTTTGTTATATATTGTAGTGTAAAAGCTTTTGTATAAGGCCTCGTATAAAAAAAATTAATAATAATGTCTTTAGTTTGACTTGTATAATTTATTGTTGTTTTAACTACTCCACAAAAAGATTCTCCTAATTTACTGTCATAAGGTGGCTCAAAAATATGCACATAATCAGAAATACAAGTTAAACTCAAATCACTTCCACTTTTATAATTTTGTAGTAAATCTAAATAACTAAAAAAAGTGAATATTTATTTTAGTATTAAGTATTTTATTATATGTAATTATGAATTACCTAAATGAAATAAATATTATACAAGAAGAACATGTACTCAATTCTATAGTACATATTTCATACACATTTTTAGATATATTTTGATTTGAAAAATTACTTTTTAATGTTAAATTTTCAGCTGTTAATACACCTTCATCACCTAATTCAAGATATAAATGATGTCCATTTACCTTGCCACAAATATTATTATAAATTCCATTTCGATTATGAATTTTTAATTGTACTAATGAAAACATTAACAACAGTACCAAACTTTTAAATAAAAAATAATTATAACACATTTTATAACATGCAAAAATAATTTAGTAAAAAAATTATTAAAATAATTTTATATAAAAGCTTATTAGTAGAGTATTTTATATCTCCGCAATTTTAAGTGAAATGTCTTAAAAACAAATTCGTACTTATTAAAGTTACTATAAATACATACATATACATAGTAAACTAAAACTGTATAAAAGCAAAAACTGATGAAACCTTAGTATCAACAGTTATATATATCCTAATTATATTTGCTTGAATATTTTCAAATGTTTTATTTTATAAGGCTTCCTACTAATCATTAAATGTATTCAATAGCTTATGTTACATAAATTGTTATATTTAGTGATTTTATAGTCTTTCCAGTTTTACACTTTATGTTCAGATACATAAGCATTTATTTACGTAATAAATTGTTAAAATAATTATAAATTTTACGAAATTAAAAAAAAATATTGAAAGTATTAAAATTTATTATGAAAACACAGACAAAAAAATTATTTGTACACAATAATATAAAAAATATTTTTTTAAGAGAATATTTTTTCACATATATTTTACATTGTCAGCACCTAAAAAACATAAAAATATGTATATGTTAAAATCACAATGAAATCGAAAATTGAAGTTTATTTCAACTAAATATATATATATATATATATATATATATATATATATATATATATATATATATATATATATATATATATATATGTAAAATACTTTAATATACATTGTAGAATCTTATATAAAAATTTAAAATCTGAACTACCTTCATGTCCTTTCAAGTGCAGAAACAAACTGTTCAAAAACTACCAAAGACTTGATAAGGCTTGTTTTTCTAGCATCATTAATTTTATTTAGTTTAAAATCTGGAACTTCAGGATCTAATTTTGAATCAAATGAATTGATTTCATCTAAGAGAATCCTATAGAAATACAAACAAAAACTATTAATTAAATGTAAATAATCTGTAAAAAAAATTTGAAGCTTTATTTACAAAATAATTTTCATCGACAATCATTATTTATAGAATAAAAATCAATGATTCTGACTAATAATTTGTTATGATTAATCATTTACTTTAATATACTATATATCTTTATATAAAAAGAGATAACTTAAAAACATGTTAAACAAAATTTATATTTATAAACAGTTTCTGATGTCAAATATGCATATAAAAATAAATGTACTTATATATAAAATACAAATAAAAATTTACTCGATAGTTGGAGCAGTCGAAGGATTAAATTTTTCTATGATTTTAGGATTAATAGGCACACATATTTTTCCTGTATTTGGATGAACACAAAATGGAGATTTTAATAAATGATTTAATCCTTTTGTGACATTTATATCCAATCGAGGATAGCACCACTTAATTTTTATTAAATTAATGAAGTTGCGCATACTTGGTGGAAGTTTATTCTATGAAAAAAACATTCTTAGAACATCAAAAAAATTTCTTTTTTATAAATGATTATAACTATTACCTTTGTTAATAAACAATCATAATAATTTACTACTGCATTCCATCTATCAAAAGATGTTTCATACTTCATTATTTCTTTTTTAAAATCATTTCGTACGGATTCATGAACAGATATAAGAAATTCATTTACATTTTCCGTAGTTTCTAATAACTTTTGTTCATTAATGCAAATGTCAATGAATGATTGATCAATTATATTTATTGCTCTTCTAAAATAAAACACACACACACACACACATATATATATATATATATATATATATATATATATATATATATATATATATATATATTTAATTTTCTTGATTAAAGAATATATATATATATATATATATATATATATATATATATATATATATATATATATATATATAAAGGGAGATACTTGCCAACCTAATATATATATATATATATATATATATATATATATATATATATATATATATATATATATATATATATATATATATATATATATATAAACACACTACTTTTATATTAACTTTGAAAATTAATATATTTATTACAAGAATCAAACTTACTTAATACAATTAATTAATTGACTTTCTTTTTTAAATTCTGATAAAAATTTTATTTTATTGTTTCTATTTAAATATTCAGCAACTGATGATCTTATTCTGGAATCTAAATGTCTTGCTTTCGTATCACAAATCCAACAATGAATACCACGGCGTCCAGAGAAAACCCATAAAATATGTTCAAAACCAAAATCCTCTATAACAAATGCATTAATTACATTATACATATTAATTTTTTGTATAAAAATTAACTAGTTGCAAAAAAATACCTCTTAAAGTAACATCCAAAATTTTACAGGCAAGATTCATATATTTCCAACACAGTTGACAGACATTTGTACCTTTACAACACTTTCGTACATCATTATAATCAGAAATGTCAATATCTATAACAACTTCTTTCCTTTCTGGTATTAATTTAAACATTTCACTTGCTGGTCTATTATACTCAGCACCTATATCTATTTTAATTGGATTTTGTTTCTGTACAGCTTTTATGAAATCATCTTTTGTACTAAATGAATTAAATCTTGAATATACACCACCCTCAAGATTAAAAGAAAATTCTCTATGTTTAAATGTACTGTACTTGTAAAGATATACTTCGTGTTTGTACTCTAACCAACGACAAAATGTATCATAAGGAAATAATCTTCTGTAATAAATTTTTAATTGTTCAGGAAATATTTCATCTTTATTCTTATTTTCAAATGAACTTTCATTCAGTAGATATGAGCTGTCACTTGGTATTTGTTCATATTCCTTAATAATGCTATTCTTATAATCATTTTCTTCACTTATATTAAAATAATTTTCACTATTTACATTACCAGAATCATTTATGCCATTCATATCATCATCATTTACATTACTGAAACCATTTATATTATCAAATTCATTTATACCATTCATATTATCGGAACCGTTTATATCATTTACATCATCGATATCATTTACATTATCGAAACCATTTATATTATGAAACTCATTTATACCATTCACATTATCGGAACCGTTTATACCATTCACATCATCGATATCATTTACATTATTGAAACCATTTATATTATCAAATTCATTTATACCATTTACATTATCAACAACATTTAAACCATTCATATTAACAATTTCATTTATATCATTTATATTATTTACAACGTTAACGTTATCAGCATCATTATCGTCATTTATTAAAGTTGAAAATTCTGTTGTATGTGTTTTCATTTTTTCTACTCCAATTTATACCATTTGTCAAAACTTCTAAAATATTTAAAATTAATTATTTTATATATTACGAAACAAAAGAATCACAATTAATTGCAAATACATACAATTTACCAAAATTAGCGGGAAACTTATAATTGTTTACAATTTAATCGTACCTACTGTCTTATTTTCATAACTGACAAACTTAAAAGTTATTAAATGTCCTATTTATTGCGGAGTATTATATTTAAAATAACTGTTTTTAAAATAATTACTACTGATTAAAATTCAATATTATGAATACAGATTAAAATATTATACAATTATAGCAGTCAACACTTGTAACCTTGGTATTAAATACATCAATGCTTCAAACCATATAAAATAACTTATAAAACTAAACACATAATTTATACACAGCACCAATAATATGACAAATTATTAACATTATTTTTATCTACAGTTCACGCATGAAACAAAGTACGTGAATGAAACATTTCTACAAATAATGTATTTAATCAAGAAAATTAAATTGCAATTGATTTAAGACTTTGCATACAAAAATATATATTAAATATTAAAAAGCAAATATATATTTTTTAAGAAAAAACAAATTGCAAAAACATTATATATATATATATATATATATATATATATATATATATATATATATATATATATATATATATATATATATATATATATATAATGTTATTAAATATGAAATGTCCGATTTTAAATCAAAAGTTTAGTTTATTAAATCTCAAACAAGAAGCAGTACAATTAATCAAAGTATGCGCCTAATAATCGACACAATTTTGCCATCTTTTAGGGTAATTTACTTATGCCGGCAGCAAAGAAGCTTGGAGAAAATGAGGAAGAAATTACAAAAAGCATTTTTCACAGCTTGTTGAGGATTAAATATTTTTTCTTGCAAAAAGTGGTCCAATGCCTGGAATAAATGGTAATCAGTTGGTGCAAGATTTGGTGAATATGGTTGATGACAAAGAATTTCCAAATTTAGCTCATGTAGTTTGAACAACGTTATTTATGCGATATGTACTTCAAGATGTATACGCTTCCACTAGTGCTTTCAGCTCATCGTTATTCACCTTGGTCTCAGATCGCCCATGTGGGTCATTTTTAAGATTAAAATCGTCAGAACGAACTCAACTTATTCACATCTGTGCATTCATTAGCTACATACTCGCTAAATACTTCGTTGATATTTCGAGATATGTCGTTGATATGTCCGCGGGCATTAGTTCCACGACGGAACTCATATTCGAAAATAACAGGAATTTTTGATTTATCCATGGTTTTATAAAAATTGCTCTAAGACAATTTGAAAGATAATCACAAATCAAAACGTGTGTTTGGAAGATTGAATTATATCTTCACTATAAAAAAAACAAGAATTGTCAAAGTGAAATATCAGATATTGACTATCAAATTTAGTATTTAAGGAAATCATACATTTTATATTTAATGAACTAATACATACATACATACACGCACGCACACACACACACACACACACACACATATATATATATAGAGAGAGAGAGAGAGAATACAATTGATGTGTTACAAAAATGTCTAAACAACAATTAAATATACAATGAAATAATATATTTTATATATATTGCATTTACATTTATTTTGCACGTATTTACAATTTAAATAATGAAAAACTATAAAACAAATATATTCCAGTTAATATTTTTTTAATGTAGAAAATACATACATATATTTAAACAAATAACACAATTTGTTTTCAATATAAAATGAACATTTTTGCTATGTAAAAAATACATTGAATTTCAGTAACGTTAATAGACATTACTATATTTAAATAACTTCCAAACAAAAGAGAAATAGTCAACTTTTATAACAATATATTGCTAATTTACTGTTTTGTTGAAACGAAAACGGCGAAAGAAATTCACAAAACATTCAATATTAAGAAAAAGTACAGTAAAAATTATAAAAGAGTACGTCGATGAAAGTTGTACTAAATTTAAAATAAAATCAAATTGATCAGTTTTATTTAATAATAGATATAAATAATGAACAATACAAAAAATTACAGTTCTTAATTGAAATGGTTCTAAAATCAAATTTAAAGATGAAAAATATTGTAATAAAATACAATACATAAATTATATATTGAGCAATTAAAAGTCTGATTGTAAATTTTGTAGTCTTAATATTTATACACACGTATACAAATGATGTATATATATATATATATATATATATATATATATATATATATATATATATATATATATATATATATGTATAAAATTTTATTGTATATATAGAAGAATAAAATAAATAATTGCAATTTCACTAAAAACTATTAACATATATTTTCTTTTAGAAAAGTATAATTTTTCTAATGAATCAAAATTTAATTTGTATCATACATAAAGTGCATTTTAAAATAAATACATTAAAAAATAAATATTTTTGATTAAGTATACAAACATTTATATACACGTTAATAACTTAAAAAAAAATTGACAGCCAACAAATTTCTATGAAGAGTATATTAAACCATAATCTTCAAAAATAATAAAACATAATTTTTTATCATAAAAAAATGATAAATCTTTGTCTAATCAATGTAAATAATTAAGTAAATGCAGGCCCGCCCTAAGGAATCGGCCACCCGTGTGCGAAAATATTTCAACCGCCCGTGTGCAAAAATATTTCGGCCGCCTCCATTCTAAAATTGCACTTTTTCCATGACAGACTATTGAATGATATTTATTACCTTAAAGGGAAAGGATAATCAAAATTTTCAGAGAAATGTGTTAGAAATACAATGATAATATGTGTTTGTATTCGAAAATGGTCTCTCAGTAATATGTAGTTAAACGCTATAATCAAGTAACGACGAACAGGTCAAAATATTACATAATGGCTGATGTGGCTAGACAATTTTAAAGAATGTGTTGTTTCACATCTAAAAATTATAGGTAATCGAGTGGTTTTCTTGGAATCGGCTGCCCCTAAAGCTCGGCCGCCCGTGTGCATTGCACATATGGAAGGGGCGGGCCTGAATAAATATATTTTTTATCATTTTACTTTTTTTAAAAAAATATATTATTACTGACCAAATACAATAATTTTAACTGTTTGTATTATTGAATTAAAAACATTTATGTTCTTTGAATTAGTTTGTCCTAATTTTGAAAAATAATATTTAAATTTAAATTTTAATAAATGTTTATTTTTTTGTAGTAAAATTAACTTATGCTAAACTTACTGAATATGAAAATAGTGCACGTTTTATGAATATATGCATATATGTACATATATTCGTATATATGTATAAATATTCGCACACATAAAATGTAAACATATGTTTATTTTTTTCCAAGTGTTTTAAAAGACTGATGGTTTGTAATCATAAAATTAAATACTATTAACGCAACTTTTAAAAATTATGAGATATTTTCATATTTTTGTTAATGTTGGAAAAGTCTAGAAATAAAATTATATTATCAAGACTTCGTGTAATTCCGGATAAAACCGTCAGCACAGCACGATAATAATTTACTTTTGTTTTGCTGGGCGACTTTATTTTGTCGAATCGTTTATGGTATTTGTACATATTTTAATCATAAGTCGTAGATTGGTCTTCGTCTAATATATTATAGTGATTGAAATACTGTGCAATCAAAGTGTGATTCATCATTATACTTTTGATTAAGTGTACGAAAGCTATTTGTGTTTAATTTCTACCAATTTAAAAACAATATATTTTTTAACCATTATTATATTGATTGTCAAAAAGCTAATAGGTATTTTTTGTGCAATTATCTTGTAATTTATATATATATAACTTATAATAATAAATCATATTCAGTGATACAATTATTCTTTTGTTTAGATAAAATGTCTTTGTACCCATCTTTGGAGGATAT
>CP092090.1:34373567-34428567 GCA_029203775.1 Neoneuromus ignobilis
ATAATTATATTTCTTTTTTTGTCTTTTGTGCCCATTTTCTTAATTTTTTAATGATGCTAAAATTTAAATTTGTTTTCATTAAATAATCTTATAAGTGTTAATTAAGCTGGTGGTATATTAACAACCAGAATACAAAAGTTATATTTGTTATTACAATGATTTTTTTTAAATATAGTTATATATTTTTTTAGAATTCTGCAGCCTGGTAGTTACACCACTGAATATAATATTTTTACTTACAATGGAGAAAAATTATAAATATTTTTTTCATCTACAAAACATGAGTAGTTTTAATTAAATATTTCAACTTTATACTTTTATTACAATATTCTTTAAATTTCAACGTGCACATTCAATAAATGATAGAGTTGTAATAAAGTATTAATAATTATATAAATCATATAAGAAATTAATTATTTAAAATAAATAAAAGTAATCAAAAAATGCAGAAAACAAGAATTATCGTAAGAACAATAATCGCAATTTCCAAGCAATAATGGCACACAAAAATGTGACGACGATTATTATTAAGACTCGATATAGTTGTCACTTGCCTGGCCACTGATGTCTTCGATCAGTTAAAGGTACATACACAACACCCATAAGAGGTGTGCGAGTGACTGAGCCATCGGTTTTTTTATCGATTTGTTCGAGTTGCTGATTTCCTCCTTCTGGACCTACCGGTACAATAAGACGGCCGCCAAGTTTTAATTGATCTACTAACTAAAAAAAATATTTATTATTTGAAAATTCCAATTTATGGAAAAAATATATGTTAATTACTGCTTGTGGTAATGTAGGTGCTGCTGCTCCTACATGAATTGCATTGTATGGACCTTCTTCAGGATAACCTAACCTTCCATCACCAACTTAAAAATTCAATAATTAGTTGATACACATTAATTATTACAAAAAGTAATACAAACCAACTAATTTAACCCGTTCATTATTTATCAAATTTGGTTTATCTTTCAGTATATTTGATTTTGCAAATTCCACTAATTCTGGAATATGATCTATTCCAACAGCTTTTCCAGTCTCTCCAAGCATCAATGCCATACAAACAGTCAGGTATCCACTTCCTGAACCTACATCTAACGCTTTTTCTCCTTCTTTTAAATGGTCTCTTAAAAGTTCTAATGCATAAGCATGCATATGTGGAGCACTAATCGTAACACCATATCCTATTCCTTGAGGCGAGTCAAAATAGGGATTATGAGGGCAATATGAACCACGATCAGTATCTAACATTGCTGACTCCACTCTAGGACTCTTTATTATTCCATTCGCTATTAAAAAAATTCAAAAAAATTTTTTTTTATAAACCAAAAATAATTTCATTTACTAATACCTTTTAAATGCCTTATCATATCTGAATTATTTCTACCATGAGATCTCCACGCCATAACGTTATCAAATATATATATTGAAAACAAAATTATTAAAATAATTCGTCGCAATGTCAAGCAAGCATGTATTTTGTAAATAAAAATTGAATTTCCAACTGTCAAATATTTTAAGGTTATAGACGTAAATTTGCCATATGGTATATACATACATAAATGCTATTTATACCTGTCGCCATGTGAAATATTTTTACGACATAAAACTTTAAATGATTTATTAATTAATATTTTTTATTAACCGTATTTTAGAAATATTTCAAAAGAAGAAAATTATTAAAATTACGGATAATATATAATTAATTTAGTTAAGAACTGAATGTAAACGACAATTGAATCAACTTTATTTTTAGATACTGCAATCTTCCGTTTAAATAAATAAATACATATATTTACATTAAACATTGATACGCACACATACAAATATTTAAATCTTGACACTTGCAATATACATTGTATGATGTTATAAAATTTATTTTTAGTTTTTTCAACAAAGGGGTAATAAATATAATAACATTTCAAATTTTAATATTTATTATATTTTTTGCTTATAATTTTAATGTTTTGAATATTTTTTTGGTTTACTTTGTTGTATAATAAGTTTGTTTTTCTGTCTTGTCACTTTTGTAGCTGGTTCTAAATTACCAG
Organism: Neoneuromus ignobilis; assembly: GCA_029203775.1. Classification (NCBI taxonomy): domain Eukaryota; kingdom Metazoa; phylum Arthropoda; class Insecta; order Megaloptera; family Corydalidae; genus Neoneuromus; species Neoneuromus ignobilis. The sequence goes on from CP092090.1 coordinate 34,375,619, forward strand.
TTTGTAACTGTCTTAAATTTTGTTGAGGAATTGTTGTGTCTTGTATCCTTCGTTTTTCAGTATGATAACGAGTAAGTTCTTGAAAGCGAGCGATTAATTTATTTTTCTCACGGCCTTCTTGATACTTTGTTACTACTTTTTCTTCATGATTGCCATGTTTGTATTTCGCAAGATGACTTTCTAACTGCTTACTAGTTCTTGGTAAATCATGTGAATTAAAATCGTATGGATCACAATGTTTATTTCTTTCAAATGCTTTTGCTATAATTTTATCACCTTTTCGTTCTGTACTAGACCCAGCACTAGTTTCTTCAGCAAAATGTCGCAGCATAAGATTTAATTTATCTTCATGTTGTCTTTGAAGTAAAATTAATCTTTTTTCACCTTCAAGTCGTACTTGTTGTAATGCATGACTTAAAGCCTGTACTCTCCAAACACTAGTTTCACATTCCCTTTCTAATTCCATAACTTGTACTTCTAATTTTTTACTACTGTCACGTAAATCAATGACTTTTTGAAAATATTTGTACAATAATGTTCGCATCTCATTCTCAGATAATTTATTTAATCTCTGCATAAGCATTTCCTCACCTTTTTCACGTTGAATTCTTTCATTATTCATTTCTTTTCTGCCACAAATAAGTTCATTTTTATATTCTATTGCAGCATCTATTGCTTCAATAGCTTCTTCACATTCAAGCAATTTTCTTTCCTCTGTATCAGATAATATTTTTTCTTTTTGTAATTTACAATCAAGTTGATATCTTTGATCCATTAAACAATCTCTAGTACGTCTTAAATTTCTAATTTCATGTCTTAATGATTCTTTTTCATCTGCATCCATTGTTCTTTCTAAATCAATTGATTTTTCTTTTAAAACTTGATCTAAATGTGAAATTCGAGCACTAACTTCTCTTAAATTTCTTTTTTCTTCATCACCTTGAAGTCTTGTGGTTTGTTGTTCTAATTCTGCAATTTTTTGCTTATCTTCTAATAACTCTCGTTCTAAATTATATTTTTTCTTTTCTTCTTTCTTGAATTGTTTTTTCAATCTTTCCATTTGTTTCCTTGATGTATGCAAGCTATTTTCAAGCTCTAATACCTTTCTAGCACTTTCATCTGCTATTTGTTTGATACTTTCTATATCTTTTAATCTCTTTTCATAATACAGCGCTAAATTCTTGAATTTTTCAACATCATTCCGATGTTCTGCCTTAACAATATTATTATTTTGTAATAACACACTTTCTGATTGAGCAAGTTGTGTTCGAGCTTTATAGTATTCTTCCTCTAATTTTGATCTTTTTTTTTGAAACTTTTGTTTAGCAGATGTTCGAGTATCACAATTTCTGATCATATCTTCTATTAATTGTTCTTTTATTTGAATTGTATACTGTAATTCATCTATTTGTTTTTGTGCACCTTCTAAATCTGCTACAACTTGTCGAATTTTATTTTGTTTCGTTTCATTATTTAAAAGAAGTATTTTCAGTTTCTGAACTGGATCTGAAGTGTTGATTTCAGTTTTTACCTCTACATTCTTTTCTTCAATTTCTGGACTACTTCTTCCTTCATCATAATCTTTAATATGCAAATCAGTGGATAGTGAATGTCTAGTTTCTGATAAATCAATATCCAATGTTTGGCCAGGATGTATACTCTTTCGTCGACCACGTGCGCCTTGTATATGAAAAACAGGACTATTAGGTATTTCTGTATTTTCACAATTTAAATCGATTTTCTTTAAACATTTTTCAATAACGTTTAATTTTATGTCACAATAATTTCTAAAATGTTCATCACATTTTTCAGAATTAATTTTATCTGTTTGAATACAAAACTGTTCCATATAAATATCTAATTTTTCTATTAAATCAGGATGTTGATAATCTATATCTGTTTCAGTTTCAGATTCACTTTCACAATTTGTAGGTGTTGATGTTTCATGATCAGTTTCAGTTTCTTCTTCTATACGGCCCAATGATCTCCTCGGTTCTGTTACTCCTATACTGATTGTTTCTTCACTGCTTAAACATTCTTCACATTCCTGTTTTAAAAATAACCATTCTGATATTTGTTCTCGTTCTTGCTCTGGTAACATATTATTTGCTATTAATTTATGAAATAAATCTTCTGCATTAGATACTAATTTTAACCATTGTGAAGCAGCAAATTGAAGACCAAACATATCGGCAGTTGTACTTTGATCAACTGATTCTTGATCATTAGTAAAATGTTCTATGTATTCTTCTGATAAAACATTTGAAAATGAATTTGTTATAACAAAATTTTTTACATTTTGAACTCTTAATGCAAATTGTAATGTATATAATGTCTCTGTAAAATCTTGTAATAATGGAGAAACACAACAAATAACTAGTGTTTTTGCACGTCCACCAAATGAATCTTTAAGTAGAGTTGTTAATGTTGATTGGTTATATGGAATACATTGTTGATAACCTGGACACATTGTTGTTAAAGCACTAACTATTCTATCTAATGTTAATAAACCATTATCTGTTGGTAGTATTTGTGGTTCAGCAAAATTACCCATAACACATACTTTTTCCGAACTTGTTAAATCAGCAAAACTTGCTGTTGATATTCTATGTTGTAATGTACCATCAGAAGTCATCCACTGTTGTTCAATAGTAATGGTAAATAATGTATGGGCTTGATGTGGAGCTCTGTTGTTCATACCAAGTTGTAACCAATGAAATACATCACTTACTGAACAACACTGAACACTTCCTGCACCTAGTAAATCTTGAATATTTTCACCACAAATTTGAGTCCATGCTATATTAACAATACTAGTACGTTCAGGATGATGTGCTAAACGACTAAAAATTTCTCGTACAGCTCTTGGTATAATTCCATGTTCTGTTTCACTGAACGCACAATGTAATCCTGGTCCCAACAAAGTATATGATTTTCCTGATCCTGCTTGACCGACTGTAACAACCGATATATCACAACCTTCGAGCACATAATTGACAAGAGGATAAACAGCTGAAGTGAATATTTGATTTTGAGTACATTCAATTGGTAATGCATAGGAAACTGAAAATGTATGTTGATTTCCTAGTTGAACTTGATTTGTAAATGGATGCGATTGGACATATACCATATCTCCTGGATTAACATCAGGACGAATTCGTAAAGCTACTTGTATTGGAACTTCCATTTTTTTATAATTTATTAGTTTGAAATATGAACTTTACTCAATCAATATGCATACTTAAAAATATTATACGAAAAATAAACACAAACATATTTGAAATAATTATATTTATATTATGACTTATGTTTTTCGATCTTGTATACATATTTTAATAATTATTTTGTTTTACATTTTGACATTTTAAAACTCATGCGGTTATGTAGCCGCTGGCTGTCATGTCTTCGTTTTATTGTGCTATACATACACACATAAGATGTATTGAAGTTCAGTTTACAGTGAATAAAAACGTATTAATGGTATTTTGTTACCAAATGCATTCTTTTTTTAAAAAAGATATTTAGACAAATTAAAAAATATCATATGAAATACAAAATTATAAGTATTTTTTCTATTTATCTGTGTAGAAATATTTTAAATATTATTAAGATTAAGATTTATCTTTTTATTACAGTGTAATTAAAGTTTAAATTATTTTGAATAAAACAAAAAGAAAATTAAATTATATTATTTTTATTCATTTAAAAAACTATTTTTTCTCCCCCTATTGTATATTTATTATATATTATATATAAATAAAAATTAGATTTAAAGTAAGTACACAAATCAAGGTAGTATAGATTATAATTTATATTGAACATCAACATTTCAATACAGCAAACAATGGATATGTCATAAATGTAAGGTTAGTCCCTTTTGTCGGAATTAATACAATTTTTATGTTATAAATTATATAAAAAATATATAAAATGAACATAATAAGCAATGATCCCGTTGAACTTCAAAATTTAATTAAAAGTAATGTAAAAATAAAAACTAGCGATGGAAATATTCACGCGGGTAAAATATTTACAATTGATCCTATTACAAAAAGGTTAATTATGAAATTTTTTTTTTCGTTTTCTCGTGATTGTTATTAACTGTAAATTTATATAATTTTAGTGTTATTCTAACTCTCAAAGTTCATAATCAAGTGGAATTTGATGTTATTATTGGATCATCAATTAAATCTTTAGAAATTACTTCTAGAGATGATAAAGATGATTTAGAATTATTTCCAACAACGAATTTGTCAGAAGAGTTATTATTTCGAAAACAAAGTTTAAAAGAATGGCTTTTAAAGAATCAAATTCCGGTCACAGAAAAAGGGTTAGATTTAAAAATTGATAATGGTTGTTACATACTACCACCTTACACAAAAGATGATTGTATATCTGATAACGTTATTGTGAAAGAAAATGTTCAAAAAGTAATTGCTTCTTTAAAAACGCCTTAAAAACGAAATATATGATATTGTTTTAAATTACATATTAATTTTAATATATTTATAAATTAAAATAAGTTAATGTACTTTAATAAATAACTCAAAATTGTATTTTTAATTTGAGAATAAATTATAAGTTAATAATACTTATGAATTCAAATAGAAAATTATACATAATAAAATTTTTGATATATGAATATTTAATACAATTTGTTTATATATACAATATATATAGTGATGTGTCAGATCATTCAAGAATGGATACAGATATGTATAGGACTACATATTTAAAAAGACCCAAATAAATATTTCAATTGAACAGAACTTAAAAACGATCTTTAATATATATATATAAATATATATATATCAGATATATATATATATAATGTACATAAATTTCTTTGTATAACAGAACTATACCTTCAAGGAAGAAAATTGTATTGCAAATATATATATATATATATATATATATATATATATATATATATATAAAACGTTAAAAAACAGTATTCATCTGATAACTTGTTAAATTTTGATCGGCACTTGTTATTACATCATTTTTGAAATACACGCCAGCGATTAGACAAGAATAAACATTTAAATTGTATGTGCATATGTGTATAATTGTACGTGTATGTATGTGTGGATTGATGCATTTTAGTCCCTAGTAAACTATTAAGGTGTTAAAATGTGGATATTTGCAACAGGGATATCAAAAAATACAAAAATTCGACTGTCTTATGCATTCGTTGTGAAGGATCTGCTTGCTCGTAAATATGACAATAGTGGAAATGAAATGATATGTTGTCGGCTATAGGAATCTTTTATACTGACTTCAGTATTTATTAATTATGTGTAGTGGATGTCGGTTTAATAGAGTCTCGTTTTTGATCTCCGCCATAAATACGTTTAATTGTTTACATGACAATATTAATAACGCAGTAGATGTGTGATTTGCTGTCTTGTAAACTACCTGCTCGAACTCGAAATGTTCTATCGAACGTGGAGAGTAAGAGTAAACGTATAGAAATGTGTAACGGTCCTCTTCCACACAAAGGGACAGGTGGAGATATGAATCCGATCTGTTCGAATTCAATAAATCATAGGTCATCTAGGTGGATGAGACCAAGTACCTCAGTATCATATTCGACAAATGTCTAAACTTCAGAAGTCATACTCAGTATGTTCTCTTGAAGACTCAGGCGCAGTTCTGCAGGCTGTACCCACTACTGAATAAGAAGTCGAAACTGTCGCTGAGAAGTAAGCGTTATGCTCTCTACCTCAGCTGCATTCGGTCGATTATGACGTATGAGTCCAACCTGGGCCTATCAAGCCCATGACACCAATTCGATTCAGGTGTTCCAAAATAAGTATGCTCAACTCAACCGAAGTGCGCACTATTTTGTCCAAAACACCACTGAGACCTCTAGCTTCCGACGATCGACGAGTTTGACTGCGGACAAGCACGTCAACTGTATGAAAGAGCAAAAGCCATCGACAACGCACTTGTTCGTGCCATAGGAACAATTGATTTTCTTGTGGAGTACAATAAGTACAAGTGGCCCCATCAACTTGCACCGTTGGAAATGACTTCGAACTCACAAGAGAAGCCATTACATTAAATCTGGTCAGTAAGAGTTACATTAAATCAGTCTCTCGCTCTCGCGAGAGTGACCTAAAGCTTCGCTGGTCATACGTCGTGCAACCGTCCCACAAAGGACACAGAAATGCTCCACCATGTAATAATTACCTAACTATAAGATAATCCAGAAATATGTGAAACGAGTCAAATACCTCCTAGCGAGGTAAGTATTCTATGACCGATTCAATTGGCTGTCGACTCATAAGACACCCGTAATAATGATAATTTCATTATTTATAAATTAACAAATTCTGTAAAAATGTAAAGTAGTGTTCGAATTTTCAAACTAATTAGCTAGATAAAGATGTTTTCGCTGAAAACGTCCGTAAAATATCATTAGATAACATAGTTTGGATTTTAATTCTATAGATGTTTTTTTAAACGTGATAGAACTTTAAATTGAACAAAGTCATACCTCCCACGCCGTTTTTGATTTTGTGTCACCTTTAAAGACTGAATTGAATAACCGATTTGCTGAAATAGGAAATGATAATCTCTATCAAATAACAAATTTAGATCCTCATACAAGGATAAATTCTTTAACGCTTATATTAAACAGAAATTAATTACATTTTTGGAAGATGCAAATTTCATGACAGTTACAATTTCTAAAGAAAAAAAAACTACGATTCATTAATGGATTCAATGGATAGTATACTAGACTTTGATTATGACAATTCCGAAAACAAAACTTCTGAAATGGACTGTGATTCACTTACAGAATATGTCAAAGAAAAGAAGTTACCAAGAGATCAAAACCATTAAAAGATTGGGAAGTAAATAATAACAAATGTGCAAATTTAAGCCGCATTACTCGTACATATTTACCTGCTCTTGCCACAAGCATTCCAAGTGAACAATTTTTTAGTCCAGCAGGAATTATCTATGATCATCAGAATAAACTAGAAGGCGACAAAGCTGCAAAGTTGCTCTTTCTGAAATATAATTTACCACTACTGAGTTTTGATTACAATGTTTAACTTGATTATTAATAAAAAATCCGATTTTTGTTTCAAGTTATATATATTAAAGTATTTGAAGTTTTCCTTTTGTTTGCATTGTGTTAGATGTTTGTTACTCGAGCCATATTGTGGTATTAGTTTAAATGATTTATTTGTACAAAGTAAGAAATTCTTGGCATCACGATATTATAATTTTATATTTTTTTCTGAACTATATTTTTTAGACCCATCATATATATATATATATATATATATATATATATATATATATATATATATATATATATATATATATATATATATGTAGTGTATGGTTATATCAAATAAAAATGAATTATTAAGATTTACTTTATACTTAAGTAAATATATTCACAAAAATAAATATAATAATTACAAATTGCATACATATTTTTACTGTTATTATATTTACACATGTAAAAATTGATAGTTAATATTGTATGCCACATATTCTTTTACAATATTTAATGACTATTAGATTTTTTTAAAAAAATATTGAAAGTAGAAAAGAATGTGTGTGTGTGTGTATGCATGTATATATATATATATGTGTGTGTGTGTGTGTGTGTGTGTATATATATATATATATATATATATTTATACACATATATATATATATATATATATGTGTGTGTGTGTGTGTATATATATGGAAACATAAACATACACCTTTGTATATATATAAACAATTACATATGATGTGTGTTTACAATGTATTTACTGAATATTTTATCAATATTTTTTTAAAAAAGGTTTATGTATTATTATAATTTTGGATTATTCTTATTTAAAAAAATACATTTTTAAATAAAATTAATAGTTATAATATTTTAAGCTAAATGCAATGAAATTTATATACATAACTCATGCACAAAACTATACTTGTAAATTAATGATAAAAAAATCATTTAAAATACACATTAATACAAAAAGTCAAAGTATATCATAAAAGTAATCATACATATAAAATATATTTCTATTTTTAGATCATAAGTTTTGCCTTTATTTTAATTACATCAAATTAACGTTTTATAACAAAATTTAAACATTTAAAACACAGTTTTAACAAATAATAATTATAAAATTGGTTGGTTTATTGATGTATTAATTTGATAGTGATGTACTCATAATTTACATTAAAAGCCAAGTATAGTATTTCAAATGTATAGTATTATATATATATATATATATATATATATATATATATATATATATATATATATATATATATATATATATATATAATGTATGTACATATATATATGAAGCAGCTCATCATTAGGGATCACACCTGTAATTTTATTAAACCAACTAAATAATTTATTTACAAGAATGTGTCATGACTTTTATTTTATTTTTGATTATTTGAATTTTGCCATAAAAACTGAAATAATTTGTTATAAAATGATATATTTATTGATATACTGTATTTGGGGGCCAATTATATTATGCCACACACAAATAGATATAAGAGCATTATTTCCACATCAGTGTACCATGTATTATTCTTAGGTTATACAGGAAACATTTCAGCCAATTTCAAATTGGTCTAAATGAATATGGTCAGTATATTCTTAATCATTTATGATAGTCTGTGTTTTAATAGTTTTGTGATATTGGTAGACAAGTTTTACTGATTGATTATTACATTTTTCTTTTGAAATTTTTATTTCCTTAATAGAATGCAACAGAGTCAACTATTTACTTTACTCTTTATGATATTCATCTGATTTATTATTTACTGTACAAAATCATTTTTAACTTCATTCATCATTTTGATTGTCTATGAGCTGTCATATATATAAACATGCATACATACACACATAGCATGCATATATATATAATATATATATATATATATATATATATATATATATATATATATATATATATATATATATATATATATACATACAGTTGTAAGATGTCGTACTTTAAAAATCATATTTTTTTAAAAAATAAGTATGTTTCTACTAAAATTAAGTCATTTCATTACTTTTGTTACACTTTATAAAACATTCTTTCTAACTTTACTCTTTTACTATATTACCTATTTATTTACTGTTAATACATATATACTTACATACTATATATATATATATATATATATATATATATATATATATATATATATATATATATATATATATATATATATATATATATATATGTAATGTGTATATGCATTTAGAAAAATATTTACATTTATAAAGTTTTTAAATAATTTATAATAAAACAATATTAGCAACAATATAGTCAAATTTTATAGAAACTACTGATGCAATAACATTGTAAGAACATATTATTTTACACTTTTACATTTGAAATATAAAATGTGTTACATTATTTCAATAATGTAACAGTTATATGTGGTATGTGTACATATACACATGCATATATTTCAGTATAGTTTTATTCATATTTTTTCACTGTGTACATGCCTTTAGTTTCATAAAATATTTTAGAAAAATTTGATTTAATTTTCAGTACTGTATTTACTGTTATTTTTAAATTTTTTCTTTTGTCGAGTGAATATTAGAAAATTGATTTTTTATTAAAAAAATTTGACTATCTTGCCTATAAAAATTTAATATTTAACATCATAGTATGTAAGTCAACATAACATATCACAGCAGAATTTTACATTACACACCATATTTTAGTGTGTTATTGGTTATTAATGTGCATCTACAGCAAGATACAAATTTTGATATAAGTGATTTTGTACAAAGTATTTGGGCACTACAATTGACTAATATGTTAAAATTTTCAGAAATGTTGACTAATTTTTAGTTTTACAGATTTACTGACCAATCTATTGAAATTAACAATCTTGATTTTGCAAACATTTCTCTGATAAATAATTTCAAATTACATAGCGTCAAAATGGAATCTATGTGATTCCTGTAATCTTTCTTTTTTATCTTCTTGCCGTTCTTTCCAATAAAGTGCTAGTATAATAATAGTTATAATTCCACAAACGGTTGTTAATCCTGCTACACTCATAAGAATTAATTTGCTAGGAGTAACAAATAACTGTGCTTTCCATTTAGAAGGTTGTAAAGGTGGCCATGGAATAACAACCATTTGTGAATTTGGAATGATCTGTGTCCAATCCCGTGACCTATTTGAAAGTCCAACTGTTAATGTATCGACAAAATTTGGTGTACGACCCAAACCAAAAATTGTATAAGGTAAATTTAGTGAAAAATAAGCAGATTGAGGAAGCTGTGCAGAAACTGCAGTTCTTCGTTTGCCTTCTTGTGTAGTTGTACGATATGAGATACGAGGACCGGGAAGATTGGTGCCTAAAATAAATTTCCATTGTATTATAGACTTACATATGAATTACTGACATGTATTTAATTGTAATTTTTTACTAACCGTAGGTACGTTTCTTTTTACCAAGATTTCCTACAATTGTTGGATTTCTGCTATTTGTAAGTCCGGTAAGAACCATCACTTTTATAAAATTGGCATCATAATCAAGAGAATTTTTAAAAGCAATTACTTTATATGGCTGAACAGAATTTTTTGTCTTTTGAACAAATATCAAATCTAGGATACCGTCTTGATAAAAATCATAAAAAACAGCCATAACAGTATCGTTATTATAAGGTTTTAATGCCCTCCACTGAATTTCATAAGTGCGATTAAAATTTCCACATTTAGTTTCACAAGGAACATTTTCTAGCAAAAAAGACTGAGTTTTACCATTATTGTTGGAATGCAATGTAGCTAATAAGTCTGGATAGCCGTCCATATTAAAATCACCACTTCGAAGTGTTATAGCATCAGTATATAGCTTATGATCTGGTTTAACAAATCCCCACATGATGTTATCATTATCTTTAAAATCAACTTTTAAATCATGCCATTTATTTTCACAATATACTAAAATTGAACAATTTATAAACTTTTCATCATAACATACAGGAGTTACTAAATCCATTCTTCCACTTAATTCCATATCAATAAATAGCGATTGTCCAATGTATTTTGCACTCCTTGGTTGATCAATATAATGACTATATCTAAAACCTCTTAGTTCTTCATTTCCATACCAAATTTCAAAATTATATTCTGTTGTTATGAATAAATCTGCATTACAATCTGCATTCAAATCTAAAAATGCATGACTGTGAGGTACACGTATTTTTGATTTTCTTTTATTATCCATAAAGGTTTCTGTAGGTGTTGTTCGATTATTATTAAATATCCAAAATGTTCTTTCACCTTCTGTGTTAGTTCCAAACAAATCTATAATCATATCTTGGTTATAATCAATAGCCAATGGTTGGCCACTCATAGTTAACATTGATTTGTTTTCATTTGTACAGTTAAGATGATCTAAACCTCCCCATAAAACATAAACTTTTGTAAGTGTCGGTTCTTTCTTATTTTTTTCACTCGCAGTGACTAATATATCCATAAATGCATCACCATCAAAATCTCCTGGTACAACACTAGTTATTTGCAAATTATTAAAAGTACATTTGAGTCCAACTCCCGGTTTTAAAAATGGTTCTTCATCAGCAGCTAATAATATTTCAATAGTAGAACTATTATCTCGCAACACAAAAACATCTGTGAGTTCATCTGAATTGAAATCTCCAAACGCTGCTGGCAAACCATCAGTTATAGATGAAAAAACTGAACTTGTAATATCACTGCTCAGAACACAATGAAATGAAAAATATATAAAAATAATGTACAACATTTTCATTAGTATGTTGTTCTCATTTATTTAACCTTAAATAAAATTACTTTTTCACTTACAAACGTAATTTTATATCTTCTATGGATAAAGCATACTGAATTTATTATTTCACATTAAGAATGAACAATATAATATTTGATCATTTATTTATCGTATGATACTTATGAATTGACACTTATACAAGACACTTTCATTTACTGAACAACACTGAACTTAGTCACATTTATATTTATTTATTGATAATACAGATTGTATGTTTATCATATAAGTTAACTATTAAATAATAGATGGAGAACAAGATTTGAATTATATTATGTTGAAAATTATTGATAATATGCATGTAAATTTTTGATTTTTCTAGTCAATAGTTAGTTTAAAAAATATTAATTACATTACTTTGAATATATTTATTTAATTTATTATAATGTACATATATATATATATAGGTCATCTAAATGTGATGCCTAAATTTGTGTTTTATTAAAAATAAACTATACACATGGTTCCTTATACATCACCTTATACACATGTTTCTTTTTAATAAAACATAAATCTAGGCATTATATTTGGATGATCCTATATATATATATATATATATATATATATATATATATATATATATATATATATCATCATTACTATAAAAGTCTATATCAGCCCACTGCTAGGTGAAAGCTTCATTGATTGTTATTAGATCCTTTTAAATGCTTTTAAAGCTTCAACCACTGTTTTCTGTTTACAGTTAATCTCATCCAATTTTCACTTCCACTATACTTCATAATTTCATTCCTTTATCTTTGACAAAGTTTCTTCTTTAGTCTCTTTTTATAGTCTTTTCTTTGGTATTTTTTTATAGTCTCTTCTTTGATTCTTTTTATTTTTGTTCATCTATTCTCTTTTATTCTTGCTATGTCTTTCCCATGACTATTTTATCAATTTGTTTTATTATATCAGTTATACTTGTTTGTTCTTATATCCATTTAAATCTAAATGGATATAAGATCTGTTTTCCGATCACATTTATAAATTTATGACATTATCCTTTTTATGCTTTGCTGAGTTGTCAAAAATTTTTGCTTCATTTTTCATTTTTTTTTATTCAGTATCAACGTTTTTAACCCGTAAGTATAAACAGGTAGTATATATTGGTTATATGTTGTTTGTTTCAAACTCAATAATATTTTTTACTCTTTATTATATTATTCATTCTTTCAAATGCTATCCATGTTGCTCTAATTCTTAATCTAATATTTGTTCATAGGTCTTTCTCATATTGTATAATTTTTTTCAGGTACTTTATTTTATTCACCTGAGCTTTAGTTTTTTAGTTTTATATATATTTTTTTGTTTTTAAATTTATTAATATGATTTATTATTGTTATTATATATATATATATATATATATATATATATATATATATACAGGCCCGCCCCAAGGGGATCGACCGCCCGTGTGCGAAAATATTTCGGCCGCCCCCATTCCCAAATTGCACTTCTTCCATGGCAGACTATTGAATGATATTTATTAACTTCAAGGGAAAGGATAATTGAAATTTTCAGAGAAATATGTTAAAAATACAATGATAGTATGTGCTTTTCTTGAAATCGGTCGCCCCTAAACCTCAATCGTCTGTGCATTGCACAAATTGCACATATGGAAGGGGCGGGCCTATATATATATATATATATATATATATATATATATATATATATATATATATATATATATATATAAACAATATTATTTATCATATTCTAGTCAATATTCATTTAAATCATTTATTATTCTAACTTAATTCGTTTTTATAAACAATTTAATACTCGTAGATGTTTTTTATTAGACCATTTAATTATTATCCATTTTGTACGTTAATGTTTATTTCAATGGTAAGCAAATTTCTCAACAATGAGAACAAAAAAATACATTTTAATATTTTTTAGTTATTTGATAAAGAACATTTTTTGATATGTTAATTTATTAGCGAAATTCGACATTAAATACTACTAAATAATAATTGTAAGCAATTACTTTTCACTCAGTACTAATATTTGTTAGTATAAATACTCCACTGTTACATTATATCAGTAAAAATATATACATTTAAAAAATAGGGCTATACATTGATCTATTAAAGATATTTCACCTGATATAATTTCCATAAAATAAATGCAATAAAAATTATTAAAAAAGAGAATAAAACGATTAAATTATTAAATCTAATATTTTTCTAAAAAAATATTTACTTATATTTCGAATTAACGTACATTATTTGTTTATGATTTTCAATTAAAAAGAAATAGTATAAATTAAATTAAAATTAGAAAACGCCTATTAACAGTATGTGTATATTATGTATACAGAATTGAAATATTATTTTTTTATGAACGCATTGTTTGCGGGCGTTTTTCGCCAATCCAAACCGAAAAGCTGGCGATTTTTTCAAATATGCTCGCAAAATTATAAAAATAAAAATAGAAGATGCATACTTTTTATTTCGCCAAATACCCGTGTTTACACGTTCTCCACACCATACCTCTAATTTGTAAAAACCGTGTTTTATTGGCTCCCTCGCTCTAGTGATAGTACGCAAAAGACGCGTTTAGACGTTTCCCGCATACGATATGTTAATATAAATCACATTTTTTTAATTTTATAATAAATAAACGTAAAATGTTTCGTTTTTTAAAAAAAGAAAGATATTGATATGTATTATGTATGTTTATACAAAAAATGTTCTTTTTCCAGTTTTGTATAATAAAATTTTTCACAGTTATATATATATTATGTAGATAATTTTACAGATGTATTTTATAAGATAATCCAGATGATATAGCCCATGTAAAGCCTAGGTTTCTGTAATAATGTCAGAGTCCAGTGACAGTTATACTTTTTACGCGATGGTGTTATCCCCAAGCCTAATCCTCAACTGGGGATATACTCGTATATATATATATATATATATATATATATATATATATATATATATATATATATATACGTACACACACACATACATATACACACACACACACACACACACACACACACACATATATATATATATATATATATATATATATATACGTACTTATGTGCAATATTCTACTTATAAAAGGTATTCTTTTTATAAAAATAAATTTTTAAAACCGTGTCAAAAATTGTTTAATCAGTAATAACAAGGTCAAATAGGTTAGTTGATAAGCAGGATCAAGGATTAACTTTATGGATCATTTAAAACAGTAGCAGTAAACAAGTTAACAAGATTAAAAATGTTTTATCCTTACATTGTTTAATTAAGTTTATCGACAATTTGAGCGATATGCAAATTATCGGTTTAATTTTTAATTAAATAATTGAACATTTTAAAAATTCAATACGCAGAAAGTAAATGTATTTAAATTACGTATTTATTATATAAATAATACCAGTTGTACACACGTTTGATAAAAATATATCAACTAACTTTTTTCATTTTTAGTTGGAACGAAATATACATTTTATAGTTTATTTATTAATTTTGTATGAATGGTTTTAAAACTTGTTTGATTGTTTACTTTTATTAACACGTTAAAAAGATACATTGTATTAAAACATCAATATACATTCATACATACACATGCATACACACACTCACGCACACACACACACACACACACATACATATATATATATATAATTTGAAATTGTGCGAGTATTTAAAAATGAACATAAATAAGAAACTATACTTTGGATAATTTTTATTTATAAATTGTTTATGGTGTTATATTATAAACAAGTTGATCATTAAAAGATAAGATGTCCAATATTGACATTTAAATATTATTTTATGATATTAATTTGTTTTTATTTTAACTCTTATAAATGTTACTTTAATAACCGTTTGAAGATATTCACCTTTCAACTAATATTAAAATTATTGTCATTATTTTTTTTTAATTGAAGTTCAATGTATTTTAAGATTTACAAATATATAGGTGTATATATATATATATATACACACTTTTTATTCTAAATATTTCGTCATGTGTGTTAATTTTTTGTATATGAAAATATAATATTTCAATAGTTATTATTCAATTACTGATTGATTAAGTGATAACATTAATTTTCATTTAATCTTATTAATTTTTATATACTAGGGTCGCGAATGGTAAATTTATTTATTGTTTAATTTAATTAATTAATTAATTAAATTAAATTTTTCAATTTAGTTTTCCTTACTTTTTTACCATACTAATACATCTTAAAAACGAATTCAGAATTACAAATTTTACTTTTTACAAATGAATTTTCTTCATATATTATTGTAGTTTTGTACATTTGGATATAAAAATTAAATATTTTTAATAATAAATATTTAATTTTTATCGATTATTGTTATCCAATATTGTTATTCATTATTGTTGTTTAATATTGTGACCTAAAATAAAAATACCAATCTAAATGAAGTTGATTGAAAAAAATTCATTTTATTCAAATTAAAAATGAGATACTATGTAGAGTTAATCTAAAAAATTATCTTTCAAAATTATTTTATAACTTTGAGTTTTGCATTTGATACTACAAAAATTGGGCATTCGTTTTGTTATTGCAGGTTTGTTCCTTTCAACATTTTTCAATTTTTAATTTCATTTTTATAATTTTTTAAACTAATGTGAAATTATTATTTTTGTACATTTTGACAATGTGTAAAATTATCATAAAATATAGATGATTGAAAATAAATTGAAAAATTGAAGCATTTAAAAATACGCCGAAATTATTTGAAATGCAAATTTTACGAAGGGATATATGGATCCATTAGAGATTATATTGAATGAAAGATATATATCTTTCACTCATTAAACAGAACGAATAACAGATAATATAACAGATTTAAACAAGTGATTGTAGGACAAGACATTGTAAGATTTATAAAAGCACAACGAATAAAGTGGCTAGGCAATATACATAGACAGAATTCCAGAGACATAGATGCCAAAGATAATGCTGAAAGAGAGGAACTACAACAAATAATATTTGTAGTGCCAATGATATAGACAATTTACTTTAGAATAATTTGTTTTTTGACTTTTTTAATGAAGATGAATTTCATGATAATCTAAATTATATCTATGCTATGACAGTGGAACAAATTAATATTTATATATATATATATATATATATATATATATATATATATATATATATATATATATATATATATATATATATATATATATATATATATATATATATATATATATATGTATATATAAATGTACTTTTTGTTTTAATTTTTCTTATTTTGTACCAATAATGCTTTTTCCAGTAATTATTACACTGATATTATATGCACATTCATGTATACATACACATACATACATACATATATATATATATATATATATATATATATGTGTGTGTGTGTGTGTGTGTGTGTGTTTAAATGTGTGTACGTGTTTTTTTTTAAAAAAAAACATAAATTGAGAATACATGACTAGCAAATGAGTTGGGAGAATGCAAATACCCAGAACGCTGACATCACCTGTGTCATATTATATAGTACAATCTCTCAGGGCTACATATATACCTTGGCATGGTCGTGTTACACATGCTATATACAAATATGGCTTCAGAAAAAGAATCCAGTTATGTAGGCTGCTAGGTTACATACACTGCACCTTCCATCTGTCTACTATATCTTTGTCTACATTTTATTTTTATATATATTTAAATGTATTATTATACTTATAACAAGTTTATTATAAATAGGTTAAACAAAAATGGAATACCTAAATAATGTACAAAAATATAACAAATTTCTATTTAACAATAATAACTATTCAAATAATTATTTATAAGAAGTTACACTAATTTATATTCTATAATTTTTAAACTACACAAATGTATATATTTAAAATAGAACAAACATTTTTTAAAACACATTTACAAAAAAATAAAACGAAACCAAATGTTTAAAGTATGTTATGTGCGATATAGAAAAACGGCATGTGATAAAGGCCAATAAAACGACACGACGCTTATAGAATCTCGCATTGTTTGTGGTAGTTTGCGTGTATTAAAATTTCGTGTTGCCTGAAAATAAGATATATTTCATTCTAATAAAATGTTACATTTATGACCACAGCATAATTTTTACGAACGCGAGTTTGTGTCCACTATCCTTAAATTAAAAATTCTATTATATTATGATAACTAGATTTATATATATATATATATATATATATATATATATATATATATATATATAAAATTTTTATTTTGGATTCAAAATATTTGATGAAATGCACTTATACATTTATTTTTAATTATTTTGTTAATTGTGAAATGAAATTATTTCAACTATATATATATATATATACACACTTGTGTCTATGTACATGTAATGGTATTTATTTTAACAATTAATAGGTGAAAGAGCAATCATTGCATAATTACTCTGCTGATTCAATCTTTATATAAAATTCAATCTTTATTTCAATCTTTATATAAGCTATTTAATTAACAGTCACATTTGCTGATTTACTAGGAATAAAAAACAATTGTATTATTTTTTCTTATAATATTTGATCATATAAATTTTACTTGATAAGAGTAACAAATAGATTTTACTTGATATAAGTACAAGAATTTGTAGTTAAATGACTATAAAAAAATATTCTACATACTTTAAAAAGATAATATATAGTGGATCAAATGAGACTGAAGTTAATAAAGAATAGTAAACAAGTAAATGTTTATCTAAATCCTCCAGTCTCATTTGAGTCATTCTGTAATAAACTAGCTCGAATAAGATATTGATCAAAGTAAATGGCTAAAAAAAGATTTAAAAGTGTGAAAAAATTCAATGAAAATGTTTTCATTAAGAAATTTTCCTACAAAAATAACTTCAGATTACTTGATATATTATACTTTAATAAGTAATAATATATAATAATTATAACATAACAAAAATAATTTATTTGTTTGTATATTAAATAATATTTTTTCTTTTTTAATCTGAGAAATGGAACAATTTTTCTATATAATAAAAAATAAATATTATTTTAGATAAATATGGAAACCAAAAATTGTTTTACAAGTATATATATATATATATATATATATACAGGATACCTCGCATAGTACGGCTTTGATTAGAATTGTTTCACTATAGTACGGTTTGAAATTTCAAAAAAAATATATGCGTATGCGCAGTTCTAGTTTTGTGGTCTTTTTCTGTTTCTATTAGTTTTTAATTCGTAACTCTAGAGTAAAGACGATTTTTTGATAATTAAATTTTAATTAAAAATGAATTTAAAATGTATTTAAAATGAATGTATAAACCCCTGATTTTGGTTTTTTGATACATACAAATATTTGAATATATTACCCTCGTTTTATTCACTGAAAAACAGCCAAAAAAAAATTTAGAACCAATTAACGTTTTTTGTATTTAGTTAATGTTTCGATTAGTCCGGTTTCAAATAGTCCGGCAAATCAGTGGAACCAATTAGCCGTACTATGTGAGGTATTCCTGTATATATATATATATATATATATATATATATATAGAGAGAGAGAGAGAGAGAGAGAGGGAGAGAGAGAGAATGAAATAAAATGAATGATTTTTTAATAAAATAAAATACAGTGGTTTTATCATTATATACCGTTTGCTGACATTTGCCAATTATATATGGAATATAGTGTTAACCAAATGGCTGACTCGAACCGCGACGAAATGCCGATTTCTTTCAAACATATTTTACGATTTTTTAACAGATTTCAACATTTATTGCAGCAATGACATTGCGAATATTCTCCTTTAATTGCTCAATTGTTTGTGATTTATTAGCATAGATCTTACTTTTTACCTAATCTCATAAAAAGAAATCTGATTGAATCGGCGATTCTGATGGCCAATCATAATTGCCGAATTTCAAGATAATTTGTCCAGAAAATATTTTTGTAATACGAAATTTACAAGTAGTCGTTTTGTTGGAAATACATGTTGTTAGTACCTAGTTCTTTAATTTGTGATTACAAATAATGGTAAATCATATAGTAATAAGGCTTGCTTCCTTTCTTTAAAAAGTATTTTCCAATGAGAGTTCATATCCCGCATCAGTCACTTTGCGTGGATATAAGGTTCGTTAGTATATCAATTTTGAGTTCTCAGCAATACAGAAATAATTATTCTGATTATTCGCATAAATAGATACTAAGGTTAAAATGTGCTTCGTCATTCATGATGATTTTTCTCCAAATTTCAGATTTCACCAACAATCATCACTACCACTATATATTATCGTACGTATGATGTCATAAATGGTCTGTAAAATTAAGTTACAGAATCAATTGAATTTTATATGAAATAAATGCAAGTCTTCTTTCATTATACTTCGTACAACGTATTAAGAATATTCTAAACCTTAAGCACAGTATATACTTCAAGTATTCAAGTCTTTTTTCACATTTTCACATATTACTTCGATATTTTTTATTAAACAAGTGGTGCAAAAACTTCCAGGTTTTGGTTTATCACACTACCATGCCCTCCAAATTATTTCACCGATAGCAGTTTGTGTAACCAAAAATTGATTTTGATAAAATGTTTTTAATACATATGTTGTTTAACTATGTAATGCTCTATTATTATATGTAGGTTTGAAATATGTGCTCTACTCAAATCTGAAATGTCGACTGATAAAAAATCACTAAACCAAAATTATAGCCGAAACACATGGTTCATTTTTTTGCCTACTCTGTATGTATATATATACTTATGTATGTATGTATGTATGAATACATGATATATATATATATATATATATATATATATATATATATATATATATATATATATATATATACATACACTATTCAAAATATCAATCACGAATTTTTACTTTTTTAATTGTAACAAAATTAAATTATATATTTTACAATGTTTTTATATGCGATTATACAATTGTAAATGAATATGTACGTAGTATTTTTTTGGTATGATCAGTATTTTTTGACATTGAATTATTCAAATAATTTTAAAATATTATAATCTGTTAACGTAATCGAATATTATGTAAATTTGGGTTCAATGTATTCTATTTATAACGGGGACATATTCAATCTGAAGAAACGACGGTCAACCAAAACTGCGGTCCACTGAAATCTGAATTTCAGTGAGTGGGTCCTTTGTGTTGACTAACATTACACACGACAATGTTCGGTTAATTCTTGCATGTGGCTAGCTATAAAACAGCTGTGATAGATTAGGTAATCTGTTTGTAGCGTGAGTTTGAGTTAAACTTGTAGAACGGTCGATACTATAAACTTGTAGGGAGTCCTAGTTTGTATGGCAATTTTTACATGTTTCAGTAGTTTCATGTAATAATGTAATATGACTGTTATCAGCTACTAACACCATTATCTTAAAGGATTATGAATTTTAAGTTTCATTATCTAGTTTCTCAACACGTTTTCAGTAAATACTTCAGTTAGCATAAATACTCATTTTCCTTCCTAGTTCTTTAAGTAAGAGCAGTTTAAAACTTCTGTTTATGAAAAAAATTAAAATGATAAATAATTAACATAAAATTATATATACTGAACATTGTATGTATTTTTAATAATAAAATGTATTTTAATTGCATATATATATATATATATATATATATATATATATATATATATATATATATAATATAATACTCTAATTAGAAATAAATTTTGTTTACTTAATTTAGGTTTGTAAACTAGATTCATGTTTCATATATATTTAATTTAAATAATAAATTAAATTGCATTAAAAATTTTATTTTGTATTTATTACTCTAATAATCAAAAAAGTAGTTCACAAAATAAAATACATATACAAATTATTTACTGATACTACATTAAAAATATGGTTAAAAATATTTTGCTATCATTTATAAAGATGTGTCATGAAATTTTTAAATATAAAAATGTTACATTTTTAATTTTTAAGCATTGAAATTAAAATATGTGCATTTTTTGTCAAAAAATATCAACGAAAAATATTTTTATGTAGTTATTTTAAAAGAAATTACCGAATTTATATTCAAGAGTTAATTCGTATGCTCAAGAAATGAAATTTATTGAGTCAAATATATATATATATATATATATATATATATATATATATATATATATATACGTATATGTATAATTTTAGAATTTATAAATTATTAAAAAGCTTTGATTGTAATTGTTGGTTTCGGAGTATTTTATTAGATAAAATATCTTTAAATGATAAAAGAAAGAAAATTTATTTGTGAAGAATCTAAAAAATAAGACAAGTGCGATAAAATTCCACAATTCAAAGTTATTAATTTTTCTATGATGATATGTGCTTTACGATGAATGTTAACATATAACAGTTTAGATTCCAACTTCTTTTACTGATTTTAGTCGCATAACAAAATATAATTTTGCTACAATTTCTCCTGTTACTTAAAAAAATAATAGATAAGTCTATTCGCAGATAATTATATAGCCACTACAATTTTTCAGATGTAATGATGTTTTGATACTTATCTTAAAGCTTTACCAATACTCAGATTATTTTTCTAATAATTAGAGATTATAATAAATGGTCCAATTTATATATTTAGTTAACCACCCGTTTTAAAAATATTTGTTTGATGTTTGTAATAATTAGTGGCAAAACGTGAATGAATAACTTGAAATATAACCGAATACTTTTTTTGATTATTAGCGATTGTTCAAAATTAAATTGATGTTTCTAA
Organism: Neoneuromus ignobilis; assembly: GCA_029203775.1. Lineage (NCBI taxonomy): Eukaryota > Metazoa > Arthropoda > Insecta > Megaloptera > Corydalidae > Neoneuromus > Neoneuromus ignobilis. Next base: position 34,398,158 of record CP092090.1, read on the forward strand.
TAACCATTGCCACATTATATCCAAATATATTCATAAAATCATATCATTCTTAATGTGTAAGTAGATACAGTCTAATTTAGGATTGTGAACAAGGATTTAATATTAATTTTAACTTAATATCAGTATTTATATATTAGATAAGGTATTATTATTAATTTTATATATGAATATTTATATAATTATAAACAGTATTCAATTTCTATTAATTTAATTATTTTATTGCGATTAAAAACCAATCAAATAGCAACACTGATTTTATACAACGTTATTTATTTTTTTAGAGATCACTATAGTTAATACACATTTTTAAGAATAATAAATAATGTTGGAAACAGTGATCAATGTTTAGAAATTTTGCGTGAAAGACATTACCTAGCGTTACTTACATTTACCAACACGAGACACATTAAATTGTTATATTAGCTTGTCTTACAGATTGTATTATTTAACGAACAGATTAATTATATCGCAGCAGGTATATAAATTCGTGTCTATAAGAGTGAATTAAAAGGCCCTCGACGGCAAATTAATGCTTATTTGAAATTATTTAAGAAGATTCGAATCAGTGACGCTGTTAAAGGCGGTCGAACGGTTGTAAACTTCGAATACTGGTAGCATTTGTATGTGTGTGCTTGTGTATGTATGCATGTTTCGTTAGTATATGTGTGTAAAGCAAGCGTACTGTGTTATAAGACCGGTTAGTCAAGAGTGATCACTTCAAGAAAGAAGCTGCTGCCACCGCAACATTGCGCAGAGAACAGAAACGGAAGCTTGGTTTGAGTTGAACAGAATATGTAATTATAAAAGCTCTGCCATAAGATGGTCTGCTTTTAATGTAACGATTTCATCAGATCTTTACTTAAACAAGACGACGAACCATGTAACAAAATTATCACACACTCTTGCAAATTTTATAATTTGATTTTGAACACGTTTTTTTATTACATTTACAGTTACTGGTTATTAAAGTAAGTTTGCTTTATTATACAATACAATATATGTAATTTTAATTGAATATTAATGTAAATCCAAATTCAAATACGCATACATACATATTATTTGTTGCAATTTTTTATAGCTAATTTAAATTTTAAGATTTTTCACTCCAAAATATATTTTTGAGTATTGATTTAGGTTAGCATCTACATAAAGTAAAATAAAGTGACATAGATCCAGGGAAAGGTTTGTTTAGTGCCAAAGATACAAATAAGAATAACGTTATTTTGGTGCATATATTTAATTGGTGTTTTTTAAAAATATATTTTAGTGTATTTTATTTTTAATCAATATACAGGCAACCCCCGTATAACACGGTTATTACATTCCTAAAAAAGCCCATGTTATGTGAATCCGTGTTATATGAAACAAAGAACTAATGCAAAAAAGGGAGTTAGGTTACAAAAATTAGAAAAAAACATATTATTATATTTTTATAATTAGAAGAAATATATTTATTAAAGCAATTTTCATTAAAAGTATTGCATATTAATATGTATTAATAATGTTTTCTGCGTCATCACTAATAAGCACCATTAACCGAGGGCGTTTTCTTTTTGACAAGATATCCTCATACTATGACTTTCTTCAGCATTATCTTGAGTTCTATGCTCTACTTTTCGCAAAAAATCTGTTATTTTAGATTGCTTGCTTTTAGCTGAGAGTAAAATCTGTAATTTTTGTTCTATCGAGATGAAATGTCTTTGTAAATGTATTTTTTTATTTCGACCAGACATAGTTTAGGGCTTCAAATTAATTCACAAAAATGAAAAACATAATTATCATTTCTAGAAAAAGTTGAATAATACGCACCCGAAAATTTTTAATCTATGTATAATGTAGTAAAAAAGAAAAACACAAAGTTTTGAAATGTACTTAATACTTCACGAACAAAATGGATTTCAAATTCTAATAAATTTCAAAATTATGCAGGAAAATCTGATACGACATACACGCGCTCAAATGAAAAATTTCTAATGATATATCTTGTACACTTAAAAGCTCTTATTTCATTCCGTGTTGTATGGAGTTTTCCCTAATTTCGAATTTTGTTCTTAAAAACTTTAAACGTTATACAGAGATTTATCTAATCCTCAAACCGTATTCTAGGTTGTCGTGTTGTATGAGTATTTTCCCCAATTCTCGAACCGTGTTAGAGCGAAACTGCGTTATAGAAGTGCCGTGTTATACGGGGGTTACCTGCATATATATATATATATATATATATATATAATTATTTTTGATTTTATAAGTAGTAAAAACTGATTAAATAGAAGAAAAAAATGTTTTGTGATACAAAATATAAATCTGCGGATTTTAAAGAATAACTTTTGCTTTGTACTTTGATTAACATGTTTATTTTTTTATAATGCATTATATTAATAATAGTGATACGCATGATTAGAATAGTAAGTTCGGTGGTAGCGGTTATGTAGAAATTATTATAATTTTAGGACAATTTCTACATTAATGCATTTTATAATATCACCCTTAATCTGATTTTTAAAAAGACTTAATTGAGGAAGGCGGTGTTTTGATAATACCGGAATGAGGAGAATTTCTACTCTGAGAATTTCTGTGAAAGACTGAATTTCTCATAATTTATTTTTTGTAATTACTCAATTTATTTTTTAGTGCGTGATCATTTCTACTATAAAAACGAAAATAAGCTACTCTTTAATTAAAATCCTCCCAAGCTAAATACTCCGTAACATTTTTAAACATATATACTAAAGTTGTAGACAACTTTTTAAACTCTTCTACCTAAATTGCTCAATCATTTCATTTAAATTATCTATCTTACAGCACTTATTTAATATGAAATAAGTAAAATTTCTTGGAATGTTTCGCGTTTCTATTATTAAAAGTGGATCTCATATTTTCACGATATTCAAATAAAGGTCTCACTAAAGTCAAGTATACCTTTTCTTTAACAGCTGTAGTGTATCTATTAATTGATAAGGATCTCGAGATATTTATATGAATCAACTATTATAATTTCTATTTCATCTATAGAGTAGGATGAGTAAACAAAATTTCGAATATAAGAAAACAGAACATAGGTATTAGTCCAATCAATAATTTTATTTATATTAAATTGTAATTGTCGAGCAAAGAACTTTGACACAATATCCTTATAAATAATACATTCATCGATAAAAAAATAATTTTTGGATTAGTGATTCCTTTTGAAAGATCATTTATAAAAATGATAAATACAAGAAGACCAATTTCATTTCCTTGATGTACATTTTAAGTTATTGATATTTCAACTGATAGATTTTAAAAGTACACCATAATGTACATTTCATCAAAAAAATTATTCCAGAAATTGTATTTATTTTTTCATGATCTGGTAATTATTTTAAATTTAGCTTTATTGAAAACAGTAGTTAGTTCCAAAATTAATGTTTATTAAAAAATAAAAATAAATGCTAATTGACTCAGCAGATTAAAAATATTTGTGTTAACTCTGATAAAATTAAAAAATATACAGATTTTGAAATATAAAATATACCATGCAGAATATTACAAGTGATACAATTGAAAAAAAATCAGTAAATATTAAAATGGGTAATGCAAATTAAACAATATATTAAATTGTTACATTAAATATATGACAGTTTTTTATTTATTAAAAAAAATTGTGTTATACTTATTATATATATATATATATATATATATATATATATATATATATATATATATATATGTGTGTGTGTGTGTAATGCATATATACATATGAACACAAATACATGTGTTTATATTTACATATACAATTGTAAAGTAAAAAATAAACATAAAAATGTTAGTAAAACAAGAATTGATGTTAAAAAAGTTTGCAACATAAATGATGTAAATGTTTTAAAAATGCAAACATAAATTAAAAGGAATATATAATGATTCATTATATGCGATGAAATCTGTGAATGAAATGTATCTTACGCGTGCTTTAGGCACGCACATAGAATATGCAAGTTTCTTAAGGGCACAAGTAATGATAAACACAGTTTGACTGATGCATGAAACGAATATTGATGTAAAACGAATGAAACACAAAACGTACATATTATCTGTAATTAAATTAATAATATGGTATCAAGTTTTACTGGTAAGGTATATAGGCTCCTATATTGTGTGTTCATAAGTAAAATTTATAAATGATTGAAAAACGATGCGGTAGCAGTAATATATATATATATATATATATATATATATCTTTAAGAAAATATTTCACTCATAAAAAGTTTATTTAACGACTGATTTATAATTTATAAATAGTAATTGTACTTAACAATTTTTCATAACAATACTAACTGATGATAGGAAGTATATCATATTTTCAACTTTAAGGAAATTTTACTGCCAACTTATTCGAAAGAGAACGGAAACTATTATTATAGTAGATATAATCGTTTAAACATTTTCAATTTTATACATTTTGTAGATTATTATTTTTTTATTTTATATAGCAAGCTGAATTCACTTCGTAACTGATTAGAAATTAAGCGATATTAAATAGCAATTTTGATGAAAGATAAACGGATTAAGGAAGTTAAAAATTATATATTTACATATATACTAATTACTATAATAATTTGTAGATATTTTGATATGAATTGTAAACAAATAGTTTTAATAACTTTATTAGAAAAGTTAAAGATTTAAAAAATGTTTACCGTTGGATTATTATACTCGTACAGATGTTATTAAGTTATTTTCTCAAACATTTGTTGACTATATTTTAGTTTTTTTTAATTAAATGTATATATATATATATATATATATATATATATATATGAAAGTGTCTAATGGCCATTCATATATTTCAAGGGGGAAAAAGTGATATAAGCAGTTATTGTCTTATTAGTATTATTAGACATATATTTAGAGTAATAGAACAAGTAATTAGTATTTATCTAAGATAACACTCAAGTCGAATAATATTTTATACAAAAATCAACATGAGTTTAAATTTCATTATTCGTGCGAATTTTAGCTTTTAAGTTTAGTTCAGAATTTGTCAGATGTTCTCGATAGACCAAAGAAATACACTTTTTCTATATTTTTCTAAGGTTTCTGATAAAGTTCATTATAATTTAATTAATATACTTATTTTTGGTTTTAGTAATAAACTTATTCAATGAATTCATATCTGGGTTAAAATTGAAAACATATCGTCAGATGAAACATCAATAATTTCAGAGATACTTCAAAATAGTTACTGATCCTCTTCAGTTTATCACTTTTATAAACAATCTTCTTAATGGATTTATAAATTCAAAATTTAGATTTTTTGATGATGAATGTTATGTGAAGTAGTAATTAAGATTAGCGAAGAACACTAAATATCAGTTATATTAAGAGAATTATTATTCTCGGCGTTATAATACAACCTTTGCTCCCCTGACAATATATATATATATATATATATATATATATATACTTGCATGTATATAATAAATAATAATATTAATACGCTTTCTAAGGGTTCAAAGAACTGTGACAAAGATTTTAATTTTGGAACAAACCACGTGCTTTCATCTATTTTGCAAATTATTCTGTACGAATTGTTTTATTATTTCACTGAGACATCAATATATCCATCTCGAAGTACATACTTAACACGAAACGCTTAATTTTTCTTCAGATTTTATATTTTGCGTTTTTGATATAAAATGTGGATTTCATACACTACTACAGTACTCAAGCAAAAATTTCGCTAGTCAAGTATGTATTTTCTTTAACGACTGTAGTGCATCCTTTAATTTCTCTTTCCACAAAATTTAAGTTTTATAAGTATTGCTTACGATACTTGAAATATGTTCATCCTATGATAAAAATGATTGTAATGCAATGTTAAAATATTCATGTGAATCGGATACTATAATTTTTACTTGATCAATAGAGTAGAATGATTAGATAAAATTTTGTCTATTAATAAATTTGACATAAGTATTTTTCGAGGGACTGATTCCATACCTTTACATTTCGTTCAATTAACAATTTTGCTCATATTAAAAAATATTTATGTATATTAAAAATCAAATAAAATCTTTAAGATTATTGAAACTTTTAATCTATGATTGAAGAATTTTTATCAATTTCTTTACAAATAATTTTGTGATTGTAGAAAATGAAAAATATACTGATAACTTCATATCTTAAGTGCGTTTTTAAAAAATAATATAACCGTGCAATTTTATTGCAAAAATGTTTGATAGAATATCTGTTAAATGATAATTTTATATTGTTGATAATTTTGAATTTCAGTTATATGTATTAATTTATAAAATATTATATATATATATATATATATATATATATATATATATATATATATATATGTAGAGAGAGAGTTTTCCAATAAGAACTTTGACAGCTGGTGGAAGGCATCTTTGATTTTTTAAAGCTTATTTTGATATTTCAACTCAGTATAGTTTGGAAAATTATAATGGAACGTTTAATACTTCAACAACGCTTAGAAATTGTAAAAAACTAATAGACTTATTGAAACAAAAGTTTAATGAGTACATTATTTCATGAAATGGACCCATCAATTGGCCACCAAGATCATGTGATCTAACTCCATTTGATTATTTTCTATGGGGTTATATGAAATCATTGGTTTATGCTGATAAACCACAAATAACAGAAGCATTAATAATAAACATTGAACGTGTAAATCATGAAATTAGGCGACAATTATGTGAAAGAGTGATTAAAATTGAATTAAATGAATGCACTATGTCAATCGAAGTCGTGGTGGTTATATGAATGAAATTGTATTCCGTCTAATGATATAAAATATGTTTAAAAATAAAAAAAACTAATTAATTAAATACTTTTTGTTTTATTTCTATTTAAACTTCTGAAGCACTTATTGGAAAACTCTCTCTCTCTCTCTCTCTCTCTCTCTCTATATATATATATATATATATATATATATATATATATATATATATATATATGTATATATAGGTAATATTAACTGAAGAGAACAATTAAACTAGAACTAAATTATTATCTAAAACAGTTATAGTTAATAAAAAAAATCACATTTACTTTGTATGTAAAAATTTTATATTATTTTGTAAAATTTATATATCTTTAAATGTAAAATGAAATATGAACATTCTTTACATAAATTAAAATGATAAAATTATTGTTAAAAACGTATCATAAATTAGAATAGTTTATTTATTTACTATGATACAAATCTTCTGATTACATTAAATGACTCTTTGTTAACGTCAAAGATCAACAAAATACACGTTTCTAATCTGTCATTTTCTGTTTATAAAAGTGTTAAAGTGCATATTTTATTACTATGAATTTAAAGTTTGTATTTTTTTCTATGCAAAAACAAATTATTTAAAAACATGCTTTGTCATTTTGTCATCAATAAAGTTAGTATACACTCACATAAAAATATATTACTGTATATAATATAAAAGTCCAATATTATATTTGCATCGTCCTCACGCTACACGAAGATATATCTGTACAGTACTAGACATAAAATAAATCCAGTCGTTAACAAATAATACGTGATCGAGGATCGATTTCAATCGATGTCGAACACGTCACGTATAGGCATGCATTGGCGGGCGAAGAGTTGATTACACGTATATACATATACGTACACACATATATACAGTATACACCGTGCATACACGGTAAGACAGTTGGCCATCTGACCAGCTCTTGGTCGGGCTTGTCTGGCGGGCCGCCGGTGTCCGGCAGCCGCCGCGTGCCGAACATGGGCGAGGCGCTCAGAGGCGGTCCATGTGGATAATTTGTTCAGTTTCATAATGTTTACATTGACATTTGAAATTCGTAAAGATCAGTATCGAACCGTATAAGTAACTTTTAAACAAGTAGTTTCCTAAATTAATTGAATGCAATATTAAACTCCGAACATATAGTAGACTTGTATTGCAAAGTATTCGATTGTTGGTCTCAATATTTTCACTGCAATTTTATAGTATTGAATATTCAAATGAAAATAACATGTGTTTTACATTCAAAGTATTATTTGAAAATATTTTGAATTGTAAATAAATTAAAAAGGTAACGAAATAAAATTCTAAAAATGGATTATAATGAATATTCAAAAGTTAATTATATACATATGTGTTTATAATGGTATGAAATAATAAATCAGAAAGTTTATATCTTTGATACATTTATTAATTAATTAGTATTTTTTCTTTGATTCGATGAAAAATTATTTATATTTTCATCAGATGAAAATCAACAGACATGATGGAAATGTAAGTTCTACACATTAAATTATATTGAGAAACAGTTATAAAATTACAGTAGATATCTATTTACTAGGACATTAAATTTGATTAATTTGTATTCATTAAAAAATTACTCATGGGATAATTTACTTTTAATACTTGAAAAATTATTTGTCTAAATGATCCATTTCAATACAAATGAATAATTCACCCCAATGCTACAAGATTTTCTTAAAAGTATTTAATAATCTCTTGCTTACTTTATTCGTTGATACGTATTTCAATAGCCATGTTATCATCATTAAGCTAGATTTTATAATACAGCGTTTGCTATTTGATTTGAACAATAACTAATTATTAAATATTTTTATAAAAATTTCGTGGTGTTGGAAGTGAGTAATGTATTAGTATTAAAATGCATTTAGCAAAGTACCAAAGTAAATAGTTAATAACTAATTGTTTACTTACTTGAATATTGACGAATGAATAAAAAATCAGAAGTATTATAAATGTTTTTAATAGATAAAATCTATTAAAATTAATAATTATTTTTTAAAGTATTGTTTAATTTCTAATATGTGTACCGATCGAAGAGTGGAAAGGACTAATGCATTAATTATCTTTCATATTTAATTTTTTAGAAATTTGTTATGAATAAAATGTTAAATTGAGTTTTTTTTATAAAAAAATAAAACTGTTCTCTCTTAGTTTATTTTCAAGGCATACACACATATGTGTGTATATGTACATATGTATTAATTTTAAGTAAATTATCATTCTTCCAATTTTAAAATCATATTTACATTACGAATATTCACAAGATTTGATCATTTCTTAAAATAATTTTCTTTGTAAATATTTCAAAAATAAAACAATATTTTTAATTAACATATTTCTGGTATATTTTGTTTTATTTTTTTGACAAAAAATAAATATTGCAGTAAAATAAGTTCTTGCCCTTTAATCGAATGAGATCATCAATTCATTGTAATATTTTCTCAGAATTACTGAATCATATTGATGAAACAAGAGATGATTACATGAACTAATGTCTGGAGAGTAAGCCGACTGGGACAGAATTTTCTATTTCAGTACTTTAGAGTTTTTCTGGCTAACCATTTAATATACAGCTTGGAATTATCGTGGAAAAGAATTACTTTATTGTTTTTTTAACAAGATGTGTTCATTTTTAAACCACTTTTCATTCAGTTACCTCAATACTGCAGCTTTCTACAACGATTACATAACCGAGTTGCGATAGCTCATAATAAACAAATGTATGTATATCCCATCAGAGACACAGACATACCTTCACATCCATGGTATTTTGTTATGATGCTGAAGTGGAAGCTGCGTTAGGATTTGCCCTTACTTTTTAGTTTGGTATTGTTGTAGTATATTTATTTTTCACGATCCGTTACTCTAATATAAAAAAAGTCTTTGATTAGTGGCGACTGAACAGAGAAAGACTAATATTAATTTTATTAGTAACGGAATTTTTTTAAAGTATATGTAGAATCTATTTCACGATGGTTTGATTAACATTTAACCTTTTTGTAAGACGTGTGGAATCTTTTTGTAACAACATTTATAAATCATCCGGTTTCATTTCTTGTGGTCATCCAAAATTATTTTTATATTTCAGGTCAAAATCGTCAATTTTTTAACTTTAGAACAACATAAACTTATAACTGTAGCATTAATAGTATAAATTTGACAAATAATTATGATGGGTTGTGTAACCGTTTTACTGTAATTAAATAAAAGTAGCATAGTGACGTTATACATTTTATTTATTTTTATTTTTAAAGAAAAATGAAAATATGTCTGCTAACAATAATAATTCGTTGTGTTAATTTTTATTCAGGTTTACTAATATAATAATTAAAAAACAAATTAAAGTAGAAATGTTCATCAATACAATTTTTAATGCCATCTATATATTATTGATGGAAATGTTTGTATACTCACAATATATCATTTAATAAATATTTATTTTTGTAGTAAGTATATAAAATAAAAAAAATAAATGTAAACAAATAGATTTAATCACAGAATAACAATTTCAGGGAAAGTTTTTTTTAATTTCTACAGTCTTAAATGGTTACTGATGATTTTTTAAATCTAATTGTTCAGACATATTTTTATGATGTGAAATATTATTGAATTTTGTGTTTCCAATGAATAGAATTATAGATTGGTAGATGGTGTATTATGCACACACGTGCGACACTGGATTGATCAGTCATTGAACTAGACCGCAAAATCATCCTCCAACCTGTTGCTAATACTGATCACACATTGAATCATTGTATAGGTACATATACATTCTTGAATTAATAAATTTTGGCACTTTGTTTCCAATGCAAAAATCATTGAAAGTATCTTTTAACAATGGTTAATGTAATATTATTATTGTAAGTACAGTTCAATTATGATTGGATGTATAGTTTTTATATTAAAGTTGAATAACAAAGTAAATAACAGGTGAAAATAGTGTTTATATAATAATGGAATACATTTTTAAGAAGTACACAAATAGTAACAGAAAGTTGGAAAAATATATAAAACTAAATTTTCGATTTTAATTGGTTGGAATTGATAATAATGTGATTAGTTTAAATTGTCAACTTTTCAAATTGTTTTTTTAATGAACTTTCAATCTAATAATAGGATATTGTAATTTGTTTGGAATATATATATATATATATATATATATATATATATATATATATATATATATATAAATTATATAGAGTGGTTTAAATAAGACTAAAGGGTTTAGACATATATTTACTTACTTACTATCATTTAATATTCTTTACTTTCCTTTGATATCATCTGGGCCACTCTATATAATAAAAAAATATATGAGTTTATGAGATATAAAAGAATTTAAATAATTTTGCAACAATAAACTCTAGTACTTCTACATTAATGAAGGTTATATTTTGCAACAACAATAAACAGGATACATTAATGGAAATTATTTGAAAATGGAACAAAAAATCGTCTTAATTCACATTCAAATTTCAAATGTTTGGGAATGTCAATTTGTTGTATAGTAGTGTACTTGACTTGGTCAAATAAAATTATTTTTCTAATAAAAATCGGAGGTATAAATGAGTTTATAAAATATTTAACGAGAAAATATTATTTAGATCCTTTTAACAGTTTTAATAACAATTATATATAAATAAATCAATACATAAATTACTCTTAAGCATATTAACAACTCAAACATATAAATTACTCTTTATTTGCACACATTTTTTAATATATACAGGCAACAGACATTGATTATAAAAATTAAAATTTATTTATTAATAGGTTTATGACAAAATAACAATATATCTAACTTCCATTTCAAAAATATAAATTAGTAAACTATAAAAATTAACTATTTATTGTTAAAATGATTATTTTTTTAAAAAATAAGAAAACATTTATTATTTATCATATCAAAAGAAATGCAAATACTGAATAAGTATTAATATCTAAATTTAATCAAAATGACATATATATTTTTTTATATAAGAACAAAACTATCTTTAGGCTATTAATATATATTAAATAATAATGAACTTATTATAATTAGAATCAGTATTCTTACCAAATATAAGTATTACGTTATACATAATGAAAATAAATTAAGATATATTTGTTTATTTACTGTATATAACATTTCTCATCATTTTCAACTAGTAAATAATGTCTATTAATTTATTATATATAATGAAAGTATGTGAGCAATAATTAATTTTATCTCGTAATGATACGATTGCTTATTTATTACAGAAATAATGATATTTAATTTGTTGTAAATTTGTAGAAGGTTCGAAAGAAGATACATATATTTCTTTTTAGCGTAGAACGGGTGTGAACGGATGTAAGCCATCGATTAAACTAAACAAGCGTAACACATAAACATTTCAAACTTGCAATATTATCACCATATATAACGAAAATTCAACATGTAGATATGTATTACGAAGAAATATATGTACACCATCACATAACATTTGTTTCTTTTATTCTAATTTTTTATATATATATATATATATATATATATATATATATATATATATATATATATATATATATATATATATATATATATATATATATATATATATATATATATATATATATACAATTATTAATAAAATATTTTGTGTTTAAAAATTACGATGGTTGACGGATAAATAAAATCTCTAAAAACATTCTAAAATGAGTAGTGAGGACATAGGCAAGTTCTAACCTGTTTCCGGTAACATTAATTGACTAATCAATAAATGAAGATACGTTGAGTCTATGTATTCACATTTGATTATCATTCTTTAACATGGCCGTTTTCTAAACAACATGTAAAATTTCAAATTTTGGGATAACCGCCACATATATATATATATATATATATATATATATATATATATATATATATGTTAAAAGTTTAGCTAAATATTTATAATTTAATGTTTTCCAGCTATAAATCATATTTTTGAAAAAATATCATGTTTTAAAATTTTAATATTGTTGCGATCGTTTGATTCTCTGAAAAATAAGTAGTCTTCAAAAGCAGTTAATGAATTGTAAATTTTTGTGGTTACGGATTGTATAAAAGGTGTACAGTTGAAATGTACCGTAACCATATAAATTTTGTGGTTTTTTGAGTTTGTGTTCTGTTTATAAAGTTACATAATTTTTTAATTATATTTATATACATACATACATACATACATATATATATATATATATATATATATATATATATATATATATATAATTATCAACAGAAAAACCTATATCATCCTACTGCTAGGATCCTCTTAAATGCTTTCCCAAGATTTTCCCATTGTTTCCTGTTCACAGCTAATTTCATCCGCCCCTTACCTTCATAATATTTCGTAATATCATGTCTCCATCTTTGATAGGGTCTCTTCCTGGGTTTCTTTTCGTCTGTTTGTCGTCACTTCATAATAATGTTTGTTCTTCCATTGTCTTTTCTTCTTGTTATATATCCTGCACATGCTGATTTCATCGATTTTACTTGTTTTATTATATCAATTATCCCTGTCTGTTTTAAATTCATTTACAGGTTTTTTGATTGCATTTATAAATTCCTAACATTATCTTTTCCATGCTTTACTTGGTTGTCAAAAGTTTTTCTTCATTTTTTTCATTCTGTATTCAAGTTTCTAATCCAACTAGAAAAACTAGGTAGTACACATTAATTATATACTTTTTGTTTAAGGCTCAATGGTACTTTACTCTTTATTATATTATTTATTCTTCCAAATGCCGCCTATGTTATCATAATTTTCCACATCTTTCTGGCCATAGATCACCACTATCTATAATATCATTTTTCCTAAGTTTTTTATTTTATCCACTTGTTCCAAGCAATGGCTATCTACGTGTAAATCTCCTTTCTTTAGAAATCTATTAAACACATTTTTTTACATATTTATTTTATTTCAAATTTTCTACTTTTTTCTGTATTCACTTATATATTTTTTAAGTATTCACTTATATCTATCTATATATGAAGGTCGTTTGATAAGTATAGTAAATTTATTTATTGTTTAATTTAATTAATTAATTAATTTAATTAAATTTTTCAATTTAGTTTTTTTTACTTTTTTATCATACTTATCAAACGACCTCGTATAAGTGAATTTCTATATATTAATTCTTAGACTTAATCAGCTGTTATCAAAACACATTTTAAATACATATATCTTACTATATATATTTTATTTCGTTGTTCCACTTTGTTTTCGGATTTTCGTTTTTTTTCAGATTATTTGTTTCTAGTTATACATTCTATTTATAATATATAAGTTCTAAACCAAATGTGTTAGAAGCATTTCGATGGCTATGTCATTATCGTCAGAGTAAGGTATTATAATATCTTATAAAATTTATAATGCAGTTTTCCTATGATAACATATATGGTGGTCAAAATGCATACTAGCAAATAAAGTAAACACTAAAATCAATAAATGATTAGTAATTACTTTTATAATATCTTGTTGTTTTAGGATGATAATAAATAATATATTCATAAATATATATATAAAGCAATGAAAAAAATATGAAAACCGTTCATATAAAGAATTTAAAATTTTTGATTTTAAATTAAACATTTATATTTTTCATTTTTTTTATCTGTGCCGTAAGAGTCTTATCTACGTTGAACTTTCAAATTATAAAATATATTAATTGAATATTTTATTTGTATTTACTTAATGTAATATATATATATATATATATATATATATATATATATATATATATATATATATATATATATATGTTGTATTATATGTGTTCATATGTGCGTATTTTGGATTGAAAAATATTAAAGGAATGATGTAAAAGTAGGATAGCTTAATATTCCAATAAGAAAATTACATATTTTATAATGTTTTTCTATAATACTAAATTGAGTTAAATTATTGTTTTTGAATCCAACCTATATTAAGTATTTAAATAATTTATTATTTTTTATTGACAATAATTAATACATTATTTTTTCTAATTATAAAAAAAAATAATTTAAATGTTATATTTTGAATAAAAATGAATTAAATAAATAATTAATAAATAGACGAAAAATATTTAATTTATTACATATGACCAAATAAAAAAAATTGTAAGTTAAAAATAAGGTTGTCGAATGAATTTAACACACGTATTCTTTAGTATTTAACTGAAAAGTTTTTAAGAAAGAATGTTGGCAAAAAATCAATAAGTTTAAAAATATGTTTGAATAACTAAAAGAAAATAAGTTTCGTGTTCTATTGTGCTTTTATAATGTTGTATAAATGTACTCAAAAGATATATGTCCTTAAAAATCACTGTATCATTCTAAAAGACTTAGTAACAAATTAACGCATGTCAAGAAAAAATAATAATAATTAAAATATTCTATTGTGAATTGTCAAAATTTGATTATCGCATGCTCGAAGAAATTATTTTATGAGTTAGACTTTATTGATAGCATAAATAATAAAAACACCTTCAGAACCGAAACGCACAGAAGCAAATCTTCAATGACGCTCAAGGTCGTGTTGGTTCATTCCACTCGATGTTCATTCGAAACACATAAAAAGGTTATTGGCCGCAAAAAATATATTAATCTCTCCGTTTAAGCGCCGCGTACGTCAGGTGGACAAGAACTGTGTGTAATATTATCCTAAAGATCGAAACGTTCGGCGCGATTACACAATGGTTGGCGACAACGATGACGTTGTAGAATGTGGGATTTTTTTATAGCAGAGCAAACGGTCAAAAGCGTGACGTTGTACCGCAGGGAGTGGTGGCTAGGCTGTAGCCCCCGCCACGCCTTTTGTTGCTATATAGATAAAATGATAAGTATCGTGCAAATTATAAAATAAAAATACGTTTTCCTTATTAATATCTCACATCTTGAGACAATTCAATCGGTGACGTTTAATAAGACTAACTTACAAATAAATCATTACTTTTCGAACAAATCTAGTCCTTTTTACATTCGTTTCATTTAGTATATTTCTTATTATATTTTTTCGCATTCAATTTAGATGTAGCTTCTATATAATCTGCTCATTATATGGACACATTACGAAACCAATTTCAGCACAGTTCACAAGGTCATCCATTAAAATACACAGTAGAACAACGTTATAAACATCACTTGTACTTGATGGATTGCAGCGAACAGTAGAGAATGTATAATGTATAAAATGATCAAATGATTTTTTACAGTTCGAATAAAACTGTTTTAAAACTTTCGTTATTCATTACTTTTATTATCTGATGTACATATTTTATTATTTTAAATTCTATTCTTTGGCATTAAATTATTTAATATTATTTGGTAGAAAATTAACAGAAAAGAATTATTATATATATATATATATATATATATATATATATATATATATATATATATATTTGTTTTTATATTCACAAATGTATTTCAACGAAAATTTTATTTTCGTACAATTCATTGTAATTAAAATAATAATTTACTAAACGTGCTTCATACACATAATATGTTAGAATAGAAACTGAACTTTTATTTTCCTGCCAAAATTTGCAATGCCATTTAATACCTAAAAGTGGTATTTATGTATATCCATCTCTGCCAACTTTTGAAATTTAGTCAAAATGTGACGAAAAGTTTCTGAAATATGTTGGTTGATGTATGTTTGTTATGGAAGCTCAATGGAATAATGCTTAAATATTAAATTTTGTTTTAAACTAATTAAAAACTTAACAGAAATATTCGAATTGATACGTCAAGTTTACTGCGATGAGTGTGTACTGTTCACTCAAATTTACATGTGGTATGACGTTTTAAAGATTGTAGAGAATACATCAATGATGAATCAAAATCTAGACATTCTAAAATTGAAATCACTAATAAACTCGTTAAGAAAGTAGGTAAAATTATTACTGTTGATTCGAATGTGATATGTAGAATGTTTGCCAAAGATTTTAGTGTATTCAAGAATGCAATTTATAAGATATTAACAAAAAATTTGAACAAAAGAAAGGTTTACATTCAATTTGTGCTACACAAACTAATGAAAGATTAAGATAAGTCATGAGCTGATCACTGCAAAGACATCATTAAAATACCTAAAAGAAATCACACTTTTTGAACTCTATTGTTACTGGAGATGAGATGCGGTACTTCAAGTACGACCCGAAAATCAAGTATCAGAATACATCATGGAAGTCACCAAGTCACCTCGTTTCGTTTTCAGAAGTCATAAGTGAAAATTATATTTATTTTTTACATTCAAAAGGCATTTATTCATCGTGAATTTGTAGCGGAAGATGAAACTGTCAATGGAGATTGCTATAGGTGTTATCGAGCATTTGTGACGAATACTAAGAGTTGGAAAGCTGGCACTTGTTGCACGACAATGCACCACTTTGCAAGGCCGTTGTTGTTTATGAATTTTTAGTCGAAAAACAAGTGTGCGTCATTCAACATCCATCGTATTTGTCACATTTGTCATTGTGCAACTATATTCTGTTTCTAAAAATGAAAATGGCAATAGAAGAAAAATTTTATGATGACATTAAAGTCATACAAACTGCCGTGACGAGAGTCATCGAGGTGATACTGAGAACAAACTTTTCAAAATTCATCTACGCATTATTTTTGATCCAAAAGGGATATATTTTGATAAATATTTGGATTTTTGAGAAAATATGAAAAAAATTCTTTTCATTCAAAACGTTTTTTTACGATAATACTATATAGTACACTATATGTATTTTAAAGCGCATATTTTTTTAAAAAAAAAAATATTAAATTTACAAAAAAGATTATCTTGTTATAAAAACTGTGTTTACTCTTTATAACTTTTTCAATGCAGTTTATAAAAAAGTGGTAAATATAAACATTTTAAGATCTTTATAAATATTCTTGATCATTAAAAATGTACTAAAAATATTATTTTACACTAAGTATCTTTCATAAATTTATAATTTTTTGTTTCAATAATAGTTAAAAATCTGATATTTATAGAATATTTTTCAAATAAATTAAAAAATAAATGTTATAGATATAATAAGAAACCGTAATTACTTTTATTTTATAAAGTGTATATATATATATATATATATATATATATATATATATATATAAATGAACATAAGTATTGAATGCAATATCAGTTTACAGTAATAACTTGTAATAAAAAAGTAATTTATTCCGTTTATACATATTCGCAAAATTCAAGTGTGTAATTTTCTTTTATTTATACGACCTTCGAGTAAAAGCTTGACTTTTGGTAGGATTTTATGTCTTTCAAACCGTCGTCTTATTATCGTTAATTTCTACATTCACATTCTTATCATGATAAAGTAAAAACATTGCTTTTACCGAGATACGAACACGCAAGTCTTCGTAGAAACTATATACATACTACGAGTTAAATTAGTAACGTATCCTAAATTTGTAATAAAAGTACAAACTAGTAAAATTACTCCACGACGTCTGTCTAGTTATTATAGAGATTCGTATCTTTCGTTATTAATATGTTTGATTAAATCTGTATTTTTTAATATAGTAAAATGGTTAAAAACGAATTATAATATATAAAATTAATACATACACAGTTACTAATAACATTATCATTTGTTTATATTTATTTATATGTATGGGTGGGTGTTTATTTAAAAAATATACATTTTTGTAAATATAATTTGTGGATAAAAATTTGAATGAAAACATGTTTATTCACATTTTTTACTCTTAATAGTTTTTCTTTTTCGAAAAAATAATTTATTATTAATAAAAAAAACATTGTATGTAAGTAATTAATAAAATTTATTTTTATTTCATTAAAGGAATAAAAAATTAAGTGATTACACAACATTTCTAAATAGTTTTGACCACTGTATTTATTTCTTGTTTTTTTTAACAAATAATACTAATTGATACTGTCGATTGTAGTTTCATATTCAGATACAAGATTAAATACTAAACAAGTTTAAATAATCAATTCACTATTACTATATTCTCAATTGATAAATAATCTAATCGCTCAGTCAAATGTCAACTGTAATTTAAAATTAAAAAAAGTATGTTCACAAACGATATAAATTTATAATCCTGCAGAAAAAACTTCATGTTATTGATACTATCAAAGCTGTAAATTTACTATACTATATGTTTTGGCATAGAATATATTCTTACGTATAAACCGAGTAAACGATATTTTAATTAAAGCGTAGACGTTTAAAATTAACATAAACTTTGCGTTCAGCATCTTGTGACATTTACGTAGAAAAATATCGGATGTAATGTTTCTACCAGAGTTATGGTAGCCGTTATCACACGCATATGTGTATTTTTATCTGAAAAATACTGGAAAAGTCACGCATATATATGAAGTTCGCGTTACATACTCTCTACTCAAAAAAGGTCCTATTAATTAATTTTACTTTTCATTTGCATAATATGCAAACTAATTACTAAATGTGTTTGTCATGTTATTAGCCAGTTAATGCAACGCTCAGTTGCGACGAATGTCAACATGGTATCATGTTACTTTGTAATGTCCTTTGCGAGCTTCCAATGACTGAGGTGTTTACTATGATTGTTTGGGTTTGATAGGCGTTTTGTTTGTGGAATATTAGGTCAGTGTATTCGTTCTTTCTCTATTTATTGATTTTATTCGTATACAGCATTTACTATTTTTCTATTCAATCCTTTAACACAGTTTACCTGTTTTTTGTAATTTTTTGAGATTTTTTATTTTAGGTTTTTGTCCATATTATTACAATTTGTTCAATATTCTCATAAGTTTTTGTATTTTTTATTTTCATTTGTAAAATTGCCTAAAATAATTTTTGTTATTTTTACATGGGAGAGAAATAAGAGTACGATGCCGTTCTTTAAGTATTATTTGATAAAATTATATGAAATAAATTTTATAAATAATTTGTATTTACATAAAAATTAATTCATTGAATAAATAAAGTATATATGCAAAAAAAATCTTTAGATATTGAAAAAGTATTGTGAAAAATCCAAATGATAGACTAAGCTTGGAAAACAGTAGAGATGGACAAAAAAGGAAAACCACTATCAGAGATTATTTTAGAATTCCATGTGAAAATTATGGCTAAGTGGAAACGAATTTAAAGAAATAGTAAACGTTGATATTTCTGCAAAATTTGTAAAAAGAAAAAGGAAAGAAACTTGTTTAGATACAAAAAATCGTTCATTTACACTAAAAGTAAGAAAGCATATTGAAGTATATGAAAAGATATATGTTATTATAATCATATAATTTAATCAAATGAAGTTGATATTATTGTACTAAAAAGGGGGAGGAAATGGAGATATAGGGAAAAAAGCTATTAAATCTTGTATGGTTTAGGGAATAGTCAAACATAAGGAATCAGTATTTTAATCTGGAGTTGTTTCAATAAAAGAGATGTAGAGAATTTGGTAAAAATCTATGGAAAAATGGCTTGTGTATTGTACTTTATCATCATTATTTGAATATCTCTGCCGAAAATTCGAACGGATCGTAATTTTGTATTTCAATAGAATAATGATCAGAAACATTCGATAAATGTAAAATAATTTTTGACATAAATGGTATATAATTGTTAAAATAGCCAGCTTCAAGCCAATATTTAAGTTCTATTGAATATTTGTACTTATATTTAGACAAAATGAGAATTTTGGTTATATTTAGATGATATTACGAATGTTAATGTAATTTAACATCTAAAAAAACTCAAGAAATTTATGGAATGTTTTATGACAACTAATTTTTTTAAAGGTTGAAAGTAGCAGTACAACATTTAAAATGACAAATTTGATTTAAAAAAGGATTTGTATTTTTGATAGCTAATAAAAACGATAATTCTATGAAACGTAGTTGTTATTCAAAGTTTACTTTAACACGATCATTATTTAACATACAAGAAAATCAAAGATAGATTAAAAATAGTACGACACTGCTTAAAATTTCGAATGATAAATTATACTTGTAGTTAAAAAAATTGTAGTTTTTATATGTTAAGTAATTTATCAAAAAATATACAACAGAGAGTTAGATGATATTGAAACGAGATAAAAAATATATATTTAGAAATTAAAGTTAGTAAATTCTGTCATCAATGACAATAAAATGTAATTACATTAGAATATTTTGACAAATCTGTTGATTAATTTATAGATATTTAAAAATAAAGAATATCTAATAAAAAGTATTATCTATTTGATTTTTTCATTGATATGTAGTTACACTAAACAAAAAATTCTAGAGAACTAAAATAGTTCTATTGAAATATTGAAAAATATTTTTTTCAAATCATTTACATTTTTTAAAAAATACGATTGCGATCAAAAACTTATTATTAATTTTTTTTAGCATGATTGTTCCCCATACACCATATGATTGTTAATTGCGATTACTAGAATATTCTTTGTCTATGTTTTATTCTTGTGTTTTTGATATTTTTCCTATACTAAAAATCGTCAAAAAAGGAACCATTAACTATTATATACTGAAGGATAACAAATGATAGTAAGAAAGTAAATGTAAGTTCATACCTTTCTGTTTCATTTGGGCCACCATATATATATATATATATATATATATATATATATATATATATATATATATCTATGTACATGTTTCGAAAAGAGCTCAATTAACAGATGGTTATATTTCCTTAAAATTAAATTTTTCTGTTATACATTTTATATTAAACAAGTTGGTATAAATGTTTATAACTCCATAAAAGTTAAATCAGTTAAATTTAATCTTGAATTCGTGTTCTACCATTTATGTTAACAAATGTCTATATCGTCATTACACATAAACAGCATGTAATAAAAGCTGTGTAAAATATGTAGCAGCAAATTATCAGAAAGAATACACATTCACCTATTTGTGTATCTATTTCTGCATGATGTAAAACTGAATGCGAGACATTATAAATACAAATAATTTTACATTTTAAGTGCAGCAATTTGTTTCGTTCGAACAAAATGAAACAACGCATCCTCCGCACAATAAGATCGTGGCATACATAATTTTAAACTATTATTTGCCGGCTTGTCACGTTGTGGCTCAGACACGCTCTATAGATTCACATATAAGATATCTAAAACTTCAAACGTAACGTTTAGACCAATAACCGTGTGATATTCTTGTCTAAATAGATTCCTATTGTCTAATAGAATATATATTTTTTATAAAGCTCACGTACTCACATGTAAGCAAAAAAGTACTTGTAAATTACAACAAACCGTTAGTAAAAAGTTTGTAAGTCGTTTTAAAAGTAAGATGCCGAAATACATATATCATAGATACACATATACATATACACTACATACACACACAAATATATATATATATATATAAATAGAGAGAGAGAGAGAGAGAAAGTTCTGGAGTTAAAAGTATTGAAAAATGTGAAATCATAATTATTATTATTTCAGAAGTAGTAAATCAAAAATAAATTGAAAAGTTAATCAATAAATATGCATGTGTTTTCCAATATATGACTGAAAGTTACACGTATAGAAATTTTATAATAAATGAATGAAAACGGAATCTAGTAAAAATTGATAATATTAAATTTAAATGAAGAAAAATGTAAAATTATAAAAATAAATCTATACACGAAAGTATATAAATATTATTATGAATAACTTTAATGTAGATAATATTTTTTATAGTTTTGAAAATTAACTGATTAATTATATACATAAATGATTTTTATTTTCAAATACAAAATTACATATAAAATTTAAAAAATAATGAAAATATTGTGGAAATTAATGTTATTGTTACATTTTATAATATTTATAGTGATCTGATAAATATAGCTTGGTCATCGAAATGCGCGTCAGCTTACAAAAAAAAAGAGTGAATAATAACTAATTATTGAACACTTTTATATTTTGTGGTATTGGGCTTAAAAGTCATTTGTATTAAAATTAAATGGTGACTTATCAAGTAAGTTTAAACAATTTATTAAACATAAGAAACATATTCAAGTACGACTTTTTAAAACATAAAAATAAATATTCAATTTCAATTTAAATATGTACTTACATTATAAAGATGTATTATTTTGTAATGTATACTTTCTTCACAACTTGTTTAAACTCTATTCCAATATTTCTCAACTTGTAATACGTATAGCATTCCAATTTTCTAAATGCAAAATAGGTATTCTGCAAATAAATGTTAGCATAATTTAAACATAGCAAAACACCTATTAAAAATCTTTATTTATTGTAATATTAGTGAAATTAATCGAAAATTGTATTCATTATATTTGTAATAAGTATTTACTGTAGCAAATAGTTTATTTGTATAAATATAAACGCTAATAATTTTTAAAATTTGTTTCGATGTGATAATTTTACTGTATAACAGTTACAATATTTTAAACAACATTGGTTTTTCAAAATAAAGATTTTAACATAGAATAGTTTTTTTAAATAAATGTTCTAATACATATTAGGTTGGCAAATATCTCCCTTCCGCCTTCTGGTCTTTTGAATTTCGCAGCTATATACAAAAAAAAAAAAAGCGGAAGGGAGATACTTGCCAACCTAATATATACATACATACATACATACATACATACATACATATATATATATATATATATATATATATATATATATATAAATCATCAACATCCTTATTATCTTATCAGCTTATGTTAGCCCACTGATAGGTAAAATTCTCATTGAATGTTACCATTCACTAGTACTTGGTTATAATCAACAAGTTGTCTAGACGGATTGGTGAAGATTTTTTTTTATTCAGGATTTATTTTCTTACGCAGTTTGGCTTTACATCGGCTAAACAGCCCTATTATCATCATACTCTCTCTATCTTTTGTATATATATATATATATATATATATATATACTAGGGGGTTCCATCGCCTATTCGCTATGCTACCCCCCCACACACACACACATTCGGTGGTGATATATGACCCCCGCTCATTATGCATGAGTAATATATAGGTAAAGGGGGACACATAAGAGTATGAGGAAGCTTGCAATCGTTCGGAGTAGCGTGAGCATTAATGACATTAATTTTGCGATAGAACTTATATAGGGTCATCCAAATGTGACGCCTAGATTTGTGTTTTATTAAATAGAAACATGTGTATAGTGTGGTATATAGGGTAACATATGTATAGTTTCTCTTTAATAAAACACAAATCTAGACGTCAAATTTAGATGACCCTATATATATATATATATATATATATATATATATATATATATATATATATAACCATCTTCATCATAAAAACCTATAAATATTTTCTCAAGATTTTTCCATTGTTTCCTATCCACAAGATAAGACAGGAACATAAGAAAACTTTTCGGAATGGAATAGAAGAGAAAGGCATGTTATCACACATAAAGTGAAAAGTTTTTTATACAACAGTGAATAGAAAGAGGCTGATGATAATGATGTTGATGATAATATGATAAATATTTTGTCATTTTTACAGAAAATGTACTTTATAAAAGTCATTTTGATGCCCTTTTTCTAAACTACACAATATTTTAGATGTTTTACACAGTAAAAAAAAATGTTTTATTACAAATATGTTCGTGTGAACGTTTATTTTAAAAATTGTTGTAAATAACGGTTAGTCTATTTTTCAATATAAATTAATAAGTTATGTTATTTATTTTTAATTGTAATTTATTAACATGTTTTAAATGAATAAAAATCGAATATAATGATACTGTGTTGTTATTGTATATATACGAGAGTCGTTTGATAACTATGGTAAAAAAGTAAAGAAAAACTAAATTAAAAAATTTAATTTCATTAATTAATTAATTAAATTAAACAATAAATAAACTGACCATACTTATCAAACGATCCTCGTAAATCTAATTAAATAATAACATTGACAATGCAAGACATAATCATGTATTAAATTAAAATAAAATGAAGTTATATATTAAATATATTTCCATAACATCTATTAGAAATATTACTCAAATAAATAACTTTTTCTTAAGTTTCGAAAAGATTACAAGTTTAAGTAATTTAATGCTGAATAATTTCTATTTTTATTTATACTGATTTTTAATATGTTTTTTTACCTTTTTTATATTTATAGGTCTCTTAATGAATATTTATTATAATAAAATAATATTTTTTAATAGCAATTTTCTTGTTTGAAGTTTTGTACTCATAAAAGTTGGTCAGTATTTGTAATATTTTATGCATTTCAGTTTCGTTAACTTTTATGTATATGAAATACGTTTATCAGTATGATTAACAGAATTAATATTTAAAATAGAATCTAAAAGTAAATTAAAATAGGAATAAGTTTCTAAGTTTATTTAGAAAATAATTTTTGAAATTGTTTATTTCAAAATTTTGATAAAAAAACAGCAAACTGTTTATAAAATTTATATATATTTTAAAAATTATTTGTAAATAAAATAAAATTGCCTTTATAAATTAATATAATAAAGTTAATTACCTCTATAAAAAATAAAATGTTATAATTTTAAACATTGTATATAGATGACAGTATATTTTATTATTAATATAAAAAAGGTCTCAGAGTAGTTGAGTATCGAAGAAGGAACTGGAAGTATCATTTAATTGGTTAAATATAATCTTTTTTATAAAATACCTTTGGGTCATTGATTTTTTTGTATCTTACTCTGACCGGTTTTGTAACTTGTGTCATTATTAAGAAGCTTAATATGTATTTGTATAAAAACTTACAAATTTTATTTTTAAAAATTTACAGCTATAAGTATTAATTAATCAGTATTATGATGGCATAAGTACCATAATCGATCATTAGAGAATATAACAAAAACAATGACTAGTTTTTTAATAAAAGAAATCATTATAATAAAAGATAGATATGAATGGTTAAATATGTAATGAAATAAAATTATTTTTCTTCCGATTTATAACTGTAAATATATTTTATTTACTGGTGTAAATAAATGTTATATTTAGACGATAAAAATTAAAGACAAATAATAAATTTAAAACAGTGCATTATTATGAACATGTTTGTATTTTTATATAATATTGTTATTTAAACCATTTTAACTTTGATTAATATATATAGAGTTTATATACTCGTACATATGACATTTGGCAATGTAAGCTACGAATACATTATTTTGGTAAATTGTCTCTGAATACAATTTCTTTTTTTGAAGAAAAATATTATTTTATTTTATAAAACATTAAATATTCTATTTGTAATAATAAATAAGATTAAAGTACAATAACGTAAAATTGATGAATGGCAATAGATTTTTTGAACTACAGTTGCATATGTGAAAAAATATTTGCAAATCTTACATATGCTACATGTGCTTACTACATTCGTACATTATTTTAGATCGTGATAAAATTAACAGTTTACCGAACATCGAACACGCCACACCCACTGTCTTACACGATTTTTTTCAACACTACAGTACAACAACCACATCATTAAAATAAGTGATGAAGCTGTACATCGGAAGCATAATAAAATATTCATTATAATCCTTTATTCTCGTTCGCATAATGATCATAAAAGTGGTGATGGGACTTGTGCTATCATATTATTATAGTTACTTTAAACATTGATGGAGAGGAAGCATGGCGCGCGCAGGCATGAGGGACGTCGGCCGATGACGTCACGCCGCACCCGCCACTGCCGAGTGCTGCAACTAATTTGTCTGTAAACGGTAGGGCGTGTTACCTGTGCTCACTAACAGATCAATACACTCTTCGAACAGAGACCGAAAGTGAGCCACCGCGCCCCAATAAAGATTGATATTTAAAAAGTGTTTTAAAATGATCTCAATGATGTTGATACATTTTACGATATGTTTATATATATCATACATAAGTTATATATATATATATATATATATATATATATATATATATATATATATATATTGTATTTATTCAAGTGTAGATTAATATATTAAAAGCATTAGTTCCATTAAATTGAATTC
The DNA here is from genome assembly GCA_029203775.1 of Neoneuromus ignobilis. Taxonomy (NCBI): domain Eukaryota; kingdom Metazoa; phylum Arthropoda; class Insecta; order Megaloptera; family Corydalidae; genus Neoneuromus; species Neoneuromus ignobilis. The sequence continues at coordinate 34,424,921 of CP092090.1, forward strand.
AACGGCGACAACTTCAAGTATTTTATTTTTTTGTTTTACAGAGCTATTTTCAAAGAATCCTAATTTTGATATTTTCTACGTACAAGCTTAGAAAAATCATAACTGTGTCAAGATTTAAAATTTAAATAGTGTATAAATATCTATTTGGAGATACGAAGAGTTTTATGAAAATTTTAATAACATTTAAAAAAAATAGTTCAAAGAAAGTAACTTTTCAATAAATAATTTTAGATGATATATATATATTTATATATGTTTGTATATATATATATATATATATATATATATATATATATATATATATACACACAAACATATACAAATATGTGAAAAAATATTTGCCACATGGATAACATAAGTAATTTATTGTTATAATATCATATAATAAAGTCGTGAAATTAAAAAAAATATATTTAATTGATATTAAATATAATATTCATTCGAAAAAAAACACAAAAAATAATAATTAATTCCATTATATAGTAGAAATTGCTAAAATAAAAACAGGTTACATTTTGCATCGAATACTTTTCACGACAGTTTATATATATATATATATATATATATATATATATATATATATATATATATATATATATATATATATATATATTCTATTTTCTATTAAAAAGTTAGTTTTTATTTTATAAAACAAAACATATTTCGCACAATCATTGTAAAATTAAATATAAAAATGTTAAAAAAATAGTTGGAGTTGTGTAATTTCATTATATAAATATCTAACCTATAAATATCATATGTATTTTTAAAAAAATGTATATTATATATATATATATATATATATATATATATATATATATATATATGTAGATAAACAATGGTATGTTCTAAAAAAGTAGTATATCCTTTAACCGATGATACTCTATATTAGAAATTTGTAATAACAAAAATTATAATTCTAAAATAATTAAGAATCTATATTTCATAAAAAAATCATTAAAACTTAAAATATTTATATTTATTTAACATATTAGGATTTAACATTTCATTTAACAATAGGTATATATAAGAAAGTTAGTCTAGATTTTAATAGAAAGGCTCTGACGATGATGGCGTCGCCATCGAAATGCATCAGCCGATATAATTATAGATTATATAGTTATAAATAATAAGTGAACAATAAGTGATTATTGAACACTTTAAATTAGTGTGGTGTTGGGGTGAAAATTCATTTGTGTAAAGTGAATCAGCCACAGTTCCAAAACAACCAATATATTTCATTTATTTATAATTTTTATAGCATCAAAAAAAATCTATAACTCAATTATATCGATATTTTTTACATTTATACACAAGAGTATTTAAAATTATTGTGTAAAAATAATTCTAATATAAATATTACTATTTGTTTTAAATATACTTATATATATATATATATATATATATATATATATATATATATATATATATATATATATATATATATATATATATATATATATATACACATAAATTATAATGAAAGAAGTAAACTTGAAAAATAAAAGTGTAAAAATAAATGTAGTTTGTAAACGACACTATTTATAAGTGAAACCCCAGAAGAGCCCAAAATGGTACTTAAAATACTTTTAGAGAAAAGTAAATGAGTTAATGAAAAATAAATATAAATAAAACTAATCATGTTGATAAATTCGTAAAGAAAAATAAATAGTTATCAAGCTAATATTTGAAATAAGCGGGTGAAATAAAATACCTAGAAAAAAATATACGATAGGATGGCCAAAGATTAAATTGAGAATTAGGGTAAAATGAGCAGCATTTAAAAGTATGAATAATATAATGAAGAGTACAATGAGCTTAAAAAGGAAAACTTACAACTAATGTGTATTATCTTTTTGTACTTAAGAGTCAGAAACATGGATACTGAATGCAAAAGTAAAATAAAAACTTTTGATAATCTAACGAAGAAAGGAAATTTTAAACATAATGGGAAAACATGTAAATGTATACGAGAACAGATAAAAATAAATGTTATAATAGAATACTACAACAGACAATACTGCAATATAATGAAGTATGATAAAAATTAGTATTTTTAGAATTATGAATCGTCTCTAGTGAACAAACTTAAATATATAAAAAAATAATACGCACTACAAAAAACTACTTAAGATTGATATAATAATATATATTTTGAATTTTATTAATATTAATTATATAATTATTATGAAAAATTCACATTTAATGAAAAATTTATTTTTGTATTTTGCATATTAATATTATTTGATACTAAAAAATGTATAATGCTTTAAATGAAGTATGGTATATTTTTATCTTGGATTTATTATATTTTTGAGTATAAAAAATATAATTTAGTATATTTATATTGTAAGATATATGTATGTATGTATGTATGTGTGCGAAAGAAAGAGAGAGAGAGTATAAGTAAATATATTACTACACTAAATATATAAAATTTATATTATTTTCTATCTCAAAATGGTTTTGTTGTTAGTTTTGAAATATTATTAAAATACTGCAACATATGCTTAATCGAGTGTTTGCATAATTCGCTAAGTGAATTATTACATTAACAAACGGTTTTTTTCAGTAACATTCGCGGAAAGTGCATATTTTAAATGCAACGGTTATTTCAAAATATGATAGATACTTTACGTATATACATACATACATACATACATACATACATACATACATACATACATACATATATATATATATATATATATATATATATATATATATATATATATATATAATGAAATGTATATTAAACCGTATAATTAATAAAAAAATCGATTAAATAATACTATGTAAGAGAAATTTAATTAGTTATAATTTGTAAAGATAGATTTTATAATATGTGCATATGGAACAAATCCTAGAAGTAAAAATATATTTAAAAATATTTGAATAGTGCATTTAATGTTCTAGTTATCTATGTATTAAATAATTAGTCAGTTTGAATATTTCAATCACATGTGTAAATCTGTTACATTTTATATATTAACGGCTGGAGAATGTCAATAAGAAACAATATATAAATAACTAAATAATTATGGTAGGCGTTCTAGTTCCAAAAATGTACCGTTATTCGATGGAGACTGTTTAAACTACCTGCACTATGGCTTCATATTCTCCATTTATAAATAAAAATAGATGTATGTAAATGAATTTTTCTATTCATAACAGAAATATAATATTAAAACTGGATTGAGTATAGGATATACACGAGTTAAAAAAAGTATATTTTTTAATATTCATTTTTACTCTAGTTTATATAAATATATATATATATATATATATATATATATATATATAATTATGCAATTTATGAACATATACTATGTATATATATATAAATATATATCATAAACAGTATCGCAAAGCGAAATTATAGTATGTAAGATTATAATAGAATTGATGCTTTATGAGATTCAAATTTTAAGCACATTTTTCCAAAATTAATCATATCCTAACAACATAAAATATGATAAAATTATTTAATAATCATTTATTGTTTAATTTACTTCTTAATGTTTATTTCCATATATATTTATCGGTAATTAATATAAAATTTACTTAATTAATTTATTTAATTAATATAAAATTTAGTTCTGGTGACAAAATAACAGTGATAAAATACATATATACAAAATACAAAG